>ML804964.1:88323-132199 GCA_009831015.1 Picea engelmannii | reverse complement strand
AGCATAACTCATAACTTAACATTCCCAATAGAGAAATCGAATTGTGCAATTAAAGTGAATGGATATAGTTTGAAAGAACCTTTTGCAGTGAAGTGATAAACCAATGGTCAAATGTCTTTCAACAAATCAATAAAAGATGACGATAGTCCAAACAACGAGAGAAGTGTTTTCACACTTTCAGTTGTGAAAAATCAAATTGAAATCAAATTGCAATTGTCGTGAAAATGAAGCAAATGTCTTGAAGCACAATGCGACGATGATTTGTCGTTTTAGAAGACAAGAGGTGTAGGCAGCATTTTTCTAGTAATTAAAAAAAAAATGAGTTGGCTGCCAACAGGCATGTGGCTTGATTCTCCCATAGAGATGTCTCACAATGGTCTTTCTTTCCATGGAATGAACATTCCTATGAGTTCCAACAATTTATAACACTATGGCATTTATTCTTGTAGCAATGACCAACAAGGGATGACTTACCTAATGCATACCCATGGTTCTTCTTATTATTTCGAATTATATGCTCCTTGCTTCTTTTGAGTGTAGGTGTAGGTTGAGTCTTTGAACTCTTCTCATCACTCCCCTTTTTTAATATGACACAAGAATATTGAAGTGGTAGTGGTATACCACCTTCATGTACTACTGCTCTTTCTTTTGACAAGCAAACCAAATCCACCATACCCTTTTTCTTCAAAAACATTATATTGGATTTAGTTTCATTTTCCTCTCTGCCATCAAAACTTGGGCCTTCATGTTTGACCCTTTGTTTAGATACAATGAGGCTTAGGATTCATTTTCTTCTCTTTCCTAGCCCTTTTCCATCATATCTCGTATGCCTTAACAATTTCTATCCAATGCCTCTAGTATGCTTTTCAAATTCACCAAGATGGTCTTGAGAAATGTCTATGAAAGATGAGCTTACTAGAGTTGTCTTGGTCATGGTGTTGGATTAAATAGTGGTGATGGAAGGTGGCTTTGCTTCTCTATTATCATGGACAAGTTCTTGGAGCTTTTCCAATTACTCCTCCTTCTCTGCCAACTCTTGTTGCAACTAAGTCATCATCTGAGTGAACTTGTCCACCTCTAAATTGTCCAATTGGATGATCTTCTCTCCCAAGTGTAGAATATAAACTCTACTCTTGTCCCAATCTTTTGTAACTACATTGAGGCATTATTGGTGTTCAAAAAATTACTTCTTTATCAATGGAAAAAATATTGTCAAACTCTTAGGGTTTTTCTAAATCTCTCCCATCCTCTGGTTAAACATTTGTACTTGTTCCTTCAAGTCCTTGTTCTCTTCTTGAAGTTGAGAATTGATGGTCTGTAGGTATTCCAACCTCTCTCCATTTTATTTATATATGCTAGGTATACAAGGTTCTAACAGCTACATAATTGGCAAGGATTCAATTTATCTGACACATTATGATATGTAAATGAGGGACTTATATCCCACCCACTTCACCAACACATATACTTTGTGGAATTAAATTTTGATCTATGTTTCTTTGTCTTGTACAAATATCTCTATCCTTGGTGTATCCTGCACACAAAAACCAACTAACACTGGGAATAAATATCAATATTCTAAATTGATTTCTATGTTGTCTATAACTAGGTGGGAATATAGAAATTGGCTATGTTTCTCTGCTTCAAAGCTTTCTCCTACTCTTGAGGTATGAGAATATGGTTCTATTTTTTGGCTTTGAGATTCCAGGACAATCGTATGTACATGAATGGATACAACTAGCCTTTGTAGATGATTCCAAATAACAAAGAGGCTATCACTTGGTCAATGCCATTGAAATCCCTATATGTATTCAAGCCCGATGGGAACAAACTGGCTAATATATTTATGATCATCGCTATGGTAATAAATGCACAAAGTTCAAGTATAGCACTTAATAATATGTTGTAACCATCTCCGCATAGCACTCTAGCTCAACAATTGCATATTTATTGGGTGTTCAAAGTATTATCAACACTTGTATTTTCAAAAGCAAACGTATGAACATCTATGCAGTTGATAAAAAATTTGGTCATCTCAATTTTCTTCTCTTTGGAATAATAAAAAAATTGATATCAGAAGAAGGAAATTTTAAATGGTCATCAATGCATGGTGTAGCCCTTAGTCTCAACTTCGTCACACTTTTTACAAAATCAAAATCCGAGTCTATATTCCCAAGATACTCATAATTTTTTCCAGAAGTCCGACAAAGAGATTGGTAGAAGTACTTTGAAGAATGAAAATTTTTCTAAGTATTATGCCCTTCTCCCCCTCTCCTCTTCTTCCATGTGAAACACTTAGTCGTTTTTTAGCTTACAATTCTCTCTCCTTTCTCCTCTCTATCTCCATACTTAGCCATTTCTACAACTTCCTCTCTTATCCCTTCACTTCTCCTCTCATCTCATGCTTGACCATTTTCTCATTACTCTCATATTCCCTTCTCGTCTCATACTTAACCATTTTTCCCTCTTCCACTCTAATCTCCATACTCCATATTCCACACTCAACCATTTTTCTCTCTTTTCATTCCTAACTTAACCATTTCTATGTTCATATTCCCAATTTCTTTTATTTCCATTTTATTTTATTTTGTTTTCCGCTTTCACTTCCATTATTTCATTTTCCATTTTCTTTTTCTGTTTTCTTCTTATTTTCCATTTTCTTTTTCTATTTGCCTTTCTTATTTTATTTTTCTTTTCCATATTCACATTATTTCTATATGTCACGTAACCCCTTCCATATTTCTTATGACTTACCATGGGTCGGTGATATTTCTTATGACTTACCTCATTTTTGCGACCCTCATAATGCTCACTCGACTTCCACGACCCTCATTATGCACCCCGTTATTCCCATTTTGTGGATAAATAAGGATATTATGTCTCGAGGCACTCAGATTGCAGATAAGGAGTGTTGAGAAACCACACGACCAACAATATCATTTTGAACAGCTAGAGACCCGCATCGCCACCACAGTCACCCAACACTTGGTCATCATCCACACTAGCTTTCTGCCACAGGTCACTTGGTTGTTGCTCCATGTGGTACAAGTCAGGTATGATGGTGAGAATCATTTTAATATTTGAGGCATTCTAGCTTGTGTATCATAGGTTATTTTTTATTATGAGACATTTTCTCTGGAAACTATGTCTTTTACCTTGTTTAAATGCTAGTGGTTGGCTTGGGGCACTCAAGTAGATGGTCACCCTTAGGATAGGGTGTTTTTGGGATCTTCCTTTTATGATTCACTGTGCCACTCCCAACCATACTTATGACTTTCCATCATTATTTCCCCTCGTGACATCATCTCTTGAGATTTTTGGGTAGACTGGCCCTAGAAGGGACCATTCCTCATTTCATGGGAAGAAAGGGATGAAGGCCCATAGGGGAGTTAGCTAGAAAAAGATAAAATCCTAATGAAAGAACCTTCCATATGCTTCACCCAAGGGATCCCGAGAAATCAATGAAAATATTCTCTACAAGAAAATAAGGACCCCATGAAAAGAATAAATAAAAAACGCTTAAAGGATCAGTTGAGGATAGGTGGTCTTATCATGAGCCAACCTATCACATCCATTGTTATATAATGGTATGAAATTACCATCTCTGTCCATCACACCAGGGTAATGTCTCTCAGTTGCATGGATGAGGGAAAGGGGGTCTCATCACGAGCCAACCTTCTCATTTCCATGAATGTATTTGTGGGTTAAACTATTGATATATGGTTACCATGCTAGGGCAGTGGCATCCAACTTACCCTATGCTAAATTGAAATAAAATAAAAAGAAATAAAGATAAAAGGCAATTGATGGGATTGGAAAAAATGCATTATGGACGAAGGTGCGACACACTCTCCACAAAGGCACCCATAAATGAGATACTATGGACCCTTGCATATCATGAACCCCATGCCCATTTAATACTTGCCCCATCCATTCCATTTCATTCGCATGAATCAGATAGGGTTGTTCCTAAACTTAGGGGGTTTGATCCATTGAAAATAAGTACCATGCCAACCCTCCCACGTCTAGTTTCTTAATCACATGTTAGTATGATGTAGTCATGGTATACATGATTTAATGTCTCTTTTATTGACTTGATTTACTCATCATGATGCTTTGACTTGAGATCCTTGGAGGGCATATCCATTTGTCTTGCAGGTATAGGTTGGTGGCCAGTTTTAGAAGAACAAGCCTAGCTTGGGATTCCATGAGGGCAGGAAGCCCATAGGATGGATGACATAGGCCCACATGCCAGATGGTAAAGAGATGATTTCATAGGCCTAAGAGACAACCGGATAGACATATCCCACCATTTGCATGCCAAACGACTTGCCAAAAAGGGGGGAAATGTCACTCCCTAGGGGCTTGACGTCACATTTGAGGGGCATATGATGGTTGATGATGAATCAGAGCATGACACATGGAATTTTGAGGTGGATACGCTCTATATGATTTCCACATGGACTTTGGAGGCCCTACTTTGCATCTCAGCTCCAATGACTTTCTCAATTTTCCAAAACGTCCTCCTTCAAGGGATGAAGTCACCTTTGTTTTAGGGTTTTCTTTGTGCAAAAGTGAAATTAAAAAGAATTTTTAAATATTATCTTTGTAAAGGGGAAATATTAAAGATATTGACCCCTAGTCTTGTGGTTTACCCTAGTATTATGTGGACACACTATTTTGGAAACATTTTGTATAAATAGAGATCATAAGATCTCATTTTAAGAACATAACTCTTCATTGTGAGAGGCTCTTGTACTGGAATTTTTTCTACACTTGGATTATTTTGCCTCTTGTTCTTTTTTTTATGGATATGTTATGGTTATGGTTGATGGAGATGGTGCGCTATCCTTGGAAGGATTTCTTCATTCCTTTTTAGTGGTTAGTCTAGATTTTATTACCTTTTTAATGCTTGAAGGTGCCATTTATTTCATTGTATTATAATTTTTACAAGTTAAAGGTTCTATTTGCTTGAGCCAATTAGGGAGTATAACGGAATACACCCCTACTTGTGTTTCCACCATTTTTTCTAAGGGAATATTGCTTCATAAGGGTTTACTAAGAGGAGTATAATTGCATGGACCCTCCTAGTTGAAACCCTAGCTAAGAGAAGCTTTCCTTGGGGAGTAAAATGGTTTACACCCCCAAGGAACTAACCTATATAGATTCTTCACATTCTCTTGACTCCATTAACCCTTTCTTAAAGGCACTAGCCATTTACTTATTGCATGGGAGAAATAAATTGTTGGCTTGCTAAACCTATAGATTTTAAATTTTGAAGTTGTCTCTTTTGGATAATGATCTTGATGCCTTGGGGATTTTTCCTCCCTTAGGGCATCGTCTTTCTCCCAATTTTTTTTATTTCTGTAGTAAAACTAACCTACATCCATTAAGGTTGCTTTAAACTCTAACTTTAACCACTAATATCTCACAAACTAACCCTAGACTAACCCTCTAACTTTGCTAGTTTAACCTACTAACCTAGGTGCATATATTGGGATAGATTTTGGCACTTTTTGATGGCCAAAATTTTTATTGTACTTTATTGAATGCTACAGCCATAATTCTGATATACTACTACAGAAATTCACTTTTATGACAACCATCTTTATTCATTCTTGTAGTGTTATTTTTGGCCCACACTGGTTACTAACTTTATTGCTGACATTGCTAACTAATATAGACCTTTTACTTGTTGGTTTGGATGTAATCTATTGTTGATTTACTAACTTGTATGATGTTGTGTTTTAGGGAAAACAAGATTAACTTTCTGATACATTACTATACTTGGTTGGAAAAGTGTCCTTTCTTATGTCTCAGTAAGGTACAAGTGCACCGACAACTATCTCTTCACTCGGTATCCATTTACCTCTCTTCATTTACCATTTTCAACCAATATATTCTTCAATCACTTGAACTTTTGGGGGACTTGTCCTTACACTTTCCTTCATCCTTTTCATTCCCGCTAGGGTCTCCGGGATCACCTCCGAGGAGTGACCTTATTCACCCCCTAATTGTGGGACCTACATCAAGGTGACATTGGGTGTAGTGTCCCATAGTTGTAGAACATGATTTTTTGGTTGGGTCAGGCTTTTCCCAACCTAAAACTTGTAAAATAAAATTTGGGCATCGTTGTTGGGGAAGATTTTGAATCCTCTTCATGCCCTAACGACACTTTTTGCAAGTCTCTTTCCCAAAGACTTCACCTTGAAATTTCCTGACAACTCCACTCCAAGAACCTACCCATTTCCTTCGACAAACCTTCTTCAAAGTTTGTTTGGCGACTCCACCTTTTCCGAACCCACCTTTCCATTACTTACCTTTCCTCTCCTTCCCCTTTTCATCCTTTGATGAGATTTTCTCTCCCTTGGAGACTCCTTTGAGGTGTTCTTCTAGTCGATGGGACTATGTAACCTTCGAATCAACCAAAATCTCTCCATTTCTCATGGAAGGAAATTTTGCAGATGAAAAGGGAAAGAGTTTCTAATAAAGCCGTTGAAGAGATGATGAACCAAGTAAAACAGTTATTTCATGAATATTTTGAAGAACAATCCCTCATAGATGAAGAGGTTCTTGAAGAACATGCTTATGAAGAAATATTCCAAGAAGATCATGATGAAGCTTATCACGTTGAAGATTATGAGGAGGCATTTAATGAATATGAAGTGCTTTCACTTAATGACCCAGATAAGGACATCTGAGCCGTTATACCTCCTACACATAAAGAGGAGAAAAATATCAGTTATGACACTTTCAAGGATCTTGATGACAACCTATTCCATGATCCTGGAATTGAAGGAGCATTAGAAGAGCCCTCAGATACATATGATCAGAATATTGACACTTTCATAAGGATTGGAAAACGTGGATGGGACATGGTCCTTTTCAACTTTGACGGAGATCCCACTTACGACATTGAGGGAAGCCCTCAAACAAAGGATTGGTCTCCATGCTTATATAACTAAAATGTTTGGGATGGTGATGGTGACTTGATCACATATTTTATCGATCCATTTGAGGATGACTTGTCAGAACATATTCAGGTTGATTTCTAGTCATCCCTTGGGATTTGTTATGCATATCCTTTCAAGGATGCATATTTGTTCTATGAGGATTTTCAACCATCTTCTCCCTTGATTTTGGAAGAGTACCAAGACATAGAAATCCCAGGGAAATTATAGGTTCACTCTACGAAGTAGAAGTTTTTTCATCTTGGGGATTCTCAGGAGGATTCATAGACAAAGAGGCAATTATTTTCTTCTTCTAGACCTAAGCTTGTCCCATACCTCATTTATTCCCCTCTAGTGAAGCATGGGGTCTTCTTGATTTACCTCACATCTTCTCAGTCTTAGAAGTGATTGTGTTGATGAGGATGAAGATGAGCCATCATCTACATATTCTAGTCCACTCCAGATATGGATAGATCAGGCTTGTGGTTTTTCTTGCAGGCGAGAGTTCCAAGATGATCCAGATTGTGGTTTCACTTTTAAGTAGGATTTCCTCCCTCCCACCCATCTCCATGATTTTTATTTCATGATAGATTATATGTCTATTTATGCTCATGATTACTATGTGTTGGACTTTTCTTTGTTGTTTCACATGATTAAGAACATGGGGAAATGTCTTCGTCCGATGATCAGGTGGTTGCACTGGTTGTACGATTTCACCTGACACCTTCAAGACTTGATCTTCAAAGTCCCAAGATCCCAAGTAAGTAGGTAAGTCATCTTACTTTCCTACATCTTGCATTTTGTTTGCTCATATTAGTTTAGTTGTGTTATCACATGAAGTTCTCATGGGTCAATTTTTCCCTTAGGTTTTATTTTTTACCCATTAGTCTTTAAGTTTGTTTTAATTTTCTCTTTATGATTTTATTAGGTTAGTCTAAACAAATAAATGCTTGGGTTTTGGTTCACATTTTGGCCCACACCTATGGTTTATAGACTAGGTTCATTTTGTGGTTTATGTCTTTGACTCATCACCTGACTTGACAGATAGCACTATCGACCCCATGACTTTACACACCTAACAAGTCATTCCATCCACTCATACACTTGATCCTCCTCAATCACTTATTGAAATCAGAAAACAACCCATTACCTCTTGTGAATATCCTCCTCCTAATACCTCTTTTTGGAAGATGTTTTTTGATGAATCTTCTTCTAAGGAAGGTGTTGGTGCTGGGCTAGTCTTTATTTCCCCTACCCAAGAGACCATATCTTTGTCTTACAAGATTGAATTTGAAACTACAAACAATGTAGCAGAACATGAGGCTCTTGTTTTGGGTTTGAGGGATGCTAAAGACATGAAGATTGAAGATTTAGCAGTGTTTGGAGATGTTGAATTAATTGTTCATCAAGTCAAAAATATGTATCAAGCTAAACACCTCAAGTTAAGGACTTATAGAAACGAATTTTGGGATCTTGTTGATAGTTTCTTCTTAGCCTTTAATATCTAATTTGTTCCAAGATAAGAAAATATTATGGTTGATTCCTTGGTTGTTTCTGCAAGTAATTTCAGAATTCCTTTCCCCCCTAAGCTCAGTTATGATGTGGAAGTGAAGTATATACCCTCTATACATAACAATGTCAAACATTGGAAGGTATTTGAGGATGATATTGAGATAAAAATATTTCTTGAAACTGTGGATGAGTTTTATGCCTTCCTTATTGATCAAGATCATGATTATGAAAAAAACCCTCATGTTGATATCTTTCTGAATAAAATTTCTTACCGTCATATTGTCCAAGTCCCTAGTAACCGTATTCCAAAAGGACAAGTCCCTTTGGGGATATTGTTTGATAGAAATTATGTTGTTGTTAAGGTTAAAGGTTCAAGTCAAAATGTTGATGTGACTGAATGCAATTTAGGAACAAAGGAGGATCCATAGTATGTTAAATTGTCTAGAAGCTTGTTAAAGGAACAAAGGGATGAATATGTTAATATTTTAAAGGAGTTTTCTGATGTGTTTGCCTGGAAATATGAAGATTTACAAACATATGATACAAACATCATTGAACATAAGATCTGTTTGAAATAAGAGACCAAGTCTTTCAATCCCGTTTCTTCACCCCTGTGAGCATCACCCAATGCAATGAGTGCTAAGTGGACTATTCAAATCATGAGAATTATTGGTCAGTTGCGACTAATACTCATGGATATGGGTCATAGATTAATGACTTACACTACGTAGTTAATCCCGAAAACAATATCTAATATCTTACACTATGGAAGCCCCTATATGCTTAAATAATAAGAGTGAAGGGAGCTCTAACTGGGTAGTTCATAAGGCACAATACTTGCTAAGGTTTTGCAAATGCGGTAGCAAGCTAAGTGGGCTTGATTGTGGGGAAAACTCCACAGTTAAGCGCGCTTGAACCAGAGGCGTCATGGGATGGGTGACCACCTGGGAAGTCCTGGTTACCGGGTGCAATCCCCGGAAGTGATGATTGATGCTATGTGATTCATTTCGTTGGTTTCAATCCCGCTTCTTCACCCCTGTGAGCATCACCTGATGCAATGAGTGCTAAGTGGACTATTCAAATCATGAGAATTATTGGCCAGTTGCGACTAATACTCATGGATATGGGTCATAGATTAATGACTTACACTATGCAGTTAATCACGAAAACAATATCTAATATCTTGCACTACGGAAGCCCCTATATGCTTAAATAATAAGAGTGAATGGATCTCTAACTGGGTAGTTCATAAGGCACAATACTTGCTAAGGTTTTGCAAATGGGGTAGCAAGTTAAGTGGGCATTATTGTGGGGAAAAATCCACAGTTAAGTGCGCTTGAACCATAGGCGTCTTGGGATGGGTGACCACCTGGGAAGTCCTGGTTACCAGGTGCAAGCCCCGGAAGTGATGATTGATGCTATGTGATTCATTTCGCTGGTTTCAATCCCGCTTCTTCACCCCTGTGAGCGTCACCTGATGCAATGAGTGCTAAGTGGACTATTCAAATCATGAGAATTATTGGTCAGTTGCGACTAATACTCATGGATATGGGTCATAGATTAATGACTTACACTACGCAGTTAATCCCGAAAACAATATCTAATATCTTGCACTGTGGAAGCCCCTATATGCTTAAATAATAAGAGTGAAGGGAGCTCTAACTAGGTAGTTCATAAGGCACAATACTTGCTAAGGTTTTGCAAATGGGGTAGCAAGCTAAGTGGGCTTGATTGTGGGGAAAACTCCACAGTCAAGCGCGCTTGAACCAGAGGCATCTTGGGATGGGTGACCACCTGGGAAGTCCTGGTTACCGGGTGCAAGCCCCGGAAGTGATGATTGATGCTATGTGATTCATTTCGTTGGTTTCAATCTCGCTTCTTCACCCCTGTGAGAATCACCCGATGCAATGAGTGCTAAGTGGACTATTCAAATCATGAGAATTATTGGTCAGTTGCGACTAATACTCATTGGACTATTCAAATCATGAGAATTATTGGTCAGTTGCGACTAATACTCATGGATATGGGTCATAGATTAATGACTTACACTACGCAGTTAATCCCAAAAACAATATCTAATATATTGCATTGCGGAAGCCCCTATATGCTTAAATAATAAGAGTGAAAGGAGCTCTAACTGGGTAGTTCATAAGGCACAATACTTGCTAAGGTTTTGCAAATGGGGTAGCAAGCTAAGTGGGCTTGATTGTGGGGAAAACTCCACAGTTAAGCGTGCTTGAACCAGAGGCGTCTTGGGATGGGTGACCACCTGGGAAGTCCTGGTTACCGGGTGCAAGCCCCGAAAGTGATGATTGAAGCTATGCGATTCATTTCGCTAGTTTCAATCCCGCTTCTTCACCCCTGTGAGCATCACCCGATGCAATGAGTGCTAAGTGGACTATTCAAATCATGAGAATTATTGGTCATTTGTGACTAATACTCATGGATATGGGTCATAGATTAATGACTTACACTACGCAGTTAATCCCGAAAACAATATCTAATATCTTGCACTGCGGAAGCCCCTATATGCTTAAATAATAAGAGTAAAGGGAGCTCTAACTGGGTAGTTCATAAGGCACAATACTTGCTAAGGTTTTTCAAATCGGGTAGCAAGCTAAGTGGGCTTCATTGTGGGGAAAACTCCACAGTTAAGCGCCCTTGAACCAGAGGCGTCTTGGGATGGGTGACCACCTGGGAAGTCCTGGTTACCGGGTGCAAGCCCCAGAAGTGATGATTGATGCTAAGCGATTCATTTCGCTGGTTTCAATCCCGCTTCTTCACCCCTGTGAGCATCACTTGATGCAATGAGTGCTAAGTGGACTATTCAAATCATGAGAATTATTGGTCAGTTGCGACTAATACTCATGGATATGGGTCATAGATTAATGACTTACACTACGCAGTTAATCCCGAAAAAAATATCTAATATCTTGCACTGCGGAAGCCCCTATATGCTTAAATAATAAGAGTGAAGGGAGCTCTAACTGGGTAGTTCATAAGGCACAATACTTGCTAAGGTTTTGCAAATGGGGTAGCAAGCTAAGTGGGCTTGATTGTGGGGAAAACTCCACAGTTAAGCGCGCTTGAACCAGAGGCATCTTGGGATGGGTGACCACCTGGGAAGTCCTAGTTACCGGGTGCAAGCCCCGGAAGTGATGATTGATGCTATGTGATTCATTTCGTTGGTTTCAATTCCGCTTCTTCACCCCTGTGAGCATCACCCGATGCAATGAGTGCTAAGTGGACTATTCAAATCATGAGAATTATTGGTTAGTTGCGACTAATACTCATGGATATGGGTCATAGATTAATGACTTACACTATGCAGTTAATCTCGAAAGAAATATCTAATATCTTGCACTACGGAAGCCCCTATATGCTTAAATAATGAGTGAAGGGAGCTCTAACTGGGTAGTTCATAAGGCACAATACTTGCTAAGGTTTTGCAAATGGGGTAGAAAGATAAGTGGGTTTGATTGTGGGGAAAACTCCACAGTTAAGCGTGCTTGAACCAGAGGCGTCTTGGGATGGGTGACCACCTGGGAAGTCCTGGTTACCGGGTGCAAGCCCCAGAAGTGATGATTGATGCTATGCGATTCATTTCGTTGGTTTCAATCCCGCTTCTTCACCCCTATGAGCATCACCCGATGCAATGAGTGTTAAGTGGACTATTCAAATCATGAGAATTATTGGTCAGTTGCGACTAGTACTCATGGATATGGGTCATAGATTAATGACTTACACTACGCAGTTAATCCCGAAAACAATATCTAATATCTTGCACTGTGGAAGCCCCTATATGCTTAAATAATAAGAGTGAAGGGATCTCTAAGTTAATCCCGAAAACAATATCTAATATCTTGCACTATGGAAGCCCCTATATGCTTAAATAATAAGAGTGAAGGGAGCTCTAACTGGGTAGTTCATAAGGCACAATACTTGCTAAGGTTTTGAAAATGGGGTAGCAAGCTAAGTGGGCTTGATTGTGGGGAAAAATCCACAGTTAAGCACGCTTGAACCATAGGCGTCTTGGGATGGGTGACCACCTGGGAAGTCCCGGTTACCGGGTGCAAGCCCCAAAAGTGATGATTGATGCTATGCGATTCATTTCGCTGGTTTCAATCCCACTTCTTCACCCCTGTGAGCATCACCCGATGCAATGAGTGCTAAGTGGACTATTCAAATCATGAGAATTATTGGTCAATTGCGATTAATACTCATGGATATGGGTCATAGATTAATGACTTACACTACACAGTTATTCCCGAAAACATTATCTAATATATTGCACTGCGGAAGCCCCTATATGCTTAAATAATAAGAGTGAAGGGAGCTCTAACTGGGTAATTCATAAGTCACAATACTTGCTAGGTTTTGCAAATGGGGTAGCAAGATAAGTGGGATTTATTGTGGGGAAAACTCCACAGTTAAGCGCGCTTGAACCAGAGGCGTCTTGGGATGGGTGACCACCTGGGAAGTCCTGGTTACCAGGTGCAATCCCCGGAAGTGATGATTGATGCTATGTGATTCATTTCGCTGGTTTCAATCCCGCTTCTTCACCCTTGTGAGCGTCACCCAATGCAATGAGTGCTAAGTGGACTATTCAAATCATGAGAATTATTGGTCAGTTCCGACTAATGACTTACACTATGCAGTTAATCCTGAAAACAATATCTAATATCTTGCACTGCGGAAGCCCCTATATGCTTAAATCCTATGTTGTTGCCTATTATGGAAAAGAAATGAAGAAGTTGTTGGATGCCAAGATCATCATTCCTCTGAGGTACTCTAAGTGGGTGGCTAACTTGGTCCCTGTGAGGAAGAAGAATGGTGAAATCATATTATGTGTTGATTTCAGGAATTTGAATAGAAGCTTCAAGAAAGATAATTACCCCTTGCCAAATATGGAGCACATTTTGTAGAGAGTGATTGGTTCATCTAGGATTTCTATGATTGATGGATTCTATGGCTACAATTAGATCTATATCTTTCCTGAAGATAGATAGAAGACAACCTTCACTACTCCTTGGGGCACATTCATGTATGCTAAAATTTCCTTTGGATTGATGAATGCAGGAGCAACCTTTTAGCAAGCCATGGGCATTTCCTTTATTGGGGAGAATGAAAAATTTGTAGTCATATATCTAGATGACATTACAATGTTCTCAAAATATGATAAAGAGCAATATCATCATTTGAAAAGGGTCTTCCTGAAGTGCAAAAAGTTTGGTCTCTCTCTCAATCCCAAGAAGTCTTTGTTTTCTATGAAGGAAGGTAAGTTATTGGGACACATTGTATCAACAAAAGGGGTAAGAATTGATCCAAGCAGAGTAGATTCCATCAAGACTTTATCTCTCCCTAGGTCCAAGAAAGAAGTTCAGTCTTTCTTGGGAAAAATCAATTTTCTAAGAAGGTTCATCTCTAACTTTTTTGAATTGGTTAAACACATTGCATCCATGCTTAGGAAAGAAAATGAAGTAAAATGGACAGTTGAAGCTAGGGATTCTTTTGAACAGATAAAAAAGGATTTGACTGAAGCACATTTGCTCATCAACCCTGACTAGTCTAAGGAATTTCTGATATTTTCCTTTGCCTCATTTGACACATTGGTTGATGTCTTGCTTCAGAAAAATACAAAGGGGTTAGAGCAGCCTATTTCCTTTTCCAACAGAGCATTGAGGGATGCAGAAGTAAGATATGATATCATGGAAAATAAGGCTTATGCTTTGGTCAAAACCCTCAAGGCTTTCAGAGTATACATTCTGCATTCAAATATTATTTTCTATGTCCCCTTAGCCTCTGTGAAAGAGATACTTATCCAACATGACATAGATGGGAAGAGGAGCAGATGGATTGCTAAAATTATGGAATATCACCTTGAAATAAAACCCACTAAATTAGTGAAAGGCCAAGGTTTAGCCAGGTTGCTGGCTAAATCAAACTGCAAGGCATTAGGGGTTAATTTCATGAACATAAATTTATAAAATCAACAAGTTGATGTTGCTAACAAAAACTCTCATATTATCCCCAACTTGGCAGAATTCACTTGGTATAAAGACATCATATATTTTCTGCAGAAGTTGGAGCCTCCTGATGGTTTGGATAAGAACAAGGTGAGATATTTGAAGCTTAAATCAATCAGATATTGTCTCATTGATCTTGTATTGGCAAGATCCTCTAGGATTTCTTTTGAGATGTGTAGATCCGTAGGATGCCCAAAAGGCCATAACCGATTTTCATGAAAGCTTATGTGGGGGGCATCATATTTGGAGAACCACATCCTATAAGATCCTCAGAGTTGGGTATTTCTGGCCTAGACTCTTTACTGATGTTTGTGCAAATATTAGATCTTGTGTCAAATGCAAAAAAAATTCTGGACAGCAGCAACTCAAATCTTTGTCTTTGAATCCTATGGTGGTTTCTGGACCTTTCCAACAGTGGGGTCTTGACTTCATTGGGGAAATCCATCCAGCTTCAATTGGTCAGCATAGGTGGATTCTGAATGCCACTTATTACTTAATCAAGTGGATATAATCCATTCCTACAAGGAATGCCTCCCATAAGGTAATCATTAGCTTTCTTGAGGATATCATGTCAAGAGTTGGTTGTCCAAACAAGATTGTTACTGAAAATGCTACGTCTTTTAAAGCTGAACCATTATTCAAGTTTTGTAAACATTATGGGATTACATTAGTCCATTATACTCCTTATTACCCCCAAGGAAATGGTTTGGTTGAGTCCTCTAACAAGAGCCTCATAAATATCATCAAGAAATTGATAGAAGATAGCAAGAAAGCATGGGACTCAAAGCTGAAATTTGCCTTATGGGCTGATATAGTTACAACAAAGAGGTCACTTGGTCTTTCCCCTTTTTAGCCTATATATGGGGTTGAGGCTATCTTTCCTACTCGGATTTCCTTTCTTGTGGAAAAATTCCTCCAAGACTACCAAGGAGAACCTGACGATATGGTCAGGAGGATACAACAACTGGTAGAAGTACAGCAGAATAGGGAGAAACTACTTGAAAAAGCACATGACCATCAACAGAAGATAAAGCAATCCTTTGACGAGAAGGTAAGAAAAGAATATTTCCATCTAGGATATCTAGTTCTCAAGTGGGACGCACCCAAGAAAGACAAAGGAAAACATGGTAATTTCAAATCCTTGTGGATTGGTCCTTTCAATATTTCTGAGGTATTTTCAAATAACACTTATAAATTGCAGAACTTGGAGGATTCAAAATTTTTTGGTGACCCTGTCAATGGGCACTTTCTAAAGAAGTATTATGCTTAAGCCATGACTGGATTTCCATTCATTGTAAATATCACCTTTTCTTGTTTATTTCTGTTTGAATAAATGACCCCATAGCCCTGGGATAAGACACTGAAGCTGCTTATTCTTGGCAACTCACAAAGAGCATGTCATCCCATGTGGGGCCAATGTTATCACATGAAGTTGTCATGGGTCAATTTTTTCCCTTAGGTTTTATTTTTTACCCATTAGTCTTTAAGTTTGTTTTAATTTTCTCTTTATGATTTTCTTAGGTTAGTCTAAACAAACAAAGGCTTGGGTTTTGGTTCACATTTTGGCCCACACTTATGGTTTATAGCCTAGGTTCATTTTGTGGTTTATTTCTTTGACTCATCACCTCACTTGATAGCTAGAACTATCTACCCCATGAATCTACACACCTGATAAGTCATTCCATCCACTCATACACTTGATCCTTTCCACTCTGTCCCTTGGTCCATTAAGAAGTCAAATCAAACCTTGTAAATGACATTGCCAACTCACTTGGCGTTTTTGTAGTGCATCTTTGTACAACAACCCTTTACCATCATTCACCATCATCAAGATGATGTCATTTATTTTATTGTTTTCAACACCCTTGTCTTCAAAAGGAATATTATGATTTGGTTATTTATGAGGTTCTAACTGTTTACCAAATTTGAAATTTTTCTCCTAAGCTTGGCGTTGCTGAAACTACTAGTCCAAACAGAGTTGCGGATTGCGCTACAGAATTAGTTGTTCGAGGTAAATTGGAGGCTGAGGTGGATGTAACAACTCCAAACTTGTTGCATATCTTCCGTTATCAGCTACAAAATCCAAGTACTTCATGAGCCATTGCAGCTACATTGAAGATCGTTAAGGTGTTTGTCTTATCTTTTGGTAGTGCCTGGCGCTACAAGCTACAACTTATCCCACCTACCAGCCTCTTTACCTTTTCTTCCATGCACTCCATATTCTTTTTCATGCTGAATTTTCCCTCCACTGGAACTGAGACAATTTGCTTCAGATTTTGAACGCACATTATTCATCTTGGCTCGCATTGCTCATACTATGCTACTGAAACTACTGCTAGAATTCACTACGGAACCCCTGCTCTAGTGCTGCTCAAACCATTTTTATCTTCTATGCTCACAACTCCAACATTATCTCTCCCTTCTCACTATGTCATCTTATTATTTCATCTCACAAGTCTACTTACAATAAGAAGTTAGGAGCCCCTGCATTTTTAAAGCTTTGATGACCTCGTATGGTGGCTTGATGACAGTCTAAAACCTAAACAGTGCAGTCTCCCTACATATCATGTCTCAGAGTAAATTTTTCCCCATTTTATGCCATCAGAATAGTCTCTTGTTAATTCATAAGTGAATTGGAGGAAATCCCTGAAAAACCATTAAGAATCACCTTCAAAGCTTAAAGGACCTTTGCCTATGTTGGGTTTCCTCGCCTTTAATAGCATTGCATTTTTAACCTCCTTCTTTTATCCATGGATACACCTCAAAGGAAGAAATCTCACAAGGGTGGGAGTGTGGTTAGGACTGGGCCTTCTGACAAGCACATGATTGATGTTGATCCTATGATCAAGGAGGTTTTCAAAAGAGTTTGTTGCCTCTCTTTTTGTAAAAACATGTAGAGGGGACACCCTGAAGTAGCAAGGCAATTTTCCTTAAAATTTGATGGTGCTATGACCAAGATAGGAACCCTTGCGTTGAAGGTATCTGAAGCCACTATTGCAGTAGCCACTTATATACCTGTTGGGTTTTTGTTTTGATTATTTTATTGCGATGATCAAATCCTTTTTGCATCAATATTACATATGATATGCTTCATTTATCCATTTTGAAGGATTCTCAAAGGTTTATATAATTAATTCACCATGAATTCGCACCAGGTATATATAATTGGTTTTTTTGCAATGGTTTTGTGATCAATTCAGCTCAGTTCGATGTTTATGAAGGTCTAATGTATGGTTTTCTTGCAACAAGGAAAAATTGTGGTCTGATCCTCCATCTGATACCTCGTCTGACACTTTGTTCAACACTTGATTTGGCACACGATCCTACACTCCATATGGCATGTGATCCGGCACTCATATCGTATTGGAGATGGCAATTGGTACATTGGAGGTCTTTCATAAATTTCTCGTGGATGGATAGTATACATCATGTTGTTTTCGGTGGTAGGTGGCACGTCATGTGGATCCTCATGGTTGAGGAGAAATGAATTTTTGAATATTACGCATAGGTCGGCCTTGAAGATAATTAAAGAAAAGAACTACAAAATAAGAAAGAGTCAGGTTGGCCCTAATGAAAAGAGGCAGTGTCACAAAAACTATAAATACACATTGAAGATACATCATTTTATCATCCAAGCAAGTGTGATGGAGCTAGCATAAGTGGGTCTGCACTTGTGCTAGGAGCATGTTCAGAGTTTAGCATGGAGTAAGTTTGAGGTGTCGAAGTTTGAAAGGCTCGAAAGTTTCAAAATCGTGGAAACCCTAATGTTTTGAGGCATATGCGGGCTATCAGTGTATTAGTGTGCATATATACGCGAGCTATCAGTGTATTAGGGTGTGTACATACATGGGCTATCAGTATAACAGGTAACATACATGAGAAAAGGCTTGGGAAAGAAGGCACATCTTGGCATCTGGTTCAGGTTTCTGAGTATGGTTATGTTCCAGTGATGATATTATCAGTGATATGGTGATGTAAGGCTTATTATATTTTGTATACTCTTGGGTGGAAGGTAGGAGCAAGGATAGAGGGTTTAACCCTCTCTTTATCTTGGAGTATTGTATATTCCTTTTGGAGGTTTATCTCTCCCTTTATATTTGGAAGTTGTAGCTTCTCTTGGAAATCATTACTTCCCTTGAACAATAGCTATTGATTATTTCTCATATATTGTGCATGGTGTATTGTGGTGTATTGGTGTAACTCTTCTACTATTGTTCATTGCTCATTGGATATAATTGAATATGTGATCTGGTTGAAGTATAAGTTGAAAAAGTTTTTTAATTTGTACTTGATATTGATTCACTCCCCTCTCAGTATCAACAATTGGTATCAGAGCAGGTTTCCTTCAAAACAGTTTAACCACTGGAAGGAAGATCCTAAGCAGAAATGGAAGACAACATTCCAAATGGGATTCCACCATTTGATGGAAGAAATTTTGAATACTGGAGTAATAGAATGGAAACTTACTTGAAATCTCTTGGGGAAGATTTTTGGTTCTCAGTTTCTTCAGGATACAATGCTTTGAAGAAACCAAATACTGCATCTCGAAAGGAAGCAAGAAGGAACAACAAATTGGCAATAGATACCATCCTGGATGGATTGACAAATTCAGTGAAATTTAATGTGGGATCATGTGCATCAAAAAAATATCTTTGGGACAATATACAAGACCTTTATGCAAGGGAAGAAGTAGAAGAATAAGAAGAAGTTGAAGCAAATTACAACATCTCATAATTCAAAGAATAAAATAGAGGTGAGTTATTTTACTTTAATTGTGAAGGAGTAGGACATGTTTAATTTGAATGTCCTTATCCAAGGATTGAAATATATGATACCGAAGAAGAAAATTCCAATGAAGAAGAAGAAAATCATGAAGCAGAAGTGATTCAACAAGAAGATGAGAATCTTAAAAAAATGAAGCATGTTGAGATTGAAAATAGCAAGCTCAAAAACACGCATAGAAAACTAAGAAGTGAATTGGGTAGTTTTGAAAAGACAGTTGTAAGATTGAAGAAACAATTAGAAGACTTTGAGAAACTAAGAGAAGAAACCATTTCCTTGAAAAATCTACTCGAAGAAGCAAGAAGAATAGGAGAAGTAAGGAATGCCCAAATGATGAAAAAAGAAGAATATTGTGAGAAATTTGAACAAGAAGTTGTCTCATTGAGGAAGAGCTTAAGAAAATATCAAGTGCCAAAAGACTTAACACATCTTGGATGCATGGGTGAAACTTCATACAAAGAAGGTGAAAATACCAACAAGAAGGTTGAAGAAAGATCTACACAGACAGTTGATGAGAAGTGGACCAGGATACCAGAAAGAAGGAATGATTACAAAATAGATGAATATCCAATAAGACCTCCTACCTTCAGGAATCAAAGAAGCTTCAATTAGTATGAAGGAAACTACAGAAGAGTAGATCATGAACCCAGATGGACTACATCACAAAGAAGGTCACTTACTCCTAGATATCAAAATTTCTTTCTTGGTCATTGTTATACTTGAAAAACTTTTGGACATAAGACAATTAATTGCATAATCAATTAAAGGAACAACTATGCAAGAAACATGAATGGTGTAAATAGAAGATATGGAAATAATCATGGATTTGTCAACAGAAGTTATAATTCATTTTCCCCATTGATGGAAAGAAATATTGTATGCTACAAATGTAATTATCTTGGTCACAAAGCATGGGATTGCAGATATATGGATGAAGATGCTCCTATGCCAAATATCCCTATGCCAACCACAGTATGGACAAGGAAAGAGATTCCAAACAATGAAGATTGTCGAATAGCATTGACCACTGAATAATGTAAACAAGAAGATGAATGGTACATAGACAATGGATGTTCTTCACACATGATCAGGGATCAAGACAAATTCATCATATTGAAGAGAAAGGGTGGAAATTTTTCATTTGGAGACGACTCTTCTGCCAAAATACTTGGAGAAGGTGTAGTAGAGCTTGGAAGCAAAAATGTAAAAGAAAAGAATGTCATATTGGTTCAAGACTTGAATCATAATATACTTAGTGTCATTAAAATATGTGATCAAGGATATACTCTCATGTTTGACTCTCAAAGATGCAAAATCAAAGAAGAAGTTTCAGGAATATTGGTTGCAACTGCAACAAGAATACCAAGTAACATATATGTCCTAAAACCACGAAAAATCTCCAAGGAAGAAAGAGACCATAAAAATGAAGTTTTATTAAGTCTTATATGTTCAGGGGGAGCAGCCCCAAAGAAAAGAGTTACCTTTTTCCATTAAACTCAGGGGGAGAAACCCCACCTTTTGCAATTAAACTCAGGGGGAGAAACCCCACCCTTTTCCATTGATGTCAAAGGGGGAGAGAAATTGGGATAATGAGGATAGGGGGAGCATGAATGTTGCCATAAATTCCAAAGGGGGATATTGTTGGAAGATTGGTTGTTTTCATTGATGTCAACCCTGGTCATTGGTTTTGGACCTCAAGGTTGATGAAGGTATTTTGACATGAAGGATAGTGCACATGTAGATACAACACCCATGGATGGATAGTATACATCATTTTGTTTTCGATGGTAGGTGGCATGTCATGTGGATCCTCATGGTTGAGGACAAATGAATTTTTGAAGATGATGTACAAGTCGGCCCTAAAGATAATTAAAGAAAAGAACTACAAAATAAGAAAGAGTCGGGTCAGCCCTAATGACAAGAGGCAATGTCGCAACAAGTATAAATACACATTGAAGATACATCATTTTATCATCCAATCAAGTGTGATGGAGCTAACATAAGTGGGTATGCACTTGTTCTAGGATTATGTGCAGAGTTTAGTGTGGAGTAAGTCTGAGGTGTCGACTTCTGAAAGGCCCGAAAGTTTTAGAATCGTGGAAACCATAATGTTTTGGGGCATACAGTGGTTATCCATGTATTATGGTATGTACATATGTGGGATATAAGTGTATTAGGGTGCATACATATGCGTGCTATCAGTATAACAGGTATCACACATGAGAAAAGGATTGGGAAAGAAGGCACATCTTGGCATCTAGTTCAGGTTTCTAAGTATGGTTATGCTCCAGTGATGATATTATTAGTGATATGGTGATGTAAGGCTTATTATATTTTGTATACTCTTGGGTAGAAGGAAGGGGCAAGGATAGAGGGTTTAACCCCCTCTTTATCTTGGAGGATTGTATCTTCCTTTTGGAGGTTTATCCCTCCCTTTATATTTGGAAGTTGTAGCTTCCCTTGGAAGTCATTACTTCCCTTGAAAAATAACTATTGATTATTTCTCATATATTATGCATGGTCTATTGTGGTGTATTGGTGTAACTCTTCTACTATTGTTCATTGTTCATTGGATATAATTGAATATATGATCTGTTTGAAGTATGAGGGGAATATTTTTGAAGAAGTACCCGAAGTGCAAGTGGTAAACCTAATGTAAAACCTACAATCACTTCGGATCCTATCCAATTGTCTTATGATATTGAAAGCCCCCATAAAAGACTCATAGAAGTTTCTACATAAGAGTTTGAGCCTGATAAAGAAGTTAAATATGAACCTATTCTCTCTCACAAAAACTATGTTACTCCTACCTCCCAGATGCCTACATCAACTTCCAAAGTTGATATAACTTTTACATCCATCAAGGGATCCAATCCCTCTTCTTTTCAACCATCTAATCATACCCCAGTTATTGATAAATTACAATAAGAAAATGCTCAGTTGCTTTAATAGTTGGAAGAGCTAAAAACTATGGATAGGCATCTACATCATGACAATGTGGTATTGCAAGCAAAAGTGAATTCTCTCCAACGATTGTTTGATCAAATGACCACCACCAATCACATCCTATGGACGCAATTGAAACATCGTAAAAGGCCCAACACAAAATCTCCAGGACAAGAGGGAGAAGCTTCTAAAGCCAATCCACCCCCTCCTTCAAGAGTCTAGTTATGTCGGGTGATTCATTTTTGTTTGCAGAGGGACCTACAAATCCTTAGGCATCGGGGTAATGTTGGGTTTGTGTTTTGATTATTTTATTGCGATGATCAAATCCTTTTTGCACCGATATTTCATATGTTATGCTTCATATTAGCCATTTTGAAGTATTCTCAAAGGTTTATATAATCAATTCACCATGAATTTGCACCAGGTATGTATAATTGGTGTTTTTGCAATGGTTTTGTGATAAATTCATCTCAGTTCAATGTTTATGAAGATCTAATGTATGGTTTTCTTGCAACGGAAAACAAATCATGGTCTGATCCTCCATCCGGTACCTCGTCTGGCACTTCATTCAGCATTTGATCCGGCACACGATCTGACACTCCATCTGGCACGCAATATGACACTCGAAGCGCATTGGAGTTGGTGTTTGGTACATTGGAGACCTTTGGTGGATGAATCAAGGATCTGGGTTTGGTACCCCCTCGTGGCCTCCATCTATAGAGCTCAACACACCTCAGATTGGGAGGTTGTAGTGATCGTTGAGTGGCTCACGAAATTACTAGAAGATGTTGTTGTTGGGATAAATTTGATGATTTTACTGTTTTTAGAGAGGTTCGAGCCTTCTAGTGGTCGAACTCTCAAGCTATGTAATCACCTATAAATACTACTACCTTTGGCATGAACCAGGAGAGACGAATTCTTATTATATTATACAGACATTATCACCAATTATGTTATATACTATGTTTTTATAATTAATGACAGTGTTGTGTTAGCTTTCTGATTGCGATTTCCGGTTGAAGAGTTGCCACGACCTCCTGGGGGGCCCACCAGTGGTCTGGGTGATTATTTATACCAGTATTTATTTTCATTTACATAGTTTCCTTTCATACTACTTAGATTTCGAATTTCTTTTTTACAATGTATATTTCTGAATTTCAAATTGTTTGTTGTGTGAATATTTTAATTGCAGATCCCTGTATATCTTCTCTTATTTTGCAGCTCATTTTCTGAATTGTGTGGGTATCACAAAGCATATGTGGACGTCCATGTTCATTTTTTCATATTTTGAATTCTAACATTTTGATTGCAGGCTGTAATTTACTTGCTTAGGAGTTGTTTACTTATGTTTTCATGTCTTTTTCTCTCTATTTTGTAAAGTTGTAAATCACTCTGCAGAGTGTCTATTTAGACATAGCTCATTTATTAAATTGTAATTTCAAATACTCTTTGTAGGTATGCATAACTTGTTAACCATGTTTTTAGCATCAGCATGATAAGATATAAGTGGATTCTGAGTTATGATTTTCCATGATACCCTAGTTATAATTTCAAGTTTTGATTTTCAATGTTATCTCAGTTATAAATTGGAATCATGATTTCTAATTAGTATTAGTTAGGAGTTTGTAGATTCTCTTGAATTAGTTTTGAGTTTGTAGATTTCTATACGGAGTATTTTCAATGTTCTTTTAGTTATGAATTAGAATTAGAATTTCTAATTAGTGCCAGTTATGGGTTTGTGCATTTGCTTGAATTAGTGTTTATTCTCTGCAAGATAGGAATAATTGTAAGTTTTTCCTTAAGAATAAGAGTTCACTATAAATAATTTATTTTTAATGATAGTTTTCTTTATGAGTTCACTGCCCATGAACATAGGTTGTTTTTAAAGGAAGATAGTTTACTTTTATTCAATATTTGTTCACTAAGAATAATGAATTTATCATTCCTAGTTTTAGATTACTCCATAAATTTAAAATTAAAGGTCTTCATTATTTGAGTTTATTGGAATTAGATTAGACTAGGCTAAGCTAGGCTAGATTAGATCTCTAGGTCTGCACATATAGTGATGGAACCTCGAAGCCTACGAGCCCTGGGTTGACAATTTAATGTTGAAATAGATAGCATATATTTCACTCGACAATACCCAATACTGGTGAGAGGTGGTTCAAATCCATTATTCTCAATGCAGCCTTTTCCAAGGATTTTCTAAAGACAAACTATTAGAAAGACAATTTGTCTAAGGGAGTGCCTAGGAGCCACTTGGTTGAGGGTTTTGGTAAAACGTTGAAGATTATCCAGAGATATTTTACATGTGAGGGCAGATTTAACATGATATACCAGTATCACATTAGGCTCTTGTTTCATTTCACAGGAAAGGATTTAATGAATGTCCCTTATTATCTGTTCAGAAGTATGGAAAATATGGTTGATAGGGTTCAAGCCAAGTTTAAGGCTGTGTACACTAGTGTTTTTCACTCTAGGTTGATTAGGATGTTTGTTATGGATTAATTCAAGAAGAGAACCTTTCTTGGGAACAATTCATTGTCTCTACCAATATGCAGCTAGATATAGCTTCTACCCCTCAATCCGGGATGTAGAGACCTATGCCAGCTAGTAGTGTTGCCCAAGCAGAAGCAAGTAAGAAGAGAATGAGAAAACCTACTGCTCAAGACAAAGAAACTCCTAAGGAAGTTGAAGAAGAAGAGAGGGAGGTCCATCACTCCCCACCAAGAGAATTTTCACCTCATCCTACGCCTGAATTGGAAGAAGTTCCTTCATCGACCAAAACCACAGCCAAGAAGGGGAGAAAATTGAATTTCCCTTCACCTGCTACAGCAGCTAAGACCAGAGGTAAGAGGCCTTTTACTATATCATCATCCCAGAAAGAAACTGTTGAAACAGAATTCATACCCAAGAATTCAGGCCCAAAGAAAGTTAAAAGTAAAAGTGAAACAACTAGAAAGCCTATTGAGGTCATGTTGATGGGAAAATTTAACCTGTCGTCAGCTGGAAGAATAGATCCGGGCCGGGGTTGTCTAAATAACCCAAGTTGTTTGGTGTAATCTATTCTGACGGGTTTAATGGCTCTG
Organism: Picea engelmannii; assembly: GCA_009831015.1. Taxonomy (NCBI): domain Eukaryota; kingdom Viridiplantae; phylum Streptophyta; class Pinopsida; order Pinales; family Pinaceae; genus Picea; species Picea engelmannii. Next base: position 106,894 of record ML804964.1, on the reverse strand, counting down.
TTAGCCAACTAGGGTCCTAAAACAAAGAAAATAAATAAACTACTTAATGCTAAAAACTATAATAATACATATACTTTAATCTAATTATTTACAAATGTTTTAAACAAAAAGATAAATATGAACATGTCATTATGAACAGAGTAATTACAAGTTGCAAGTTTTAGTGAATTCCTTGCAAAATCAATGTCTGGTAATTGTTTTTAAAAGTAGATAAAGAAAGAAAATGTTTTTATATTTTCTGTTTTATAATCACATATCTAAGAAGCATAAATAAAACATGATTTGAAACAAGAATAGAGTGATGGTCAAAGTCAATCTAAAACTGTCATGTTTCGCTAATAAATAAAATAGCAGAAATTAAATGGAAATAAAGATAACCTGAGAATAGTTTCATACTGTGTTTATGTCTCTGTGCGATCCAGACCTCCAGCTATTTCGTATGTGAGAGAAATCTGCAACAGACGTGTACTAACATCTCCTGAATAAACTCAAGGTGTTTATTGACAACTAGGATATAAGAACAGAGTACTACACATGTAGATCCAATGACCATATAATGATGAATGATTACAATAAAATAAATTTTAATGTGAAGCATTCATTTGATACATCAATTGAATAGCAAGCATAAACCATGATATAAAATTGAAATATGATCATAGATATAAGATATCTGAAACAACAAGCTATGGAAAAAATTTAAAGCATTGAATAAGATAGAAAATTATATGTCATTAAGGCTAAAGATAGATAACATATCAATATTCCAAAATATAAGAGACAAAACATAAATGAAACGGTGTTACATTGGTCTAAAGCCGAAATGCAAACAACTTATCCATTCAGTTATGAAGATTACATGTCCATAATCTGTTCCAAGCAAAGATGTTTTTTTCTTACAAAATGAACAGTATTTAAAGTGACCTGAGATCACATTCTCCTATCTCACAAGATAGAGTGGGATCTCATAAAATAAAAAATATTACAAAAATAGTGGGTTGGGAGCCACTTATAACAGAGTTGGTTTTAATCAAAGATAGATCAATTTTTATTTTATTTTTAACAAAACAAAAGAAGGAGAAACCACTAATCATTTAGATGCATAATTGTAAATATTTCCTCCAAATAATCAGCAAGAGAATGTCCCATTTCCTGAGAAAAACAAAACAAATTTGATAAATTAGAACAAACAATCATTAATAACCAATTTTTTATTAAAAGAGACTTGATTTTAGATAATAATTCAAACTGATTTTTAGAAAAATGATAAGCTACAAGTTTCTGTAGCCAATCTAAAATAGTAAAAATCTAAAATAAAAATATTTTTGTTTTTATTTTTTTTTCAAACAGAATCAAATCCAGAAAAATAAACAACTATTAACTATTTCAGGAATTTGACAAATCTGAATTTATGATGGTGTAATTTGTTTAGTTTTCTAATGATCATATTATTAGGCTTCTTAGTTCTATTGTTTATAAAGCTCAAATCTGACTTACCCTATTTCTCAATTTTTTTTTAATTTCTTGACAGTAGGTTTGTTACTATGACCCTGATTATGCTTAGAATCAAGGGTAGGGGAAAACCTTTCTTTCCGCACATCTGTTACGTGTTCCAATGTTATTCTGGGTGAAAAAACATGCATCGTGGTTCCTTAACCATGGGGGTTTGCAAAGGAACAAAATTTGTTTCATTGAATAGATAGTAATCATGTGGATCATCACACAAATATTTGATAGCAAGGTTTAACTTCTGCCTATGATAGAATTCAGTTGTTTTCTTCATATCTTCAAACCCACAGAGAGGAAAGGGGAAAAAATAAAAACTCAGACGAAACAAATTTTCTGAGAAAATGTTATCCAGAAAACAAAACATACCTCTGAAATGGATTCGTTTCTGAAGAATCTACTCACATGGAAGGTAAATGACTCCATTTCTGAAATGAGTTTTAAAGGGTTTGGCCTAATTCGTAACCATTTCTCATAAATTATCTCGCAAAAACATGTCTCTGGTGTGAAATTATGGGTCTTAAAACAAAACCAAAAAAAATCATTCATTTGGTTCGATTCGCATCACAGGTGCCATAACAAATGTAACCAAAATGAAACAGGGATAACTCTGGATAGTTTTGGGTTTGACTCATGGGAGCAACAGGAACAAGTGCGAATGGAGAGTGGGGATACAAAAATAACATAGCCTGTGTGTTATCATAGCCCAGATAGTGGGAGTGAAAACCAGGGGTTTGATTGTAATATTTACCATTCCTTGTGATGAGAGCCAAACATACAGAGTATCGAAACCCAATGCACGTAATGAATGGCTCATTAATATGTCAAGCCAGTAAGGTGAGGTGACGACGTGAGTACAAAAGGTATGTATTCATTTTTATGACTGTTGGTACGACCATTGAATCTGTGATAGGACTATCACACAAATATCAAAAGCTCTTCATAAATCGAAAACTATCAAACCATTGAAACAATAATCGTATTAACACAAAAAAATGGGTCTAACAACCATTTTATAAGATTTATATTTCAATTACATATGAATGGTTTGTTTAAAGATGTTCCTAAGGCATAAAATTATTAAAAAAAGCCAAGTTTTATGTTTAATTCATGCTTACAGTCATGAATTAAAATTAAAACAATAGAAAATCAAAAAAGTAAAAATGAATAAGTTAGGATTTAACCCAACAGTCATTTCGAAACTTAGAAAAAGTTTACAAATTCGAGGTAATGGAAGCTGCGATCGAAAGTAATCTCTTTCGATTGTGTTAAATATCAAAATAATGTGTGGTTGCCAACGGGTCATGACTAAAGCCTCTAATCAAAAGAAAGACAAATTCAAGGGTGAAGCCACTGAGAAGCCTATTGAAGTGATCAACATCAACACTCCCCCTAATAATCCTACTTTCAAGAGACTCATTAGACAACTCAGGGATGCTAGAAAAGAAGTTTCACGTTTGAAGGAAGAAAGTTTGACTGGGAGAAGGAAGATGAAGGAGCTCATGGACATGTACCATGAAACCCTTAAGCTAGCCAGGTCCACAACAAGAATATACTTTCCCCTCCATAGGCAATTCAAGGCTCTGTACAGAAAAAATAGGATCATTTAGTCCCAGAACAGAAAGCTCAAAGAAGAATTGCAGCCCTTCAAAGATGATCTAGACTAGAGGGACTTAAATGTTCTAGCACAAGTTGTAATAGAAATAAATGCCCCTGCAGTAGAGAGGAGTGCCCCTACAAAATAAAGAGATGGTGTTGTGATAGAGGGAAGTTCTCCTGCAACTAGGAGGAGTGCCAGATTGAGAAGATAAATGGAGAAGTATGATTGATCCATTTTTGGTGATGTTTTCTTTTTGTAAGCTTGAAGTGTCAAGGAAATATGATATTCTCACTTATGGAGGAATCTATAGGCTCAAAGTCTATCTACTATGGTTTTTTGTGTTTTTGAGGTTTTGTTGCATAACACAGTAAAGACACGGATATTTTGTAGTGTCAGGCACTACAGAATTGTCTGCAAAGACTGTTTTGTGGTTGCGCTACCAAAGGTGCTACAAAATCACCTAGCCAGATACATAAAAGCTGCTACGGAATCTGCAGAGTGGTTTTGTAGGAGAGCGCTACGGAATATGCAGAGCAGTTTATAGGAGGGCATTGTGGAATTGACTACTGAATGCTCTACGGAATGGTGTTATGAACTGGCCATTACAGTTAGAGCTTTTGAATTCATTACTTCCTCTTGACTTTGATGAATTGGAGGGAACCAAAGATCAACAGGTGGCATCTAGAAATCAACATATGAGCTTGGAGGAAACATGGCACTAGAGAAGATGCGCCCAAGCAGCAAGACATGTCATTCATTTCTTTGTTAGAGTGGTTGCCAACAAGATCCTTGATTTTAGCAGTTTGTTAAATCTGTTGGTACAAATGTTAGACTAGTATCTTTTTGTGGGGAATCCTACGATAGGAAGGCCAACTTGCACCTATAATTGTTGTATATCGTTTTGATTATAAATACATCAAATGAATGATATGTAGGGGTTTGAATGGTTGAGAAGAGATCCCTTTTTGTAATATTTTGACAAAACAGAGGTGTTCTCTGGTTATGTATGAGACGTGAGAAATTTTCATTAATAGAAGTTAGTTTCCTTTCATCATCTTGTTTCCTCTTATTCTGAAATTATCATGATTGGATAATCCATATGAGATGTTATGGTTTTGTTATAATGTATTTTTTATTATAATGTTTCTATGAATACTTTTCAGTGTTTTAAACTTGAAGTTAAAGAATGTTCTTGTGACTGAGTTTTTCTTCACCTAGCTGCTTGAAGGCCTGATGCTTATAGAAGACTTATCCACCTTCCTCACTAAGTCTTCCTTCTATTCACTTTTATTCTTAAGCACTAACTGAATTCAATCAAAACCTTATTTTCTTATGCATGCTAGCCCAGATTTCTGTGTGAAAAGATTCTTATGATGATTTTTTGTCCATTTTACCTGTAACCATTAACTTACATTCACAAACCTTTTTGATGGGTACTGGGCTTATCCTCTTGTAATATGAGGGTGACTCTCAGTGCTAACAAGTTTCATTGCATTTTCATTTTTCTCTACTTGAATTATTGATTTCATCATCATAAGTGTATACTTAGTTAGAATTTTTTTCAAAATTTTCTTTTTCTAGCTTAGTTGGTTTTGATTATGTCCATATGAGAAAAAGGATGAGTAGGCCATCCTACACTTGACAGTTTTATGTTTCCTTGCAATAACAAGTCTACCAGGTGATGTTGCAGTTCTCATGCACTCTACGACGAGCACATGTCCCCAAGTATGAGCCAAATGTTTTCCCATTTTGTGGATAACTAAGGAGATTATGTCTCGAGGCCCTCAGGTTGTAGATATGGAGTGTCAAGAGACCACATGACCAAAAATATCCTTTTTCATAGATAGAGACCCGCATCGCCACCATAGTCACCCAACACTTGGTCATCATCCACACTAGCTTGCCACCACAAGTCACTTGGGTCTTGCTCCATGTGGTACAAGTCAGGTATGATGGTGGGTATCATTTTAATATTTGAGGCATTATAGCTTGTATATCAGAGGTTATTTTTTTATTATGAGACATTTTCTTTGGAAACTATGCCTTTTACCTTGTTTAAATTCTGGTGGTTGGCTTGGGTCACTCAAGTAGATGGTCACCCTTAGGATGGGGTGTTTCTGGGAGCTTCCTTTGATGAGTCACCGTGCCACTTTCTACCATACTTACCACTTTCCATCATTATTTTCCCTCATGACATCATCTCTTGAGATTTTGGGGTAAACTAACCCTAGAACGAACCATTCCTCATTTCATGGGAAGAAGGGGATGAAGGCCTAGAGGGGAGTTATCTAGAAAAAGATAAAATACTAATGAAAGAACCTTCCAGATGCTTCACCTAGGGGATCCCGAGAAAGAAATGAAAATATTCTCTGCAAGAAAATAAGGACCCCATCAAAAGAATAAATAAAAAATGCTTAAAGGATAAATTGAGGATAGGGGGTCTCATCACGAGCCAACCTATAATGTCCATGGGTATATAATGGTATGATGTTACCATTTTTGGTCATCACACTAGGGTAATGGTTCTCAATTGCATGGTTGAGGGAAAGTGGGTCTCATCACAAGCCAACCTTCTCATTTCCGTACTTGTGGGTGACATTGTCGATATCTGATCACCACACCAGGGAAGTGGCCTTCAACTCAGCCTATGCTAAATTGAAAGAAAATAAAAAGAAATAGAGATTAAAGGCAATTGATGGGCTTGGAAAAATGCATTATGGATGAAGGTGTGGCACACCCTCCACAAAGTCATCCATAAATGAGATACTATGGACCCTTGCATATCATGAACCCCATGCCCATTGAGTACTTCCCCCATCCATTCCATTTCATTCACATGAATCATATAGGGTTTTTCCTAGACTTAGGGGGTTTGATCCATTGAAAATAAGTACCATGGAAACCCTCCCACAACAAAACTTGGAAAAACATCTAGTTTCTTAAGCACATGTTTGTATGATTGAGTCCTGGTATACATGCTTTAATGGCTCTTTTATTGACTTGATTTACTCATCATGATGATTTTACTTGAGATCCTTGGAGGGTGTATGCATTTGTCTTGAAGGTATAGGTTGGTGGCCATTTTTGGAAGAACAAGCCTAGCTTGGGCTTCCATGAGGGAAAACATCCCACATGATGGATGACATAGGACCACATGCCAGATGACAAAGAGATGCTTTTAGAGGCCTAGGAGACATCTGGATATAAATAACCCACCCTTTGCATGCCAAATGACTTTCCCAGAAGGGGAAAAACATCACTCCCTAGGGGCTTGGCGTCACATTATAGGGGTATATGGTGGTTGATGATGAATCAGAGCATGCCATGTGGAATTTTGAGGTGGAGAGGCTTCAAATGTTTTCCACCTGGCCTTTGGAGGCCCTACTTTGTATCTCATCTCCAACGACTTGCTCAATTTTCCAAAACATCCTCCTTCAAGGGATGACATCACCTTTGTTTTAGGGTTTTCTTTGTGCAAAAGTGAAATTAAAAATAATTTTTAAATATTATCTTTGTAAAGGGGAAATATTAGGGTTTTTAACCCCTAGTCTTTTGGTTTACTCTAGTATTATGTGGAGAAACTATTTTGGAAACTTCTTTTATAAATAGAGATCATAAGATCTCATTTTAAGAACATAACTCTCCATTGTGAGAGGCTCTTGGACTGAAATTTTCACTACACTTGGAGTATTTTTCCTCTTGTGATTTTGTTTTTGGCTATGTCTTGGTTATGGTTGATGGAGATGGTGCGCTATCCTTGGAAGACTTTCTTCATTGTTTTTTGGTGGTTAGTCTAGCTTTTATTACCTTTTTAATGCTTCAAGGTGTCATTTATTTCATTGTATTATCATTTGTACAAGTTAAAGGTTATATTTGCTTGAGCCAAGTAGGGAATATAAGGGAATACACCCCTACTTGTGTTTCCACCATTTTTTCTAACGGAATATTGCTTCATAAGGGTTTACTAAGAGGAGTATAATTGCATACACCCTCCTAGTTGAAACCCTAGCTAAGAGAAGCTTGCCTTGGGGAGTAAAAGGGTTTACACCCCCAAGGAAGTAGCCTATCTAGCTTCTTCACATTCTCTTGACTCCATTAACCCTTTCTTAAAGGAACTAATAATTTACTTATTGTATGGGAGAAATAAATTGTTGCCTTGGTAAATGTACAAATTTCAAGTTTTGAAATTCTCTTTTGGATAATTATCTTGATGCCTTAGGGATTCTTCCCCCCTTAGGGCATCCTCTTTCTCCCACAAATTTGTATTTTTGTGGTAAAACTAACTACAGCCATTAGGTCTGCTTTAAAATCTAAACCTAACCGCTAATATCTCACAAACTAACCCTAGACTAACCCTCTAACTTTGCTAGTTTAACCTACTAACCTAGATGCATATATTGGGCTAGATTTTGGCACTTTTTGATGGTCAAATTTGTTGTTGTACTTAATTGAATGCTACAGCCATAAGTCTGATATACTACTACAAAAATTTACTTTTATGACATCCATCTTTATTCAGTCTTGAAGTGTTATTTTTGGTCCACATTGGTTACTAGATTTATTGCTAACTAATATAGACCTTTTACTTGTTGATTTGGATGTAGTCTATTGCTGATTTAATAAATTATATGTGTCTGTATTTTAGGGAAAACAATCTTAAATTTTTGATCCATTACTATACTTGGTTGGAAAAGTGTCTTTCATGTGTCGCAGGAAGGTACAGGTGCACCAACAACTATCTCTTTACTCGGTATCCATTTACCCCTCTTCACTTACCGTTTTCAACCAATCTATTCTTCCATCACTTGAACTTTTGGGGGACTTCTCCTTACACTTCCCTTCATCCTTATAATTCCCCCTAGGGTATCCAGGATCACCTCCCAGGTGTGACCTTAGTCACCCCCCAAGTGCGGGACCTATATCGAGGTGACATTGGGTGTAGTGTCCCATAGTTGTATCACATGCTTTTGTGGTTGGGTCAAGATTTTACCAACCTATAACTTGTGCTATAACATACCCATACTTAGAAATTTTTACAACTCTTTTTACCAAGTCTACCTCCATAAATATGCAGGTTGGTGACTCTTTTTAACAAGTCTTACCTCCATAACTCTACAGTTCAATGATCTGTATGACTCTCCAATATATTATACCCCCCTCCTCTCGATCTCGATCCACTTCACTCAACACTTGGAATTTTTATAATTTTTTTACTAAGTCTTACTACGGGTCCGCGGTGATTTATAAGACTCTTACCACAACCCCTCCCTCTGACCAATTCCTTATACTTAGTCCTCTTTATACTTAAACATTTTCATGACTATTTTTACCAAGTATTACTTCCTTACCTACCTCTAATTTTATGTAACCCCACGAACTTATTTTAATAGTATTTATCTTATCCTAAGTTCTTTATGGGCACATATCCAAGTGACACATGGAAGGTGACTGTGTGGTGATTAGACATGATGTTTCAGACATTCACAGGTTGATTTAGTGATAACTAGGTAGTGACTGGGCGACCAAAATATGATCGAGATATGAGTTTTTCTAAGCCACAAAGAGCTACAGTAAGACCTCCATAAGATCCTCTACTTCACATGAATGATAAGGAAGGATTTACATTATAAACACTAATGCTTCACACATCAAAATGCATTTGGAACTAAAGAGTATGGATTTTAATCAAGGGCTAAGATTGATCCATGAATTAGATGGACTATTGTTGAGTAGTGATCTTCCAAAGCTCATAACTCAAGATCCAGAGGTCCATTTTGGGAAAACCATATCTCATTGGAAAGATAATTTGACAAGGAATACAATGGGGTATGTTTTAATGGATTAATTTTTCCACAATTTGTCTAAAAATTAAAATATCAATCAACTTATTTTTCATGACATGCTGAGAAATCTGTTTGGAACCTCGACTTCCCAAGGCTATAAGTTGAAATCCAGAACTCCAAATTTCACTCAAGAGGACTTGTTAGAAATATGGTATGATGAATATTACTTATATAATGGTTTCCATGGTTAAAACGTCACTTATATGTTGTACTATGTTGTCATTGATGTCAAGGGATTGATTTGTTTGTATCATTGATGTATTATTGGATCATGTGGCCATTGATGTAATTGATGTCAAAGGGTTGATTTAATGTGGTGTCATAGTGTTGTTTCATTGATGTTATGTCATCGTTGATAGGAAGTACCAAATGGATGAACTCCAAAGTGGTCCCCTTATGGTGCAATCCCTCACAGGAAGTTGCCATTGGATAAAGTTCTCAAAGTGATCCCCTTATGGTGAAATCCCTCACGGGAATATTCTTTGTGAAGTCCAAATGGTTAGGTGGTCGAGTATCCCAACAATGTGGTTAGGTAACCCAAGTTTGATTGGGGAATAATGTAATGAATATCAGTGAATTTGTATGAGAAACTATTCTAGATGGATAATATATGTCATGTTGTTTCTAGTGATATGTGGAACATCACATAACTACTCACGGTTAGAGAGTTATGGCCATGTGAAGTTGAAGAACCCTCTTGAGTTATATAGAAGCCCCTAGAAGGTCTAAGAATTCAAATTATTCTAGAAGATCCTAGAAGAAGTTGACCAGTCAATGTGGTTAGTCATGGGTTAAGTGGTTGCAACAAGAAAAAAATTAAATTTAAATTAGTTGCAACTAGAAATGGAGAGTTTACTATTAGTGGATAAAGTGGTTAGAAGTGGGTTAGCCCCAAAAGAAGGAAGTTTGGTAAGTTGGTTAGAAGATAACCCCTAGAGGAAGCTACTTGGAGAAGTATAAATAAGAGAGCAATGGTCTCTTATGTGCATGATATTTGAGCATATTGAATATCCATTTGTGAAAGGTTATTTGAGAGGTATTATTGATAGAGAATATTCACGGAAAAAAAATCATGGCAGAAAAATTGCAGTATAAAAAGTGCAGCAGAAAAAGTGCGGTAGAAAATCGTGGAAGAAAAATTGCAGCAGAAGAATCACGGAAGAAAAACTGCAGAAGTAGAATCGGGGAAGCAAAACCTTGACAACAAAACTGCGACATCAGATTTGGCAGCTGCAGAAAGTTTGTAGTTTGGTAACCACATCATATTTTCATATTGGAATTGTTCCAATTATTGCATGGTATGGTATAGGTCTTGATGATTTCTACAGAACTAAAGGCATGGTTTTGGCACATGGTCTTGTGTAAGGGTTTATGGTATTTTGGAAAGTATGGTGCATTGATAGAGGTATCTTGTTGGTTAACTTGGTGATATTGTGCATATGGTTGAGACTTTACTTGCTGATTGATATTTGTGAGTAGATCATATTTGGATGATGAGATTGATGAGACAGGTTGAGATGACAGGTTGTTGTGATAGGTTGTGGTGTGCATAGTTGATGCACTTATCTTTATATAGATTGTTGGTACAGTTTGACAGATTTTTTTTCTATCTACAAGTTGGGTCTTGTACTTGAGGATTGGATTCCTCTTCTCAGTTGGTGTTGAGATCTGCAAGCTGGGTCTTGCAATGAGATTTGGTGCTCTCTTTGAGTTGGTGCTCATTTCAGTTGGTGATGATAAACCCCAAGGATTGTAGTCTGTAATACAAAATAAACTTATACATATATTTGGTGTTCTTTGTGTTATTTATTGTGATAGCGCATAGTTTTGTATTGTTAATATATGCCATTAAGATATGTTTACATGCAGCAACTAAGTTTGAATAGAAGTAATGAGTAATGATGTTGTGAATGGTGATGACTAACTAAATTTTTGTAAGAATTTTCAAAAGAGCCTCACACTGATTCACCCCCCCCCCCTCTCAGTGTGTTCGGTGTGTCCAACAATTTCTATCAGAGCAAGGTTTTCACTATAAGCCTTACAATCTTGGAGGATATCCATGAACACACAAATGGATGATGAAGTTCCAATCTTTGATGAGATAGATTATTCATCATGGAGAACAGAAATGAAAGGGTATTTGAAGGAGAAAGGAGTAGGTGTTTGGAAAGAAGCTATTGGTGGATCAGTTCTCTTGAAGAACAAGTTAAAGTTTGCAGCTCAAAAGGAATAAAGAATGATGCATTATCTCTCAAGACCATTTTCAATGCACTCTCAAGTTTTGTCAAAGAAATCATGGGACAATGTATTTCCACCAAGGATCTATGACTTAAGATAGAAAAGGTATATCAAGACAAAGAAGACAAATCCATCAAGAACAATGAAGGTAAAGACTCTCCAAAATATTATGATTACAATACACCTAGTGAAGTTGAATGTTCTCTTACAAATGAAGAAGAAGATATAGTAGAAGTTTGTGCAGATGAAGAAGAAGATTTGTTGAAGTTTAAAGAATTTTTTTATCTGATTTAGGTGATGTTAGCATGGACATAGTACATTATTCAATTGTTTTTGATTATCTTGAAAAATACATTAATGAAGTCCTAGAAAATTACCCAAAGCATATCATGGAACTAAAGCAAATGCTCAAAGAACAAGAAGAAAGTAAAAAGACTCAATTAGAAGAAAAAGAAGAAGAGATCAAAAGACTAAAGAATGAAATAATTCATCAAGCAGAAGAAAAGAAGAAGGTAGATGATGAGCTTATCAAAATTCTTGAAGTTAATGTCAATCTTAAGACCAAAATTGAAGCCAAAAGAATAGAGGAACTATTGAAGAATCAAGTAAATGAAAAGGAAGAGTCATGCCATAAGTTGGATGTTGAATTTGTTGATCTTAGAAAGAAATCAGAGAAGTCAAACACTCACATCAAGTTCCTGAACAACTCAACAATCTTGTATGAGATCCTAGATAGCCAAAGATCACCAAATGATAAATCAGATCTTGGATGCAACAAGGAAGCTACTCACCTTGAAGCTATCACTTCTAAGAAGCATGAGGTAAGAAGCAATACTGCAAGTCAAGCACCTACACAAAGAAAGAAAATATTCATAAGATCAGAGCAAGGAAGACACCAAGAAGCAATTCCTACACCCCAAAGCAAGTTCATAAGAGAGACAACTTCAAGGTGGACAACAAAGTGTTAAATTATGATCTTGATTTCTTATGCGGATTAATTCTTTTATTTTCTTCAACGCTTTGATTCCAACTTAATACACTTCAACAATACCAAATCATAATTGAATAGCAATAACTATCTAGATGAGTAAGCATGCACATCAACAACACGTATACCCTGGGGAAACCCTGTATAGGGAGAAAAACCCCAGCAAACGATATTCCTTTATTGCATTAATAATGTAAGATCACTTACAAATATCCACCATGAATGTTTTGCTCTTAAAGAGATTTCCAAGATGACTCTGACCTAACAAAGACCTAAAAGACCTTGTTAAAATACACCTCTGATATGTTGCCTCTATTATTGATATACAACACTGATATGTTTCTTTGGTTTGTTGACTCTTTATCACTGATATGTTCCTATATTGCTTCTCCCTTAACCTGCATATCAAAAACTGTGTTGAAGAGAGGGGTCAACCTCTTCTTATATAGGCTGAAGAGGAGAGACTCGAAATACTAACATGTTTGCATGAGTTAAGCATAACTCAACTTCAGACTTTAGTTCGAACTTAGAACTAGACTTGAGACTGGTATGCTTTAGTTCGAAAATAGAACTAGAATTGAGACCTCAATTACAACTCAGCATTACACTTTAGTTCGAAAATAGAAATAGACTTGAGACTTTAGTTACAAGTCAACATTACACTTTAGTTCAAAAATAGAACTAGACTTGAGACTTCAGTTACAACTCAACATTACACTTTAGTTCAAAAATAGAACTATACTTGAGACTTCAATTATAACTCAACATTACACTTTAGTTCAAAAATAGAACTAGACTTAAGACTTCAGTTACAACTCAACATTACACTTTAGTTCAAAAATAGAACGAAACTTAAGACTTCAGTTACAACTCAAATCTTTACAAGGAAATTCAAAATTCTCTTCATGGTGGATAATGTTACACATGCCAACGCACTAGATCAATACATTTATATCATTTGCAATATTAGGAATATCGTTTGTTTCTAGCTCATAGGAATTTTATATTCAACCTAAATTTTTCTATATGCCTTGACTTTTTCTCATGGCTCACAAGGTTTGAATAGGCTCACAGAGGTTGTATGTTCCCCCTAAACTTTGCACTAGTCTTTCTATGCTCACAGGGTTGTTCGTTCCCCATGACTTTATCACTAGACTGTCTATGCTCACAGAGGTTGTAAGTTCCCCTTGAATTTTGCATTAGACTCACATAGCATCTCATTTGTCCTGACTTTTTTTTTTACTCACAGAGGTTGTACATTCCCCCTGGCTTTTTTCAATACCTCACAAGACTAGTTGATTCTCCAAATCTCCCTGGATAGCCTCAGGGTGGCCCATATGGCCTCTCATTGGAGAATGACTGTCGATGATACCAAATTTAACACTCCCTCTCAGTGAGGGAGTCATTCTCAGCCACACCAAGCTTGCCTCTTAGCTGCACAAATTGTCTCAAGGTCAGAGTCTTGGTTAGGATATCACCTACCTACTCGCTCATGGCTATGTATTGTAACTTTACAGTTTTTCTCTGGACCAAGTCTCAGATGTAGTGGTACCTCATGTCAATATGTTTTTACCGGTCGTGCAATGTCGAGTTCTCTAACAATTTTATGCAACTTTGATTATCACAATGAACCATCGTCGTCTCGATCTTGTCACCAAAGAACCCAGAAACCAATTTTCTGATCCATATTGCTTCCTTTCTAGCATCACTTGTTGCACTGTACTCAGCCTCTACTGTAATATGTGAAATGGATCCCTGCTTCTGGATTGACCAAGAGATCATAGTGGACCCTAAACTGAAGAAGTATTTGAAAGTACTCTTTCAAGATTCCACTGGGCTTCCTTACTCTTCAGCATCAGCATACCCATGCAGAAATAAACCACCAATGGATGTATGTCTTATACCATAAGTAATGGTCCCTCTGAGATATCTCAATATGTTCTTTGTTGCCACCCAGTGTTTGTGTCTCGATTCAGTCATGAACTGACTCATTGCAGTCACTGCATAGCATATATTTGGACTAGTGTGGATCATGTACATCAATGATCCAATCAGTTGCCTATACATGGTGGGATCCACCAAATCTGAAACTATATCATAATCATGCAGCTTCCTTAGGTTGGTAACCATCGGAGTAGACATGGATTTGAAATCCATCATACCAAACCTATTTATTACATCCACCGTCTATTTTCCTTGTGCCAGAAATATCTCGCCCTGTCTTTGCCATACTTCCAATCCTAGAAAGTAATGCATCAAGCTTAAGTCTTTCATCTCAAATTCTGAGGTTAGCTCCCTCTTACACTAGGATATTATCCCTTCATCTCATGTTAGAAATAGATCATCAACATAAAGGATTAGTATAGAAATTTGGTTACCTCTTACCTTGAAGTACAGATTTGCATCAACATCACTTTTCTGAAATCCTGGGATTTTAAGAAAGTCATCAATCATGTCATACCAAACTCTAGGGGCCTGCTTAAGACCATACAAGGCCTTCCTTAGCTTTCATACATGATTTCCTTTGTTTCGCAGTGAAAAACCATATGGTTGTTCCACAAATACCTCCTATTCAATCTTTCCATTCACGAATGTTGTTTTTCAATCCATCTGATGTAGCTTCCAACCAAGAACAAGAGCTAAAGTAATAATAGTTCGAATGGAGTTATACCTGAATACAGGAGAAAAAGTCTCTTTGTAGTCGATTCCTTCTTTATGAGTGAAGCCTCTGGATACAAACCTTTCTTTGAAATTTTCCACACTTCCATCAGCTGGATGTTTGATATTATAGATCCATTTGGAAGAAACCATTGATTTGTATTTTGGCCTCAACACAATGTCCCAAACATTGTACTTTATAATAGACATGTATTCCTCAAGAATGGAATCCTTACATACTTTTAATTTATCTTCTTCTTCAAATGAAGAAGGTTTTGCATCACTAATGCTTCTCATCAGTGCAACATAGCCTCCAAGCCTATGATGCCTCTTCCTTTCCTTGAAATTTCCTTTGGGAGCAACTATCCTTTATGCTTCATGCACTATTTCTTTAAGCCACCCTGGCTTCCTTTTGGCTGGAGGTTCTTCAAGATTTATTTCTAAAACTTCAGCAAGTTCTAGGGGCTCATTACTTGGCCCTTCATGAGGTTCCTCCCTCTGATCATATGACTCTTCATTTTCAGAAGAGGGTGAAGTTGGTTGAACTGCTTCCAATTCCTATTGAAGCTCTCTGGATTTCTTAAATGTGGATTTCTCATGGAAAGTCACATCTCTTCTTAACTTTATTTGCCTCTGACTCGGTACATAAATCCTGTAAGCCTTGGATTTCTCATTGTACCCCACAAAACCCCCTTTATTGCCTGAGGGTTCCATCTTTGTCCTCTTTTCCTTAGGGACATGAATATACACAGGACACCCAAATATCCTTATATTCCCTAATTCAGGTTTGATCCCTGAGAAGACCTCTTCAGGAGCCTCTTCCTTCAAGATAGCATGTGGACACCTGTTTTGAATATACATGGTAGTGGAGGTAGCTTCTTCCCATAAATAATTTAGCAGATCCTGATCAAACATCATTTCTTTCATTGCCTCACAAATTGTCATGTTTTTCCTCTCAACAAATCCATTTTGCTGAGGGCTATATGGCACAATCGACTGTCTCTTGATTCCTGTTGACTTGTATAAATCCTCAAACTAGAGATATTCAAACTCTCCTCCATTGTCTGTTCTAAGGACTATGATGTGTTTTACTGTCTGCTTTTCAATAAAGGCTTTATACTCTTTGAATTTATCAAATGTGTCACTTTTAGCATTAAGGAAATATATTTTTTAGGACCCTATAATGTACCTTTTTGCTCATACTTTTTGCTATCATTACATCCTTTTCCCACTCATATTTAAGCCTACACTATCACCTTAATCTATTTCTCCAAAGGTATATAACGTTTCTTCTCTTTGCTATATGTTTAATTTGTTTTACATGTAATTTTACATTACTGTCATACTTAGCCACTAATCGGAAATATATAGTTGCTAAAATAGTTTGAAGACTACAGTTAATATATCGTTGTTGCTTGAAGACCATGTTGTTGAAACAGTCAAATAGTACGCAAATCCCGTTGCTGAAACAGTCTGTGATTTGCGATGCTGAAACAAAATTTCACATACAACAGTAACAAGAAGGAGTTGTTACACTGGCCGCAATAGCTGTACCTTAAGCTAGCACCATTAACCATCGTCGCTTCTTGAAGACCATGTTGCTGAAACAGTCAAACAGTACGCAAATCCCGTTGTTGAAACAGTCAGTGATTTGCGATGCTGAAACAGTATACAGACGTAACAAGAAAAGATAATTAAAGGAGTTGTTACACCGGCCACAAGAGCTATACCTCAAGCCAACACCATTACAACCACTGTAACAACATTTTGCTACAGAAGATCAGAATGTCCTATTCCAACATAGAAGATTAGATCAGACTAAGAATAGGATTTGTATGTACACATGTAATTTTATGCTTAATTGTATTAAGAGGATTCTCCTCTTTAAATAGGGGAGAAATCAGCATTAGAAGGGGGGATTACGAAAGGATTAGCTAGAAGCGAATTACAGAGAAGGAACGTGTTCACTTTGGATATTGTAACTTGTCACATTTGACAGATGAATAAAACATCATTCTAAGCATTCCTTCTTAATTACTTTTATTTCTGGGGAATCTTGTGAGAAGGAAAGGGCCCACCTTATTTACAAGATTCACCCATTAGTTTATGCAGTGTGTTAGTATTGTTTTTATCTATACCTTGTTAAAACTCTGTTTCCACTGATTGTTACATCATTTTCATACAATTCATTCCTAGGTAATTGTTAATCATTTTGATTGGTAATTATGTTTGCAGAATGAGTTTATGAAAGTGTGATAGTCAGAGACAGGTGCTGAAGATTCCTACTTTGGGGAATAGGGTCCTGTTCTCTGTTACATAATAGTTAGCCTTTGGTAATTGTTAATCAATTTGATTGGTAACTCTATTTGTAGAATGAGTTTATGAAAGTGTGATAGTTAGAGACAGGTGCTGAAGATTCCTACTTTGGGGAATAGGGTCTTGTTCTCTGTTATAGAATAGTTAGTCTTCTTTGCAGTATGTTGAAAGTTTCATTTTTCCTAGGTTGTTGTTTCTTAATGTAATCCAGGATTCTTCTGATAATTATTTTCCTTGAATCTTGAACTCTGCAATAGATAGATTGCTTTCATTGTAATTCAGAGTAGAACTTCATTCTGTTCAAAGCAAGGTGTGATTAGTGTAAATTTTACTACAACTTTGGATTGCTTTTGAGATTGAGCATATACAGTGTGTGATTGCCTTTGAAATAAACATACTTCCCTGGGTTGACAATTTATGTGACACTTGATTGTTTTAATTAATAAGCAATTATAGTGACCAACATTTTGGCGTCGTTGTCGGGGAAGGCAATTATAGATTTCAAAATCATTTTCATTTTTCTTTCATATGTACAGGTTGCATGAGAGGACGCGGACCCCCCAAGGAAACTGACCCTACAAGTGGCAGGGGTAGAGGAAGAGGAGGAAGAAAGACTTTTATCGACCAGATTATATCAAAATCCGAATTTGTTGTTCCTCAACGACCAAGCTCTCAAAAACCAAACCCTCAACCTTCCTTTCAAACGAACTTTGAAATGGAGACAGTTGAAAAACCAGCAGACGACACTAAGGATCAAGCAAGTGCAGTAGGGGAACAAACAGAAGAAACCATGGATGGATATAATGAAGAACTGCACCATGAAGAACAGGTAGGTCTTGAAGCAGAGGTAAATGATGAAAACTCTTTTTCTACCTTAGGATTTCCTATTGGTGATCTTCCTAGAGGAGTATCTCCCATGAAGAATATTCCACTTTTAGCTTTACCTAACTTTCATTGTTTATCTTTTGAAGATCCTGATAAATTCATTTTCGAGTTTGACATACTATGCAGAAGTTATGATTACATTTCCAATGCTCAAAAATTAAAGCTATTCCCAGCAACATTAAAGGGAAATGAATTAAGATGGTTCATGAGTCTTGGAGGTCATGTAATCACAACATGGGATCAGATGAAACAGAAATTTCTGCACAAATATCAAGACTATTGCCGAACAAGAGAAAAAATAGAGGAACTATTCAAGATGATACATAAAGAGGATGAAAATCTAGAGGACTTTGTGGAAAAGCTACAATATAATATACAAAGATCCAGTCACCCTGATGTAAGTAAAGATATTCTTAAAACAATATTATTAAAAGGAGTAAGGGATGACTGTCTAGATATGTTGAATATGCTTGGAAAAGGGGACATATCTAAATAATCATATGATGAAATTGTTAACCTCTGTAAAAGATGTTCAAG
>ML804964.1:66649-88273 GCA_009831015.1 Picea engelmannii | reverse complement strand
TAAAGATATTCTTAAAACAATATTATTAAAAGGAGTAAGGGATGACTGTCTAGATATGTTGAATATGCTTGGAAAAGGGGACATATCTAAATAATCATATGATGAAATTGTTAACCTCTGTAAAAGATGTTCAAGAGGAGCTGGAAGGAATAGATCAAACAACAGGGATACCACATTTTCAAGAGTTCAAAAATCAGCCAATGGAGGAGCAACAAGAGCAGAAATAGGTAATCTACTTGAGGAATTTAAAACTGAAATGTTAAGTTCTTTTGTTTCACAAATTGACACCTTGCAGATTCAAAAGAAACAAGCAGAAGCAGAAGCAGCTATGTCCATCTTTTGTTCCAAATGTAGAGATAATCACCCACGAAGGGAATGCCCATTGGACAAAAAGCCAATTTGCACCATTTGTGATAAGGATCATGAAACTCAACAATGCCCTTCTTTACCAGGAATTAAAGTAGCGTTACAACCAACCGATGAAGAAGCTGAAGTTGTCTATCTTTTGACACAGAGAAGGCAATGGAAACCACGGGGACAAGGTATGAATCCTAATATGCCATTTACATTTTCTAATCGTTGGAATAATTATCCTTCTTTTAGTCAAGCAAACTACCCTCCCTTCAATCAAATGAATTACCCACCCATGCAACAAACAAACCCTCCCTTTGTAGACCCAACAATATGGACACCTTGGCCTTCACAACAACAACCTTACCTTAACCAATGGAATCCAAATTGGAGAGGTCAAAAACCCTCGTTCCCAAATCAATTTCCTCAATTTCAATCACAAGTTTAGCAACCACTCTCTTTACCATCAGGTACTCCACCGAATAATCAAATGATGAGGCCCCAACTACCTATACAACCTAACCCTAACCCCAATAATAAGGCTGTGTAGTGCATTGATATTCAAAACCAGCCTATACTTTCTCTTTTCCCTGCACAATGCAATGATATTCACTTGCGATCTGGGAAAATAGTAGAACCTATCATTGATGATGTTACCTCCTCTAATTTTGATAAAGAAGAGATAAAAAAGCACGATTTACCTGAAGAGGTACAATCGTCCTCAAACATTGTTTCTGAAATAGCAAAACCACCATTCCCTGAGAGTTTAGCTTTGACTAAAACTCTTGAGCCACCTGCTTTCAATCTTCTAGGGGAATTACAAAATCTCTATGTCAAAATTCCATTATTACAAGCACTAAGAGATGTACCAATTTATGCCAGAACTATGCAAGACATTTGTGTTAAGAAACCCGGTAGGAAAACTAAAGATCCCCTCACAGTTCATGTCATGGGTGATTTGTCTGCACTAATGTTGGGAAAATCTCCTCCAGTTAAATATGGTGATCCCGGCCATCCTACTGTCACAGTGAAAATTGGAAAAACAATAATTCCTCGAGTTCTGGTAGACTTAAGTGCTGCTATCAATATTATGACTCTTGAAACTTCACAACTGTTACAACCGAAGAATGAAATCAGAGATACCCCAACCATTCTAGAATTAGCTGACCATTCTACAATCAAATCGGAAGGAGTCATTGAAGACCTAATCATCTCAGTTGAGTCCTGGAATTATCCAGCTGACTTTGTGGTATTACAACCTAAAACAAAGTTGGTTGGTCATCCTCTAATTTTGGGCAGGCCTTGGCTAGCCACAACATATGCCTTTATCAGCTGTAGATCTGGTTCAATGACAATTTCCAATGGATATGAGACCAAATAGCTTAATCTCTACCCTCACACTACACCCTTGATTAATAATGACAATTCCTTATGGGTGGACTTTGATGATCAAACTACTCAACCTATCTTGACTATCGGACAAGCCTTAAGCCTTAAAGATGCCACTGAGATGAAGTAATTATTAATTTTATTTGTGAACCCTCCTCTATGACTTCAGAAACACATAATCAACTAGCTGCACTTTTGGAGTCATATACCCAGGAAAACCTTAACTCTGAAGACCAACCTCAAACATCAGCTACCATTTCTTCTAAAAGTATACCAGTAGAAATTGAACCTAGCAAAACACTGAATATAAACCCCAACTTGACAGTTGTTGAAACACAGCAATTAATGAAGTTACTTCTTGAACATAAGGAAGCATTCGCATGGGACTATACATATATGAAGGGAATCTCTCCTGAATTATGTACTCATAGTATCTATATCAAGGAAGATTGTTGACCGATCTGCCAATCTCAACGATGAATGAACCCTAATTTAAGAGAAATTCTTAAAAAGGAACTTCAAAAATTGCTTAATGCGGGGTTTATATATCCTATATCTGACAGTGAATGGGTTTCCCCATTGGTAATAGTTCCTAAGAAAAATGGGAAATGGAGAGTGTGTGTAGATTATAGAGCCTTAAATAAAGCCACTCAAAAAGATCACTTTTAGTTACCATTCATTGATCAGGTGTTAGATAGTTTTTCAGGGAAGAAATTCTTCTCTTTCTTAGATGGTTTCAGTGGGTATAACCAGATCAAAATTGCACCCCAAGACCAAGATAAGACCACTTTTACTAGCCCCTGGGGAACTTTTTCTTATAGAGTCCTCCCATTTGGACTATGTAATGCACCAGCAACCTTTCAAAGAGCAGTTATAGGAATCTTTTCTGATATGATTAATGACTCTATGGAAATTTTTATGGATGATTTTACCCCTTATGGTGTCTCTTTTGAGGAAGCACTACAAAACCTTGAGAAAGTACTTAAACAACGTATACAAGCCCACCTCTCCTTAAGCACAGAAAAATGTCATATGATGATGAGTGAAGGAGTAGTACTTGGACATTTTATTTCATCTCAAGGAATTCAGGTGGATCCATCCAAGATACAAGTCATTAAAGACCTTCATATTCCCAAAACCCAAACAGATGTGAGAAGTTTCTTAGGACATGTTGGATACTATAGAAGATTTATCAAAAAAAAATCCAAAATAGCTTCTCCTTTGTTTGTGTTACTTATGAAAAATGTTGAATTCAAGTGGACTAATCTTTGCCAGGAAGAATTTGATACACTCAAACATTAGTTATCTACAGCTCCTATTCTAAGAGGACCTGATTGGACACTTCCCTTTCATATATCCTCTGATGCTTCAGATACTGCAATAGGAGTTGTCTTGGGACAAGAAGAAAATCATATCGCTTGTGATATCTACTTCATTAGCAAGAATATGAGTCCTGCTGAACTTAACTATACAGTTACTGAAAAGGAATTTTTAGCAGTTATCTATGCTATTAATAAATTTCGACATTACATCACTGGCTATTCTACTTTTTTCCATACTGATCACTCAGCTATCAAATATTTAATGAACAAATCTGTCACAAATGCTCAAGTCACCAGATGGTTACTATTATTACAAGAATTTGATATTACAATTGTAGATAGACCAGGAAAAGAAAAAGAAGTTGTTGATTTCCTTTCTCGGTTAACACTTGATGATAATACTCCAGTAGATGATTCCTGTCCTGATGAATATTTATTTGTAGTATCTGCTCACTCACCATGGTATGCAGACATCGCTAACTATTTGTTTGTAGGGAAGTTACCACCACACCTATCCCACCGAGAGAAAAGAATAATCATTCAACAAAGTGGTCGGTATAGATGGATAAGTGGGTGTCTTTTCCACACAGGACTTGATCAAGAAATCCGAAGATGCATTAGAGAAGATGAGGTTTATGATTTACTAAAAGCTTTTCATGATGACCCTTGTGGAGGGCATTTTGCTGATAAAAGAACAACACACAAAATTCTCAGGATGGGTTATTATTGGCCCTCACTTTTTAAAGATGCAAAGAAATATGTTTGGGCCTGTGATAGCTGTCAAAGAATGGGTCAACCTAATCATAGAGATGAAATACCATTAAATCCCCAGGTAGTACTCAAACCATTTGAAAGATGGGCCTTAGACTTTGTAGGACCCATTAACCCTCCATCCAATCAAAAAGTTTATATAGTGGTTTGCACAGATTATATGACCAAATGGGTGGAGGCTAAAGCACTCCATAGAGCTACTGGAGAATTTGTTCTAGATTTTTTATTTGAATATATCTTTATCAGATTTGGAGTGCCTAGAGAATTAGTCACAGATGGAGGACCTCCTTTCACTTCTCATGGTTTTAAATCCATCCTTAAAAAATATCATATTCATCATAGAATGACTACACCATACCACCCCCAAGCCAATGTACAGGTGGAAAGCACAAATAAAGTAATAGAAGCCATTCTCACAAAAACAGTGAAGGAAAACAGGAAGGATTGGTCTCAAAGGCTCCCTGAAGCATTATGGGCTTACAGAACTACCTGGAGAAATACTACAGGATTCTCCCCCTATGAATTAGTTTATGGAAAAAGTGTTGTCTTTCCTGTGGAATTTGAAATCAAAACCTTAAGGACTGCTTTAGTTGTTAACCTTGATTTGACTGATGCACAAACAGCCAGGTTGCATCAGCTTAATGAATTGGATGAAAACATATTAGATGTCATTCACCAGACAACTATGATTCAAAAACAAAGAACAAAATGGCATGATAAAACCATCAAGCATAAGCAATTCCAAAAAGGTAATTGGGCTTTACTGTATGATTCTCGGTTTAAAGAATTTCAAGGGAAACTACGTACAAGATGGCTAGGACCTTATGAAGTGGATATTGTTTTCCCCAATGGAACAGTAAGGCTCTTAACAATTGATGACTCTAAAACACCATTATTAGTGAATGGTCATCGGCTCCATCTGTACTAGCACCCCATTTCCAAAGAAGATTTTAAGGCCACATGTGTGGCAGATTCACATTATCTCTTTTTAGAGGAGCCTCCTGCCCCTCATTGCATTTAACTTTTCTGAATTTTATTTCTTTAATATTAGATTAAATTTATTTTACTAATAATCCATGTCAAGGAATGGCATGTTACAATTGATTCATTTGCAGATTCTCGATCCAGAAAAGGCCTACCAAGAAAGGACAATCTTACTACAAGCAGATCCAAGCTTCATTTTGTGAAGCATTTCTCCCTCTTTCTTCAATCCATTCATCTTCATTTCCCATTCAAAATCCCCATCATTCATCCCCTTTTATCTTCTTTCCTTTCCATTTTTCCCCATTGCTGAAACACCACTCTTCAACAACATTTTTCCTCATTTTCCCATTGCTGAAACACCACTCCTCGGCAACATTTTTCCCCATTTTCCCATTGTTGAAACACCACTCTTCAGAAACATTTCCCCATTTTCCCATTGCTGAAACACCACTCTTCAACAAACATTTTCCCCATTTTTCCCATTGCTGAAACACCACTCTTCAGCAACATTTTCCTCATTTTCCCCGCTGCTGAAACACCATTTCTTCAACAATATTTTCCATTGTTAAAACATCTCTCTTCAAAAAACATTTTTCCATTCTTTTCATGTTGCTGAAACACCACTTTTCCAGCATTTCCTGTCAATAAAAACATCTTTTTCATCTCTTTCGCTCTCACTTCTCCTATTTTCATACAATCTGTCCTTTCACTACTTTCTCCCATGATTAAACAAACCCTTGATACAATTTCTCTCATAAATCCAAAGTCTCTCCCATGGTTACTGCAGATCTATTATGGATAGGCACTATATTTTTCGAAGTACGAAACAAAGGTAAAGATGAGGTATGTAAACTTTATATGTAAATACAATTGAACTATGGCTAATGAGAAGATCCTGATTCATTATTATCATTCACTTAAAGCCACTATTTTTTAGCCGTAGTTGGGGGGGAGAAATATCGAAACGTGATGCCATCATTTCACACGAACCGACTACCGTCACTTCTTTTTACCCATCATTTCATTTTTTTCACCATCATTTACATGCCCTCATCTACAAAACTTACTATGTTCGGGTGCGGTTACTTGAATCTCTAAATGTGCATTCTACTGAGCTGAATAGCTATGGGAGGTCCTGTTATATGATACGAACCCACCATGACAACCCTGCTAGAATTGTATCCAGAAGTCTACCAAATCTTTCAGCAGGCAGGTTGGCTGGGTTATTTTCAGAGGCTCCAGGGATTTGATCAACAACAGGTTCTTCAATTTGCTCGGAATCTTCAACAAGACCATTCTATTGTTCAAGGGGTTAGAATTCCAGTCACAGAGGATGATATAGCATAGGTTTCATGTCTTCCCATCACTGGCATTCGTTGGTTTAGCCGCAAACACATTATCCTTAATGCCCAGCAGGATTTTCTCTTGCCAGGAGAACAAGTTGAGCCTAAAGGTCGGGGTGTTCGACTTATCTCATTTCCGCCTCCTTGGCCAAAAGTTGTAGAGTTTGTCAAGCACTACCTTACCTGTGAAGGCCGATACCAGGTAATTTACTGGTCTGAATTTGTCTTGTTATCTCATTTATGACATGCTAGACTGGTCAATATTCCTTACTATATGCTCAGATGTCTTAGAAACATGTCTCATTATTGTAAACAAGCTAAAAATCCCATCATTTCCCTCACCCATCACCGTCTTGTTCAATTACTCATCCAAAAGGGCTTTGCCCAACAAAAACCTCTCTTAAACAATCCACCCATAAACCCTCAGGAAGTTGTTGAACATCCTGAAAATCCTCATGAAGAGAAACCACAAAACCTTCCTGACCTTCCAGAAATACCTATTAATCCGCCTACAGACCCAATTGATCCAATTAACCCTCCTACCATACCAAGTCTGCCCCACAATTTACCAGAAGGTCAGGAAGGTTCATATTCTTAGCGATGATTCAAAAGCAGATAAACCTGATAACCCTCCCTGCCCCATCACTGAGGAAAAACCCACTCGCAAAAGAAAAAAGAAAATTACTACATTTCCTTCCTTTTTACCTAAAAAATGAACGAGAGCTTCAACAAGAACAACCACTACCGCCACTACCCTAAACCCCCAACCCATTTTGCTAAAAACCCATACACCTCTACCCTCCCAAATCCTAGAATCTTTACCTATTCAACCCACAGGCACTGAAACACAAGAACTAGAGGCCCAAGATGTTGCGACATCATTTTCTTTACATCAAGTAGCTGTCACACAAGAATCAGCTACTCATTCAATGGTTGTCACACAAGAACTAGCTACTCATTTAGTAGCTGAAACACAAGAACCAACTATAGTTGTTACACAAGAACTAGCTACAGCTGAAACACAAGAACCAACTACTAACTTCATTCCTGAAATACAAGAATCAGATGCCCAGGGTGCTGCAACAGTAGTTGTCACACAAGAACCAGCTACTCATTCAGTAGTTGAAACAAAAGAACCAGCTATAGTTGTCACACAAGAACCAACTACAGCTGAAACACAAGAACCAACTGCTGACTTTATTCCTAAAGTTCAAGAATCACATGCCCAGGGTGCTGAAACACTATTTTCTTTACATCAAATAGTTGAAACACAAGAATCAACTGTTGATTTTGTAGCCGCTCCACAAGAACCAGCTACTGAGGTTGTGACCATTACACAAAAAACAATCACCCCTCTTGATACACCGATGACAGATCAACAACCAGAACCAACAATGGCTTCTCTCTTACAAGAGAATGAGTTTCTAAGATCAGAACTGGAAGCTTACAAGCAAGAGCTGGTAATGGCAAAGGAACCCTATGACAGGGAACTTAATTTGTATACCTTAGCTCGCGTAGCAGCCATGGTAGAGAAAAACACAAAAGATGATCAGTATAGAGAGTATATGTGCAGCCAATGTGGAGATATTTATGATAAAGCAGGCTACAAAGTGGTTCAAATCCCAATACCTGGAGCTTCCCCTGCACCTACGAATTTTGCAATTAAAAAAGAGGAACACCCTACTTTTACACAAGAACCAGTAGGACCTTCAAAAATTCCAAAAAGCAAAGCTAATCTACAAGAACCCTGGCCTACAACAACTGTTAAATCCGAAGATCTTGTTTTCATTAGTAAAGTTGTTCAAACTTTGCCTATTGATGAACCTGCCCCTCCTGTCAAGATCAGTACCCCTACTCTTGTGGAACAAACCACTCAGACTCTACCGCGGCCTACCACTTACGATGTTGAAACACAAACTCTGCCTATTGATGAACCTTCCCCTCCTGTCAAGATCAGTACCTCTACTTTTGTGGAACAAGCCACTCAGACTATATTGTGGACTACCACTTACGATGTTGAAACACAAACTCTTCCTATTGATGAACCTGCCCTTCTTGTCAAGATCAGTACCCCTACTCTTGTGGAACAAACCACTCAGACCCTACCTCATCCTACCACCTGCGATGCTGAAACACAAACTCAACCATGGAATGAGCAGGTAATAATAGACAAATGGAAAAAGGAGTCTGCTATTACACAGGATAAAAGGTTGCAGGAGCACAGACTACTTTGGTTGAACCACATATATTCAAACTAATAATATTTGGAGAAAACATGCCAAGAATTTCATGACCATAAGAAGCAGAATGAAGATTTAAAAGGAAAATTGCTCTTGATGTTCGATTTGGTACAAAAATTGTTGGCTGCTAGGAAACCATCCTCAAATTACTCTCTTTTCCTTATAGAATTACTTGCATTCTTTCAGATTAAATCAATTAAAGAAGGAAGACCCTATGCAGTGTTCAAACCAGAAGATGTTGTTCAAACTTTTGCAGAAGCCTCTACTACTGATCAGCATCTATTATGTGAGGTATATCTTCATAATGAAGCCATTCCTGAGAACATACAGCTTAATCTTAACCCTCTTGTTGGTGATATATAGATTCGGGCATTTGTCTCCTTCCTTACCAACCAGATTACATGGCAGAATGATTTTCTAGCTGCCAAACATAATGAAGATAACTGTCTCCTCTGGATACGGCCAAAACCACAGAACGCTGCCACCTTTGTTGCAGAATATTATAAATTTTTGAAGAAACCAGGGATGACCCAATATATACGACAACTACAAGAAACAGTACTTCAGAACTGTCAACAGTTTATTAAATCCACAGACACTGCTACCCTAAAAGCAAATAACATGTTTTGGCAACAATCTTCTGAGAAAAGGTAGGAGCACAATCCCTTTAGTCCTACCAATCTTGAGACAGCAATCTCTCGGGTACCTAGTTACATCAAATGTGTCCAACAATGTGTTGAAAATTGGATAGGTTATCAGTTCCATTTTCCCATTCTATGGATGCCAGTAGAGAAGTATCAAGTTCAGCATAAGTTTTCCAAGAAGGTTGAAGCAGGAGCCTGGCAAAGGCTACAACATGTTCAAGGATTCAGAGCCCCAACAGACAGTACCTTCTACAGCTACTGCTTAAGTAATTTGCACGCTCAGAGTCGGTATCCAGATTCTGATTCAGATTAAAGTTGCCTGAGGACATGCAACATTTTTAGTTGGGGGGGATGTTAGGACCCTATAATGTACCTTTTTTCTCATACTTTTTGCTATCATTACATCCTTTTCCCACTCATATTTAATCCTACACTATCACCTTAATCTATTTCTCCAAAGGTATATAATGTTTCTTCTCTTTGATATATGTTTAATTTGTTTTACATGTAATTTTACATTACTCTCATACTTAGCCACTTATCGGAAATATATAGCTGCTAAAACAGTTTGAAGACTATAGTTAATATATCATTGTTGCTTGAAGACCATGTTGCTGAAACAATGAAACAGTACGCAAATCCCGTTGTTGAAACAGTCTGTGATTTGTGATGTTGAAACAACATTTCACATATAGCAGTAACAAGAAAGAGTTGTTACACTGGCCGCAACAGTTGTACCTTAAGCCAGCACCATTAACCATCATCGTTGCTTTAAGACCATGTTGCTAAAACAGTCAAACAGTATGCAAATCCCGTTGCTAAAACAGTCTGTGATTTGCGATGTTGAAATAGTATACAGCTGTAACAAGAAAAGACAATTAAAGGAGTTGTTACACCGGCCGCAACACCTGTACCTCAAGCCAGCACCATTACAACCATTGTAACAACATTTTTCTACGGAAGATCAGAATGTCCTATTCCAACATAGAAGATTAGATCAGACTACGAATAGGATTTGTATGTACACATGTAATTTTATGCTTAATTGTATTAAGAGGATTCTCCTCTTTAAATAGGGGAGAAATCAGCATTAGAAGGGGGGATTACGAAAGGCTTATCTAGAAGCGAATTACAGAGAAGGAACGTGTTCACTTTGGATATTGTAACTTGTCACATTTGACAAAATGAATAAAAGATCATTCTGAGCATTCCTTCTTAATTCCTTTTATTTCTGGGGAATCTTGTGAGAAGGAAAGGGCCCGCCTTCTTCACAATATTCACCCATTAGTTTATGCAGTGTGTTAGTATTGTTTTTATCTATACCTTGTTAAAACTCAGTTTTGTTGAAACTCTATTTCCACTGATTGTTACATCGTTTTCATACAATTCATTCCTAGGTAATTGTTAATCATTTTGATTGGTAATTCTGTTTGCAGAATGAGTTTATGAAAGTGTGATAGTCAGAGACAGGTGCTGAAGATTCCTACTTTGGGGAATAGGTTCTTGTTCTCTGTTACAGAATAGTTAGCCTTCGGTAATTGTTAATCAATTTGATTGGTAATTCTGTTTGCAGAATGAGTTTATGAAAGTGTGATAGTCAGAGACAGGTGCTAAAGATTCCTACTTTGGGGAATAGGGTCATGTTCTCTGTTATAGAATAGTTAGGCTTCTTTGCAGTATACTGAAAGGTTCCTTTTTCCTAGGTTGTTGTTTCTTAATGTAATCCAGGATTCTTCTGATAATTATTTTCCTTGAATCTTGAACTCTGTAATAGATAGATTGCTTTCACTGTAATTCGGAGTAGAACTTCAGTCTGTTCAAAGCAAGGTGTGATTAGTGTAACTCTTACTACAACTTTGGATTTCTTTTGAGATTGAGCATATACAGTGTGTGATTTCCTTTGAAATAAACAGACTTCCCTGGGTTGACAATTTATGTGACACTTGATTGTTTTAATTAATAAGCAATTATAGTGACCAACAATATCCAACATTTTATTGAGTAATCATCAATAAAAATGACATAATACAAACAACCACTGAGTGAGGGATGTGACATGGGACCACATACATCAGAATGAACCAGATCTAAGATGCCCTTAGCTCTGTTGTCACTACTAGGAAATGCTTTCTTTATATTTTTACCTAGCATGCATCCCTTACAAATTTCATTTTTACTAAGATAAATAGAGAGCATGACACATACCATGTTCTGTAGATCTGGAAGAGATTTGTAATGAATATGTCCAAGTCTTTTGTTCCACAACTCATTTGAGCTAGTCGCATTATGAGCCAATGCCTGAACTGACTGTCCTGACACAACATACAGTCCTCCACTACGAGTTCCAATGGGTTTTGTTGTACTTAAGTGGCTACCTTTATCCCATAGTAGTGTCTTCCTGTCCTTGAA
Source organism: Picea engelmannii (assembly GCA_009831015.1). NCBI lineage: Eukaryota > Viridiplantae > Streptophyta > Pinopsida > Pinales > Pinaceae > Picea > Picea engelmannii. The sequence goes on along the minus strand of ML804964.1, from coordinate 76,820 downwards.
GATCACCCAATATCCCTTGTCCTCAAGGGTTGCAACTGAAAGTAAATTATTCTTTATCCCTAGAACATATCAAACTTCATCAACATGAAGACTAGAACTAGATTCCAATCTGAAGGAGATAGATCCTACTCCCTCTATCTTGTAACATTTGTCATCCCCAAGCTCAACATGCTCTACAAAAGATTTTGTCTTGAAATATAAGAGGATCTCCTTGTACCCTGTCATGTGCTTTGATGCACCACTGTCTATTAACCAAGTTTTCAGCCCTGTGAAAACTAAACTGGATAAGGTAGAAACCAAGTAATATTCTTTTCTATTTTCTTTCTCATTAGAAGGAATTTTCTGATTTCTTTTGGATTCATCATCCTCAGCATTTGAGGCATGATGTTTCCCTTTCCTTGGATATTTCTTTCTAAACTAACAATCTTTAGCAAAATGACCCAACTTATTACAACTAAAGCATTTAATCTTAGATGTATCAATATTCTTTCCTTTGAATGTACCTTTGGTGTTTGTCTTCCTCTGAGAGCCTTTCTGGAAAGTGCCTTTCTTCTTTCCCTTGAATCATTATGCTAAAACTGATTGATATTCTTTTGTTGGCTCGCTCCTAGTAGTTGTGTGACTCTCCTCCTGGAGAAAATCATTCTGTAACCTCTCAAATGTGGGATGAATCTCTCTCCCACTTACACTGGATAATAAGGTCTCCCATGAAGAAGGAATACCGTCAAAAATGGCCTACACTAAATCATCATCGTCCACTGTCACCCTTGTGACCAAAATCTGATCTCTTATCTGGGCTATCCTGGAATAGAAATATGCCACTGATTCACCTTTCTCCATCTTCAAATACTTAATCTTGTGCTTAAGTGTCCTGTTCTAATTTGGAGCCAGTTTCTCATACAAATTCACCAAGGTATCCATACAGTCCTTGGCAGTCATTAACGAAGTCATTGCAGGCATTATACTGTCTTTGACGGAGTCAAAGATGATTCGCTTGGCCTTTGCTTGACTCTTCCTGAAGGCCTCTCTTCCTGCATTATTCGTGGGTTCCTCCACCACTGTAGTCACATACTGCTCAAGATCATGCTCCTGCAAGATATTTGTTATCCGAAGCTTCCACACATTGAAGTTGGTAGCTCCTTCGAGCCTATCCTCGGCCCTAAATGAAATGGAGGATGCCATGGAATTCACACTGGAAACTTAATCAAACTAGCTTGGATCTGTGTGTACCTATTGCTACACTTCAACATGTTTAACACACCCTAAGCTCTGCTACCATGTTAAATTATGAGCTTGATTTTTTATGCAGATTAGTTATTTTATTTTCTTCAACACTTTGATTCCAGCTTAATACACTTCAACAATACCAAATCATAATTGAATAGGAATAACTATGTAGATGAGTAAGCATGCACATCAACAACACATATACCCTGGGGAAACCCTTTACAGGGAGAAAACCCCCAGCAAACAATATTCCTTTATTGCATTAATAATGTAAGATCACTTACAAATATCCACCATGAATGTTCTTCTCTTAAAGAGCTTGCCAATATGACTCTGGCCTGACAAAGGACTAAAAGACCTTGCTGAAATACACCTCTGATATGTTGCCTCTATTATTGATATACAACACTGACATGTTGCTTTGGTATGTTGAATCTTTATCATTGATATGTTCCTCTATTGCTTCTCCCTTAACCTACATATCAAAAATTGTGTTGAAGAGAGGGGTCAACCTCTGCTTATATAGGATGAAGAGGAGAAGAGGAGAGACTCGAAATAGTAACTTGTTTGCATGATTTAATCATAACTCAGCTTCATACTTTAGTTTGAACTTAGAACTAGACTTGAGACTGGTATGATTTAGTTCGGAATTGAACTAGAATTGAGACCTTAGTTACAACTCAGCATTACACTTTAGTTCGAAAATAGAACTAAACTTGAGACTTCAGTTACAAGTCAACATTACACTTTAGTTCAAAAATAGAACTAGACTTGAGACTTCAGTTACAACTCAAAATTACACTTTAGTTCAAAAATAGAACTAGACTTGAGACTTCAGTTACAACTCAACGTTACACTTTAGTTCAAAAATAGAACTAGACTTAAGACTTTAGTTACAACTCAACATTACACTTTAGTTCAAAAATAGAACTAGACTTAAGACTTCAGTTACAACTCAACTCCTTACAAGGAAATTCGAAATTCTCTTCATGGTGGATAATGTTACACGTTCCAACACACTAGATCAATACGTTTATATCATTTGCAATATTAGGAATATCATTTGTTTCTAGATCATAGGAATTTTATATTCAACCTAACTTTTGCTAGATGCCTTGACTTTTTCTCATGGATCAGAAGGTTTGACTAGGCTCACAAAGGTTGTATGTTCCCCATGACTTTTGCACTAGTCTGTCTATGCTCACAGAGGTTGTATGTTCCCCCTGAATTTTGCACTAGAATTTCTATGCTCACAGAGGTTGTACGTCCCCCTGACTTTTGCATTAGACTCACATAGCATCTCGTTCATCCTGACTTTTTGTTTGACTCACAGAGGTTGTATGTTCCCCCTGGATTTTTTCAATACCTCACAAGACTGGTTGATTATCCAAATCTCCCTGGCTAGCCTCAGGGTGGCCCATATGGCCTCTCATTGGAGAATGATTGTCGATATTGCCAAATTTAACACAAAGCATGGGTATGAAAATGTCTTTCATGGTCACTTCTTCTCATGTAATGAATATGGTCACAAAGCTTTGGATTGCAGACATTATGCAAGGAAAGATGTTGGAAGGTTCCATAACATCCTAAGATGTTGGAGATGTAATTAAATGGGACACATTGCTGCTCATTGTCACACCATGAGATGTTACAACTACAGTTGGTTTGGCCACAAAGCTCAGGATTGCTAGAATTCAAGGAGACAGTCAATGAGGAGTGCTTCATATAACATGGAAAGAAGATAACATGTAACTTGGGAGGAAGAAAATGTTGAAAGGATGGAAGCTCAGAGTACAAGACACTCTTAGAAGTGGATGAAGAAGACTGAACAACAAAACATGAATGAAGAAATAAAGAATCAAGAAAGCTTCAATCTTTTTGAAGCATGCGCAGGCTCCTGTGGGAGAAGTCACGTACATACACGAGTTGACCTATAGAAAGTTTGTCTACATATGTGAGATGGTCATGGAACAATCCACATACCTATGGAAAAATCCTCAAGAAGAGGAGTGTACAGATGAGTTGCGGCATGGTTTGATGGTATAACTCTGTTTTGCAGGGTCTGGCATGGTTTGTTGCAATTTTTCATGATTATATACTTGCTTTGGTACATGTTGTATGGGATGATATAGTTGAGATGCTTGGTTTATATATTTATGCTTGAGATACATGGTTCATGGTAGAGGCATATCATGAGTGATATGACACTTGTTTGAGGCACATGATTTTCATGTTGGAAGAGGCATATGGTTGGTACACAGTTGGAAAATTTTATTGGCATATGGTTGATACACTCCATTGATGATATATTATGGTATATTGTATCGTATTGATGTACATGGTTGATGTACATGGGTTTTGTGCATGGTTGACACACGGTATGGCACATGATGTACATGGTTGATGTTTTGTTCATGATTCTCTATTCATTGTTGATATATCTTTTACTTCTTGATGTATGATATGGCACGATTTTGATGCATGGACAAGTCCAAGGATCATCATAGGAAGAGTATATCATTCTTTAGTAGTTGATCTATGTTTCGGTTGAGCAGTAGCATTTGAAGTAGAAGCATATTACAGTGGTAGCATATTGGTCATCTTGTAGCGAAGATAGGGGGAGACATTCCCACAGGGAGAGTTATTTCTCTTCCCATGATTAGTTGCAGCAACATGATTCTAGGAGGAGAGATTATTCAGAGGAAGCTCAAAGGCATCCAGAAAGGAGGAGAAACCCCAAGGAGAGTTCAGTCAAGGGGAGCATCCCCAAGGAGAGAGCTACCATTTTCCATTGATGTCAAACGGGGAGAGATATTCAAATTTATGTGGAGATGACCATTGATGAGAAGCAATGATCACAGAGGGAACATGAGCATTTTTGTGTCTTGTTGTTTCCATCAATGATTGGTGTTGACATCAATGATTGGTTTTGACGCCAATGTTGGTGTTGTCATCAATGCCAAAGGGGGAGATTGTTGTACTATGTTGTCATTGATGTCAAGGGATTGATGTTAAGTATTGTCATAATGATGTGTTTGTATCATTGATGTATTATTGGATCATGTGGTCATTGATGTAATTGATATCAAAGGGTTGATTTCATGTGGTGGCATAGTGTTGTATCATTGATGTTACATCATGATTAATAGGAAGTACCAAATGGATGAACTCCAAAGTGGTCCCCTTCTGGAGTAAGTCCTCACGGGAAGAGGCTCTTGGATAAATTTCTCAAAGTGGTCCCCTTATGGTGAAATCTCTCCCATGAATACACTTGGTGAATTCCAAATGGTTAGGTGGTTGAGTGGCCCAATAGTGTGGTTATGTAACCCAAGTTTGATTGAGGAATAATGTAATGAAGATCAGTGAATTTGTAGGATAAACTATTCCATATGGATAATATATGTCATGTTGTTTCCAGTGATATGTGGAATGTCACATAACTCCTCACAGTTAGAGATTTATGGCCATGTGAAGTTGAAGAACCCTCTTGAGTTATCTAGAAGCCCCTAGAAGGTAAAAGAAGTCAAGAAGGTCAAAGAAGTCAAATTATTCTAGAAGCTCTTAGAAGAAGTTGATCAGTCAAAGTGGTTAGTCACGGGTTAAGTGGTTGCAATAAGAAAACAATTAAAAATAAATTAGTTGCAACTAGAAGTGGAGAGTTTACTATTTGTGGATAAAGTGGTTGTAAGTGGACAAAGTGGTTAGAAGTGGGTTAGCCCCAAAAGAAGGAAATTGGGTAAGTTGGTTAGAAGATAACCCCTAGAGGAAGCTACTTGGAGAAGTGTAAATAAGAGAGAAAGGGTCTATTATGTGCATGACCTTTGAGCATATTGAATATCCATTTGTGAAAGGTTATTTGGGAGGTATTATTGATAGAGAAAATTTGCGGTAGAAAAAGTGTTGCAAAAAAAGTGCATCGCGGAAGAAAAACTGCAGTAGAAAAATTGTGGCATAAGAATTTTGGCAGCAAAACCACGACAATAGATTTGACAACTGCATAAAGTTGGTAGTTTGGTAACCACATCATATTTGCATATCGTAATTGTTCCAATTGTTGCATGGTATGGTATAGGTCTTCATGATTGCTACAGAACTAAAGGTATGGTTTTGGCACATGGTCTTGTGTAAGGGTTTATGGTATTTTGGAGAGTATGGTGCATTGTTAGAGGTATCTTGTTGGTTAACTTGGTGATATTGTGCATATGGTTGAGAGTTGACTTGATGATTGATATTTGTGAATAGATCAAATTTGGATGATGAGATTGATGAGATAGGTTGAGATGACAGGTTGTTGTGACAGGTTGTGTTGTGCATAGTTCATGCAATTGTCTTGGCATAGACTGTTGGTACAGTTTGACAGATAGCTTTTTGTCTACAATTTGGGTCGTATACTTGAGGATTGGATTCCTTTTCTCAGTTGATGTTGAGATTTGCAAGTTGGGTCTTGCAATGAGAGTTGGTGCTCTCTTTGAGTTGGTGCTCATTTCATTTGGTGTTGATAAACCCCAATGATTTTAGTTTGCAATACAAAAATAAACTTATACATATATCTGGTGTTCTTTGTGTTCTTTATTTTGATGGTGCATATTTTTTTATTGTTAATGCATGTCATTAATATATGTTTGCATGCAAGCAACTAAGTATGAATAGAACTAATGAGTAATGATGTTGTGAATGGTGATGGCTAACTAAAGTTTTGTAAGAATTTTCAAAAGAGCCTCACATTGATTCACCCCCCCTCTCAGTGTGGTCAGTGTGTCCAACATTATCATGTTCAAAAAATTAAAACACAGTCCACTTTTTTCAAGTAGTCAACTTCAACATTTGGAAATAGAAGTTTATTAAATAACTTTTATTAAAGGATTAAGTGGGTCCCACTTGGAGGCGTGAATTTCAATGAAATAAATAAACTAATGATAATTCAATAAAGCATTAATTAAAATAATTTACTCCCGAAAGAAAGTGTGTGGAAACTTCTAGAAGGACAAAACCCTAACTACTTCAAGAAGCATTGGGAGTATATTTTAAAAGAGAGAGAGCACCATCAAAGCGAAGGTTTAGAAGGTTGGATTATCAAAGGTTAATATAATCATAGCATTTTTCAACCATCATTATGCAGCCAAGTCTCTTATCAACAAATAAAGATCTCCATTTTTCTTGTTTCTTCTTCTTCTACACAATTTCTCTCAAAGTTTTATGCTTGTATTTATGAACTGAGAATAGGGTTGAGTGTTGAGTGTTTTCTTTAATTTCTTCCAAGTCTCTTCCTAAAATATCAGTAGGAGTATTTTACAGCCATAAGAATGATTGATAATGTAATCCAAGGTTTTCTAAATGATTCATGGAGGTTTAGTCCTTGCATTTGGAAATCTTTATTTCTGAGAATTAGTCAATTGGTTTGCTAAAATGTTTTATATTGTTGAATATATTTTATGAAAATACAGAGAGAACTACTTCGGGGTGTAACTTTAATTATTTCTTAAACCTTGGGACTTCTGAGGATGATATGTTTGGAGTATACCCATCAAATACTTTTCAGTTTTGAATGCAAAACTCATTTAAAGTTCTCTAAAATGATCAACACCATTTCACTCTTTTTTCATGTGAGAAAATATGGTTGCATATTGTTTTTGCATGAGTTTTAGAAGGTTGTAATAATGAATATGAGCACGTATTTATTTTTATATTGAATATTTCCTTTATTTTTTTTTATTGTTAAAGAGATGCTTGGTTTATCTCCAAGCAAATGTTGCACATAAAGAGAAATTTGGTTATCAAGAACCATTTTATATAAAAACTAAAGCAATAAAGATTTGGGGTTTTCTTTTTAGCATTCTCCCATTTGGCAGTCCAATCCAAGGACATCAAGCTACATATTTTGGATAATTACAAAGGAGTACCACCTCTATAAAAATGCAGGGGGATTTTATCCTCGTGAGGTTTCTATTGGAATTGTGACCAATCTTAACATCAACACACACACACACACACACACACACATATAGAAACATTGGTACTTGGCCAACATAATTTAGAGCAAGCACATATTCCTATCCATGTTGTATTGTTTCCCGGGCAAGAGTCCATTGAGACAATAATTGATATATATATCCACCAATGTCCCGATAATATCAATTCTTATCTCAATGGACTCTTGACCAAGAAACAATACAACATGTATAGGAATATGTGCTTGCTCTAAATTATGTTGGCCAAGTACCAATGTTTCTTACAAAAAGGGAGTTTTATACAATTAAGAAATATGTAAAAGCCACTCCAACATTAATACATTAATAGAATCTCATGCTCTTCTCAAATTCTACCTTTCCGACGTTGATACACATATATATAAACCAACAAGCTAAATTATTATAATTATACAATGAACAAGGTGAACTAGTCTTCAATTTTAGCAAGAGAGGAATCCTTCCAATTACCAATCATTGTCAAATTGACCACACACATGAGTTGGTAATTAAAAATATCACACAAATAAAAAAACTTATTATTTAAACATATGACAGATGGTTTCAAATGAAATATAAAAGATGGTTGTCCCAGAAGGTGAGAGTAAGACAAACCATTTCAAATCAATGCTTTGCCAATGAAAACAATTAAATATTGGTGTGATTCCTCTTAATGAATCTATAGATGGCATGAACTACCTTAACTCATTGTTCAAAAACTTGAGATAATTCCCAACCACTAATTAATATAACCTCAATATGTGAGGACAATGTACTAGGTTGTATATGGCTCATACAGCCTATGTACAACCCAAAGATATCTCAGACGTGATGTATGACCCTCCTGTAGTAGGATCAACAACATATGGAGTCGAGTAATCTCACAAGCATTGTAGGAACGTTCGGTAATGATGTCAATAGTGGTAAGGACTGCATTTTTTTGAATACCAAGAATGGAAATAGCAATCTGGTTGGAAAGATGCAATAACTATATTACTATTGCCATTGATCTCATTCAATCAATTGGATGGATGTCCTAGATTCTATAGCTATTGGTTTTCATCAATTGCTAATGGAGAATGGAATTTTGAGTGAACATGATAGAGCTATAGCTCGGAAGGGATTATCACACAATCAAGAAAACAAAGGAAATGATTAAATGCAGAGGACTGCTTCCAATAAATCACATATCAAATCCAAGGTAGAATTTCATATCAATGATACACATATTTGACCATAACTATCCATTGAATGCACCTATAAATGAGAATCCATCACATAGTGATAAAACAACATGCATAATTGACACAAATATTTTACCCTAGAAACCCAAATGCGAAAACCAACTTCCAATGGTTGTTTAGCTTTCATTTTAGCAATCACTGGTTGTAATGTGGTTCATGGCTCTCTATGCATACTCCTCTCCTTGGCCAAAATACATGTTTAAAGTGAAAGTACAATTTATTTTTGGAGATCTAAGGTAATGGGAAGGCCAACATGCCTTACCTTCATTTCCCATTCGTCAATCTTTTCTCTCTTATTTTATTTATTTATTTTTATTTTAAGTAATTCATGTTTTCTTCTTCTTTGTCTTATTCCACTTTACTTTGCATTGTCTTTTACATATTTAATAACCTTTATTAATCGTTGAATTGTGCTTGCAAGTACTAAGTCTCCACCATTTCTAATCACCATCCTATAAGAGAAAGTGATATATTCTTCCTGGCTCTTAAAGAGCCTCAATGAAAATTTGGCTCATGAAGAGGGAAAATGTCACAAGTAGGATTTGAAACTGGGTGGGGAGGATAACAATTTATCCTCTCAACCACTTGATATTTGATCCACTTCTATGTGTGACGGTCGCATTAACATTTAATATAATCTCTCTAGGTGCAACCACACATTCAACCACTACCTCAAGTTGACCCCATGGCTCCAGGAATAACCCTCATGGGAATTTAATCTTGCCCACTAGTGAAAAACTCCTCATTCCTCACTAATGGATCTAACCCCTTTGGGATTAATTTGAAGTACATAGGGGTAGAAATTGATCCACTTATGTGTGCATGGGTCATGATATCATTTAACATAATCTTTTTGGGTGTAAGCACACATTCAACCACTACCTCAAGGTGACCCCGGGTTTTTTGATGTCTAGATCTATTAAGTTCCAAAAAAAAACCTCATGAGGATATGAATCCCCTTACATTTTTATAGAGGTGGTAATCCTCTTTGGATGAAATATATATCTTGAATATCTTGTATTAGGAAGAATGCTAGACAACAAACCCCAAATCTTTATTGCTTTGATTTGTACATGGAATGGTTCTTGATAACCATATATGATCTTTATGTGCAATGAATAGCTTCTTAACAAATAAAATATTGAAGGAAGGCTTCAATATCATATTATATACATACTTAACACCATTTATGAAACTCTCTAAATAGCATACAAGTGTTCGACAACACAGGTATTCCAACAGAGGATGAACACCTTTAGTAACCACTCACATAACCAAATCAAAGATCAACACACCGATGTTTTCACATGGTAAAACCTTTACGGGGAAACATCCACAGCCCCAACCAACGCAGCCACTTGGAGTAGTTTATTAATGCAAAGAAAAAGATTACAGAGAGATTTTACAATAGAGTTTCTCAAAATCGATCATCAGAAAATGACCCTCCATGCTCTTTAAACAGAGATCATGGACCAATCAGGTGTTAAGCCATGGATCAATGGTTTTTAATATCGAGGAGAGTATGAACCTTCGGATCACTCTATGTAGGGAACATATCGTGACCGTCAGATTTCCTAACTACAAATGCATACTAATACACACTAAAGAAACACACTAGAAAACACACTTTTACCTAATGACACAATAGACCAAGTAGATCTTAACTAACTCCTAAGTGTCTAAATATCCTAACATCCCCCCTTAAGAACAACTTGGGATAGGATTGAAGGATTT
>ML804964.1:41603-66599 GCA_009831015.1 Picea engelmannii | reverse complement strand
TACAATAGTGACACAATAGGAGAAGGAAGGAGGCATTAGAGCCTATCCCCCCTTAATGACAACTTCCTGAACTCCTAACATAGATCGAAGTTTGGAAAACTTTGCTTCTGTAAGAGACTTTGTGAAAATGTCTACAACTTGATATTCTGTAGGGAAAAATATCACTTCAATAACGTGATCATGAATTATCTTTCTGATGAAGTGAACTTTTTCCCTATGGAAGATCAAGTTGCAAACATTTTCACAAAGTCTCTTACAAAAGCGAAGTTTTCCAAACTTCAATCTATGTTAGGAGTTCAGGAAGTTGTCATTAAGGGGGGATAGGCTCTAATGCCTCCTTCCTTCTCCTATTGTGTCACTATTGTAAATCCTTCAATTCTATCCCAATTTGTTCTTAAGGGGGGATGTTAGGATATTTATACACTTAGGAGTTAGTTAAAATCTACTTGGTCTATTGTGTCGTTAGGTAAAAGTGTGTTTTTTTTTGTTTGTTAATTTGTCCGGACCTTCTTGGGGATTAAACTTTGGCTTGAGAAACCGTGACTCAGGGGAATCTAAGCCATCAAATTCACCCGGGGATCACACCTGGCCTGAGCCACACCAACCCTTAACATGGTTGGATTTTTTGTCCTAGCAGGTTTGAAATCGGTGACTTTAACAACACGGAGGGCTTAACAACACACTCTGTCACCGATTGTCCTACACCTCAGGGACTCTGATACCATGTTCGATAACACAGGTATTCCAATAGAGGACGAACACATTTAGTAACCACTCACATAACCATATCAAATATGAACACACCGATGTTTTCACGTGGTAAAACCCCTACAGGGAAACATCCACGGCCCCAGCCAACGCTGCCACTTGGAGCAGTTTATTAATGCAAAGAAAAATATTACAGAGAGATTTTACAATAGAGTTTCTCACAATCGATCATCGGAAAATGACCCTCCATGCTCTTTAAATAGAGATCATGGACCAATCTGGTGTTAAGCCATGGATCAATGGCCGTTAAGATCAAGGAGAGTATGAACCGTCAGATCACTCTATGTCGGGAACATATCTTGACCATCGAATTTCCTAACTACAAATGCATACTAATGCACACTAAAGAAACACACTAGAAAACACACTTTTACCTAACGACACAATAGACCAAGTAGATCTTAACTAACTCCTAAGAGTCTAAATATCCTAACAAGAAGTAGAGAATACATCCATATATTCTCATAAGAAATAGGAGGAAATAGTTTTGATCATTTCAAAAAACTTTAAATGAGTTATGCATTCATAAATTGAAAGAATTTGATGGAATACTTCAAAAATCTCATCCTCAGAGATCCCAATATCTAAGAAATCATTAAAGTAAAACCCTGAAGTACTTATTTGTGGATTTTTATAAAGATATTCAATAATACAAAACATCTCAGCAAACCAATTGACTAAATGTTCAAAAATTAAGCTTGTTAAAAACAAGGACTAAATTCCCTTGAATCCAATAGAAAAAAATTTCTTACATTTGACAGTCACATATATGGATGTAAATACTCCATGATCATACAAGAAAAGTCTCGGAAGAATACAAGAAGGACACTCAAGAACTCAACCTTCTGTTAATTTCATAAATACAAACAAAAATCCTTGAGAAATTAGTGTAGAAGAAGAAGAAAAATGGAGAATATGGATATATCTATTTGTTGATCAGAATATTGGCTGCATTTTGATGGTTGGACCCTTCTATTTTGATCTCTCGCTCTGATAATGCAACCTTCTCTAACCTTTTATTTAATGATGCTTCTGTCTTTTGAAATTGTTCCCAATGCTTCTTTATTATTTAGGGATTTATATTTCTTGGAATAACCAATTTAATTAATGCCTCATTAAATTATCATCAATTATTTTTTATCATTGACATATGTATCTAGTAGTGGGCCCTTTTTGTATTTAATAAAAAAATTTAAATTAACTTTTATTTTGAAAGTTTTAACTAGTTACCTTATTTTTTTAAGTGGATTTTGTATTTTGGTTTTATGAGTGTGATATTCAATTTTTCATACATGAAATTCAATTTAGATTTAAACTACACAAATCCATATTTCCAACCAGTCCTCCTGGGCACAATTTAGAGTTATGGATCTCAAGATATGAGCTCGTGAAGTCGAGGTACCAAGCAGATTTATCAGCAAAGCATAAAAATATAGCTGACTGTTCTTTCAATTTCTAAGAGCATCATGGAAAATTTCAACCCTTTATACCTATTCCATAATCTTCCTTGTCGAATTACCTTTCTAACGAGGTATGTTTTTCCCAAATCCAACTCTTGGATCTCGAGTTATGGCTCTTGGAAAATCGATGCTCAACAACTGTTGATCAAATCTCATGGGGCAATCCTAGCCCTTGATCTAATTTTTCCTTCCCCATTTAAAAATCGACTTTTTTATTTGTAATTGATATCCCACGTGCAATTTTGGTGATGAGAACTTAATTTATACATTGAAAAGGCTCCATGATTATCATGTGAAGCATATGGAGACTTGGAGATTCGACCCCTTAGAAAATTAATGAATTAATTAAATATTTTGGTTGCCCATTCATCATCCACCAAGCACCCAATAAATGATGAGTTAGCATCCATTCATCAGTGAGTCAGCATCCAAATCATTGCCACATGTCACGAGGTTATTAGTTTTCATGTTTCATCAATAGTTGGTTGCCATATGTCACAAATAGTTGGCTTCCATGTGGAGTGATTTCATTGGTTAATGATATAATGGAGAAGGGCTTAGGATAAATGGTTAAGTAAGGGAAATATGGGAAGGGAATGCAGGGAGGTCATGAAGGAGGAGAGAGAGGTGGGTTGTTGGGTTGCCAGAGGTGTGGGGGGGGATCGATCGGAGGTGTATGCAAACCCGATGGTGGTGAGTGAACCCGATGGAGGTGAGTGAACCCGATAGAGGAGAGATAAGGAGTGGGGAGAGATCAGGAAATAAAACTAAGTGTTGGAAATAAGAGAGGAGAGGGAGGATTTATGAGAAGAGTGAAGGAAAATTTTCAAAATAAATTAAGTATTGGAAATAAAAGAGGAGAGGAAGTAGTTATGAGAGGAGTGAGGGAAATTTTTGAAATAAAACTAAGTATTGGAAATAAAAGAGGAGAGGGAGGATTTATGAGAGGAGATGGATTCTTCAAAAAAAAATTGTAAGTAAGGGGAATATAGGATAGGAAGAAGAGTGTAAGGAAATTCAAAAAAAATTGAAAAAGAAACTAATTATGGAGAAGAGAAGAGTGGAGGGGAAATAGAGAAAAATTCTAAGTACAAAAGAGGATAAGAGTGAGGGGGAGTGAAGAAAGGAGTGGGAATATTGAAAAATAATCTAAATATGGAAGAGTGGAGATGTGGAAGAGTGGAAATAAGAATATAAGACTAAGTATTGAAAAGTGGAAATAAGACTAAGTATGGAAGTGTGAGTGGAGTTTAAGTATGGAATAAAGAGAAGTTCCAAGAGATTAATGGTTCCAAGAAAATGGTTTGGAGAGAATAATATGGCTCCAAGAATTAAATGTGGTTCTAAGAATATAAGTTTGGTTCCATGAGAATGATCATGGTTCCAAGAATTATTAGTTCGAAGAAATTAGCTTTGTTGCACATAGAAGAAGCACTCTTTGGGTGGTTAGATGAAAACCCATATATCTTGAGCATTCATACTTGGATTTTGAATCCGTGAAATGTGTGATGAAGTTGATACTAAGGGATATTCCATGAATTGATGATCATTCAAAATTTATTTCTTCTGATGTTAATTTTTTTTATTATTCTAGGAGCGGGAAAATAGAGGTGACTAAATTTTCAATCAACATGGCTCTAGGAACAACCATCATAGGAATTAAACCTTTCCTAGTGGTGAAAAAATTCTTGCACCTCACCAAAGGATCCAACCCCTTGGGGATTTTATTTGAAGGACACATGGGTGAGATTTAATCCACTCATTTGTGCAAGGTCACAAGATCATTTAATATCATCTCTTTAGGTGAAACCGCACATTTTACCACTACCTCAAGGTGACCCCATGGCTCCAGGAACAACCCTCACAAGAATTGAACCTTGTTCACTTGTGAAAAACTACTTGCTCCTCACCAATGGGTCTATATATATATATATATTGTAAACGATGTTTTCCCTAGTTTGGAATCTCTTATTTAATTCATGGTTCTAACTCATTTTTGCAAGGTCACGAGATCATTTAATATAATCTCTTTAGGTGAAACCACACATTTGACCACTGCCTCAAGGTGACCCCATGGCTCCAGGAACAATCCTCACAAGAATTGAACCTTGTTCACTGGTGAAAAACTACTTTCTCCTCACATGCATATCTATATTGTAAGGGATATTTTCCCTAGTTTGGAATCTCTTATTTAATTCATGGTTCATATAATAACTATTTTTAAAAAGAAATAAAAGGCATGCATATTATTGATTCAATGTGATTTTCAACATAAAAATACATATCAATAGCAAGATAATATAAAAAAAACTTAGTCCATCACAAAGTCATAAAATAACAATAAGTCAATATTCAATTTAGCCATTTAATTGAAGAAGATCCCTTTATTTTGATGCATTTAATTAGAAATGCAAGTAACCCAAAGGGGTTGGATCCAATTGTGGAAAGCAAGGATTTTTTCACCATTGAGAAAGGTTCAAGTCCCATGAGGGCCTAACCTTGAGCCATGGGGGAACCTTGAGGAAATGGTCAAACGTGTGGTTGCACTGAGATATACTATATTAAATGGTATTGTGACCCATGCATAGATAAGTGGATCAAATCCCACCCCCATGTCCTTCAAATTTTAAGTCCTCAGATGGGTTGTCATTATGATCAGCATTATAGCAAGCCAAATGGACCTCAGTGTTGCCACAAGATGCTCGTTGTATCTTTCGAGGAAGGTAGTTGATGCAAGTTTATAGAACTAGGGAATATGTCTTATGGTAAACTTAATAACTTAAGTAGGATGGAGGCTAGATATGCTAAGTCCTAAGATGGGGTGTCATTATGATCAGCATGATAGCAAGCCAAATGGACCTCAGCGTCGCCACCAGATGCTCTTTGTATATTTCGAGGAAGGTAGTTGATGCAAGTTTATAGAACTAGGGAATATGTCTTATGGTAAACTTAATATATTAAGTAGGATGGAGGCTAGATATGCTAAGTCCTCAGATGGGGTGTCATTATGATTAGCATGATAGCAAGCCAAATAGACCTCAGCGTCGCCACCAGATGCTCTTCATATCTTTCGAGGCAGATAGTTGATGCAAGTTTATACAACTAGGGCATATGTCTTATGGTAAAATTAATATCTTAAGTAAGATGGAGGCTAGATATGATAAGTCTTTTACTGCTCCTATGAATGGAATCTATGATGAAATTATGGTTATAGTTATTTCACAGGGTGCAGCGATCGGTACTCTCAAAATTTGAAAGTACTCTGCATAGCAGGTGCAAATAAGTTTCGAAAGAGGAAAGGATTTTAATTCCATCTTCATATTTTGGGTTCCAATCTCAAGCTTCTTTTGGTCGATAATTGATTTTTTATTGGGTTTACTCTTCCCATGCAACATTCCTCACAAAAGGACTAAGGTGTGCATAGGTAGTGGCACCTTTCACAACTACTCTAGAAAACATCACAATCCTCCTCCTTCACTCAATGATCTTGGTTTTGCACACCAGCAAATGGATGAGAATGCTAAGGAAAGAGAATCTTATGGTATCCAACATGAGGAAGAGAAATGGGGCTATGCAATAGTATTGGAGGATTTTTCACCAGCACCTAGTCAAGATAATATGGAAGCTCTCGCATTCCTTGGTGTGATAAATGTTCAAAGAGAATTGACCACCTCTACAACCATGAGGGATGACGAAGGTTCCAAACTTCCAGAACATGGTGAAATCTCCCATCAAAGAGACATTTATCAACACCCTATGTGATTCACAAAGGACCAACTACAACTGATCTTCGACCTAGGAGGGGAAATGGCAGACCAAAGTTTTTGTCAAGAGCTAATGGAATGGAAAATTGGGTCGCTTTATGACATGTTATCCAATCCAAAACAAAGCCAACAATACCAGGTACGACCCCACCAGTGAGTAGTTGTCCCAGTATGGTCAGATCCTTCCTAGCACGATGACAAAGGTAGCTCATCAGGCGTTTGAGAATACTTTTCATCTATGCTCTATGATCTCGTATTTATACTTAGCTTTCACTAGTTACAATTTTGTGTATATTTTAGATATCGACTTTTTCAGTAGACAAAAAAATTGTATTATGGGTGTAAATTTTGACCCTCGGGAAAAAAAATTACAGACTATTATCCCCCATTTATAGGGATAACTAAGGAGATGATGTCTCAAGGCTCTCAAGTTACATATATGGAGTACTGAGAGGTAGCCCAACATGCAGATCCCTTCATTCACCATACATCACCATTCGATGATGGCAACAACATCCACCACACTTGGATTGGATCACAGAGGAAAGTGGGTCTTGATCAATGAGGTAACAAGTATGATATTGTGGTAAGTGTCATTCTAATAATTCAAGCACTTGAACATGTTGCAAAGGATTTTTTCTTTATTTTGAAAAAAATTGCTTGGAAATGATGCTTTTTTCCCTATTTCACCTTGGTGAGTGTCATGGTTTCCTAGTAAGTGGCCACCATTGGGGAAAGGGTTGATACCGGGGGGTCTCCTTAAAGGGTAATCGTACCATTCCCATTCATACTTGCCACCTTGCTTCACTTATTCCCCTCTATTTCACAATCTTTTAGGTTTTCTGGCTTATTGACCCAAGAAGGGCATGTACCTAATTTCATGGGAAGAAGGGGCCATTAGGCTCGGAGGTGCTTTAGAAAAAAACATCATGCAATAGAATCTTGCCCTGGGATCCCGGAAGAAATGAAACACTTCTCATAAAATAAAAGTAAGGGACACATAATAATAATTAATTAAACAATCACCTTCCAGCGTAGAGCATTTGTGGGCTATACATTTCCTTTTTAGTGCCCCTTATTGACTTCAACCTGGAAGGTCTTCATAAAAAATATGTTAACCAAGGTAGAGCATTTTTTGTCTATATATTTCCTTTTTAGTGCCCCTTATTGACTTCAACTTCGTGACACATGCAAAGTAAATGGATAAATAATAAAGGGATTGGAAGAAATATGCTTCAAAAACAAAAAGAGGAAATGGGATGTGGCTAGCCCTCAACAAAGGTGCCCATAAATGAGACAATATGAGCCTATGTATGTCATGAAACCCCATACCTAGAAGTCTAACCCCTATCTACTCCACATTCACTACACGACCTAAAGAGGTTTCTCCTTGGAAACTTCCCCTACTTGAGGAATTGGTTTACCCAATAGGGCACTATGACACCCCTCCCATATCTAAATTTGAAAAATTGCATAATGTCTTTGAGCATGTGTTTATTTTGAAAAGGGGGGATTTGATGCATATGTTCGAGTGGTTATTTTATTAGATATGGATTACTCGGCATTATATTATGACTAGTTGACCCTTGGAGGGCGTACCGCTTGTCTTTGCAAGTCCTTGACAGGTGACAACTTGATCGTGGAGGTACAAGGTCACTTGGACCTTCACTTGGGGCATGAATCCCACGGGATGGATGATGTGCCTCCTCTCCTTGGACATGTTGGAAGAGGGATATTCCCTTTGGAGGCACTTGAGTGTCCCTTGGAGGTGACTCATTATCCTTCCCAACCTTAATGTTTTCCTTTGGAGGCCTTATCTCTCTCTTATGGGGCGTGAAATCACACTTGGGAAGCTAGGGTTTTGGTGGTGTTGGTGACTTAATGATGATTGGAATTTTTTATGGAGGAAGACCCTTGCACCATGAATATTAGGCCTTGGGAGGCCCAACGACTTCCTCAACGTCTTGCCATTTATGCCAAAATGTCACCCTTAAGGTGGATGTCATCATCTTCTATGGATTCATTCTTTTGTAAAATTAAATTTGAATTTGTAAAGGAGCAAATTAGGAGGTCATCCTCCCTAATTTTTGGTTTACCCTAATATAAGTGGACAAATTGGTTTTCTTAGGCCTTGTATAAATAAAGGTCATGACATTTTCATTTGATCACCACAACACACTTGAGAATTACATAAGTGTTGGGTTGAAATTTTTTCCCTGCTTGGGAAATTCACACATTCTCTCTTATGTTATTTTGAATGCTAGTAGTTTGTCTCTTGTGGAAGAAGTGGTGTGATATCTCTCTTGGATGCTTTCTCTTGATTTGTGGTGGAAAATTCTTAGTAAAGAAGGGTTTGATCTTGCTATCTATTGAAATTGGTAAGGAAATTTATGCATATTGTTGGTTTTTATTCTTGTTTCATGGTTGTTATTGATTAAACCCTTGGATAAGTATAAATTCATACACCCTCCACTAAGGTCCATTGTTTGTCTTGGAGAAGCTACTTAACAAGGTTGCTAGGAGGACTAAAAAGGCCCACACCCTCCTAGATTTACTTTTCTAGTTTTGTTTTCCCTAGGGAGTAAAAATGATTACATCCCTAGGGAGGTAACACAACTATATTTTTCAACTAGAGACCCCATACCCAATTGATAAAGGAACTAGTCTAATTGTCATTGGAGATCTAAAATCATTGCATTGGAATATGTGAAAAATAGAGATTTTTCAATTGTTCAAGTTGGGATCAATTTTCCATGCTTAAGGCATATTTGTGCCCTAAGGGCATCTAGCTTAACCTAGTAATACTTCTTGTTGTTACAACTTAAAGATAAAACCATTAGAGCAGCAGTAAAATCATTTGTATTTCATCTATGGATCATATTTCTACCGCTGAAATTTGTTTACAAGCTGCCATTATTAAATTACTTGTCATTGGCTATCTTTTGGGTGGATTGTTAGCTGATTTTAGTGGCTATAATTTTCTTCTGTATCATTTGTTTGCTACAGCCACTTGGCTGTTATAATACATTTTTTATAACACTTAATAGACAGCTCTAAATGCCACCTAAAGTCTTTTTCTTTTCAGTGAAATTTTGACTAGTAATTGCTAGCTTAGTTTCCATCATCTCATACTTGATTTTAGTGGTTTAATTTACAGCCATTGGTAATTGTTTTTTACTGATTTATAGACTTATATACTGCTGCAATTTGGGGCAACAAGGTTTTGTTGGACAACTGAGGGGGGGGGGGGTGAATCAGTTGTTATCGTGCTTAAACAATCTTGCTTATTTTAAACTCTTTACAAAGAACTCAATGACAATCACAATAATGCAGGGAGGTAAGCAATAGAAAATTCAACATCAATCACACACATGAAATATACAAAGACAGATATTTCCTGAGGAAACCCATAAAGGGAAAAGCCTCTTCTTCTTGATATGATAAGTAATCTTTATTTTATGTACGTTATCATTCTTATGAGAACCAACTCATTGTGAGGCTACCACCTCTGTTTTGCAAGCTGTAACTTGTTGAGAGCACCATCTCTCTGGTTTCTCTAGCACCCACTAGAAGGAAGCACCAACTCCCTGGTTTCTCTAGAACCCACTAGAAGGAAGCACCAACTCCCTAATTTTTCCAGCACCAACTGGATGGAAGCACCAACTTCCAGTCACATAGGCACCAACCTGTATAATAGAGAACAATAGTTCTCCCTTGCACCACCCTGCCACCCTAGTTTTTCTGGCTGCAACCAGATGGAAGCTACAGCTCCTAGTCTCGTCATTGTTCTGCTACACTGCTCTGCTCTGCCTGCATCATTATCTCTCTCCTCACGTCTGTTGCGCTTTCTGTTCTTCTCTTATATATGCATTTTTGTTCCTTCCTTCTTCTACGCTTCATCTCCTGCACACTGCATACTTATACCCGCATGAATCACACTCAACAACAACTCTCATCTCTTCTTTGTTCTGCATTTTTATATTCTCTGTGCACCAGCTACATCCTTTGTGCAATGTCTCTGCATGATTTTCACTACATCATTATTATTCCCTACAGGTTGTTCACTCCCTCTCTTCCTCACGACTATATGTTTAACCAACTCAGTCCCTTCCCTTCTCTGTTGTGCATTTCTTTCTCATGTCTAGTCATCTACTTGATCATCATACGAACTCTTCATCTCTTCTGGCCGTTATCTCCATGCGTTCATCATCACTGGGATTATCCTAAGATTCTATGCCTTCTCTTGCAGTGTGACTCTTCGTCTTCTCCGTCATAGTCGAGCTTATCCTCTCTGTTGCAGTTATAGTCTTCGACACTTTTCCATCTGTCAATTGTCTCTATGATCAATCTTCATTCCACTGGAATTTACCTCAAGACTCTTCATCTCCTCTGGTGATCACCCTGCATCTCCTCGAGTTCTCTGGCCGATTTCATCACTACGTTCTGGCAGTTATAGCTAGTCAACTATGGCTTCTTTGGATTCTAAGCCCCTTCCTTCATGTGACCTCTGGTTGTGACCTGGGGCCATGCACTAGGGTGCTTCGCGATTTCGCATTTCATGATCTTCTGCTGCGAGTTTCCTTGAATCTCCCAACTCGTGAAATCTGAAATACTCCATATCGGATTAACAGTCCAGATCTTCCCTTTGATCGACGACTATGATCAAATCATGATTTTATGTTTTGCGATTTCCTGTTGTGAGTTGCCTTGAATATCTCAACTCGTGAAACTCCAAGGTGGAGCCTAGCAACGCTATCTCCTTCCTTTAACCTTCATCAATGTGACCACCAGCTGTGACCAGGGGCCAAGCAAGAGGAGTGCACCGCGATTTCGTATATCGCGAAATCCTACAACTCTCACCTTTGACTTCTCTAGCTCATGAGTCAGTGAAATGTTGATCTCTCCCCACATGTCCTCTAGATCCAATGGCTCATATCATTTCGCGATTTTGCATATCACAAGTTCCTACAACTCTCACCTTTGACTTCTCCAGCTCGCGAATCAGCGAAATGTTGATCTCTCGCCATGTGTCCTCTGGATCCAATGATTCAGATCTCATCGCCATATGATCTGATGGCTAAGGTCTAATCTCCTCCTATGAGCTCTCCTCCTGTCTAGACTCTGTTCTGATAGCCATCGGGTATTTTGGATTGGTGATGCAACAACCACTATCTCTCCTCCTCCTGAGTTTATGCATCCTCCCGACTTGGAATAATTTCTAAGTTGAAAAGGCCTCGACCTTTGATCCTTCTGTGAGTCTTGGTGACTTGGACCTCGTTTGCGCTTCTAGAAACTGTTATCTCTTCTGAGTTTTCTCGTCTCTTCATACTGTTCACTTCTCCTCCTGAGATTTTCGAGCTTTCTCTTATGTGTCTTCATTGTTGTTCTTGCCATGCACACTCTACCTGAAAACTTGCCAACATCGTCATTTTTCTTTCCATCAATGACAAGCACACTCTTCTTGTAAACATGCCAACAATGTCCCCCCTTTGGCATTGATGGCAACCCTGAATGGATTCACTATTCAGCTTAGACCTCCAACTGTAGCATCCATACCTTTTCTCCCCCTTTGACATCAATGTCAAAGAAAACATGCTCCCCCTGAGGTGTTACAGTAATTTTTCGGAGGTATCAGATATTCAATGAACACATACTCCCCCTGACGGGATGGACTCTCTTAGGTTGATAGTGGGATCACACCCAACTTCTGGCGTAGATACTTAAACTGAGCTTGTGCAAGTGGTTTAGTGAAGATATCAGCAATCTAGTATTTGCATGGAATATAATGCAAAGAAACCACAGAGTTGGTTACATGTTCCCTCAAGAAGTGATACTTGATGGGTATATGCTCGGTCTTGGAGTGAAAAATAGGATTCTTTGACACACCAATTTCACTAGTATTATCACAATGGATTGGGATCGGTGCAGTATAATTTACCTCCAAGTCTACAAGTGTTTGAATCATCCACATAACTTGGGTACAACAGGTGGCAGCTGCAATTTATTCATCTTTTGTAGTTGATAAGGAAATGGAAGCTTGCTTCTTGCTCAACCATGATATGAGGGAATCTCCTAATAAGAATGCACCTCCACTCTTGCTTTTCCTTTCATCCACGCAGTTATCCCAATCAGCATATGAATAGACTGATAGTTGAAAATTTTGATTCCTAGGATACCATATGTCGTAGTCCATTGTTCCTTTCAAGTATCTGAATATTATTTTGACATCTAAAAAATGACTCTGTTTAGGTGCAGCCTGATACCTTCCTACCATGCCAATAGCATGCATTATGTCTGGATTGGATGTTGTGATGTATAATAGGTTGCCTATCATAGACCTATATGAACTCTAATCAACACCAGGTGAGTCATCATTCTTTCTTAACTTGCATCCAGTGACCCTAGATGTGATCATAGGTGTAGAATCTTCCATTTGAAACCTTTTCAAAATTTCTCTTAGATATTTCTCTTGAGAAAGAAATAATCCTTCAGACCTATGAGTAATTTGCAGACCAAGGAAAAATGGTAGTTCCCCTATCATAGACATTTCAAATTCAAACTGCATGGAAGAAGCAAACCATTGTACTAATGAAGCATTATTGCTTCTGAAAATGATGCCATCTACATAGACCAACACAATGAGCAAATCATCACCCTCTATTTTGATATATAGATTGTTGTCAATTTTTCCTCTCTTGAACCCTTTGTCTTGAAGATACTTATCCAGTCTGTAATACCAAGCACAAGGAGCTTGTTTCAACCCATATAAGGCTTTCTTTAACTTGCAGACAAATTCAGGGTTATCTGGCAGTTGAAAACCTTCTGGTTGTTCCATATAGACTTCTTCTTTTAGATCTCCATTTAGAAGAGCTGAATTGACATCCATTTGATAGAATTTAAACTTCTTATGGCAAGCATAGGCAAGAAACATTCTAATAGCTTCTAATCTTTCTACAGGCATAAATGTTTCATCAAAGTATATTCCTTCTATTTGAGCATATCCTTTGTAGATCAATCTAGCCTTATTTCTTACAATATTTCCTTGCTCATCCATCTTATTTTTGTAGACCCATTTGGATCCTATTACATTTTTATCTGCTGTCCTGGGAACGAGTTCCCAAGTGTCATTATTTTCAATCCGGTCCAGTTCCTCATTCATTGATTTTAACTAGTTTACATCTTCACTGGCTTCATTGAAGTTCTTGGGTTCCACCATGGATATGAAGGATATATGTGATCGCTTGGTCTTTTTTATTATCCTTCTCCTGGTTTGTACACCTTTGTCTTTCTCACCAATTATATGACTTGCAGGATGATTCTTTTGAGTAATTCTGGATGAAGAATTTGATGATTTCTACTTATTTGAGTCCGTCTGAGTATTTGCATCTTCATCTGACTCGGAGTCTTCTTGTTTTGATTCTTGGACCTGTTCAGCTTCAACTTCACCTATATCCTCTGTTGTTGATTCAGTATTGTTCATCTCTCTTATTGGGATTCCTTCATCAACTTTTATGTCAATACAATCAACCAATTTATGCAGCCTCTTATTATAGCATATGTATCCTTTATTGTTTGTAGAATACTCTAAGAATATTCCTTCATCAGACCTATCATCATACTTGCCAAGATTCTCATTATTATTATTTATGTAGAACTTACTCCCAAAGACTTTGAAGTGTTTGATTGTAGCAGGTCTTCCATGCCACATTTCACAAGGTGTCTTGTCACTGTGTGCTCTGAGGTGAGATTTATTAAGAATATGGATTGTTGTGTGTATTGCTTCTACCCAGTAGGTTTGACCAATGTTCTTCTCATTCATCATTGACCTGGCCATTTGCTGAACTGTTATGTTTTTCCTCTCAATTACTCTGTTTTGTTGTGGGGTTCCTGGGATTGTGTATTCTCTTTTAATCCCATGTTTATCACATAACTCCTTGAAATCACTTGACATAAATTCTCCTCCTCTGTCTGATCTCACAACCTTTAATCTGTTTCTGTTTGATTCTCAGTTAAAGCCTTAAATATTTTAAATTTCTCAAATGCTTCAGCTTTTTATTTGAGAAAAGAAACCCAAGTAAGTCTGGAGTAATCATCAATGATAAGCATAAAGTAGTTTTACTTCCTTGTGACTTCCTATCTTGATGGTCCACATAAGTCCATATGAACTAATTGGAGTGGTTTCTCTGTTGAAGTAGAGCTCTTGGATTTAAATTGTGTCCTGGTTAGCTTTCCTACTTGGCAGGGTTTACACACAAAGTCTTGTGGCTTTGATATTCTTGGAAGATCTTTTACTACCTCAAGATTTTTGAGCTTGATTAAGTCGTCAAAGTTTATATGTCCAAGTCTCCTATGCCATAACCAGCTTTAATCATGTTTTCTTATATGACACTCTTCTCTATCTTCTTTCAACACATATACATTATTATATGTCCTTATGCCTTTATCCACCACTTGTCCTGTGTTTACAGACTTTATCTTACAATCTTTGGAAGTGAACACCACTTCACATCCTTTGTTACACATTTGAATTACACTGAGAAAATTATGTTTCAACCCATCTACAAGCAGAACATTATGGGCTTTTCCTTTACCATTACTCAAACTCACCATCCCTTTACCCTTAATTTTACTTGGAGCATCATTTCCAAAGGTTGCATTTCCTGATTTTCTTTCACTTGGAGACATAAACTTACTTTTGTCTCCCATCATATGTTTGGAGAATCCACTATCAACATACCAGGGGTTATTTTGTCTTTGAGTTGACAACACTAATCCACACTTGTCATTCTCTTTCTTCCTCCAAACCTTGACATTTTCAGTAGAGGAATTCAGATCTGATTCATAGTTTCGTAAGCAACAGTCTGTAGCTTTATGTCCATAATTATGGCAGGTGTAACATCCTAGTTCATTGAATAAAGGATCATAACGATTGTTATGCTTAACCTGTGTCCTTTTCCCAGTCATCCCATGATTTGCAATCTTTGATTGTTTGTTACTTGGTTGTCTCATTATTTGTTGTGGAAGATATATATTCCTTGAGTGTTTTGATTGCTCATATCTAAATCTTAAAGAACAGTTTATAGCTTTG
Source organism: Picea engelmannii (assembly GCA_009831015.1). Classification (NCBI taxonomy): domain Eukaryota; kingdom Viridiplantae; phylum Streptophyta; class Pinopsida; order Pinales; family Pinaceae; genus Picea; species Picea engelmannii. Next base: position 51,519 of record ML804964.1, on the reverse strand, counting down.
TGACCAAACTTAGAACCGAAAAAACAATATACATAGAAAAATCCTTTGTACCTGGAAAATGGTTGTCTTCTTTGAGTAGGTCGATTTCTTCCATGCTGATGATTTCTTTGTTCTATAGATTCAGTTCCGGTACTTTTTATTTCACTCTTCCTTGGCGGATGATTAACTTCCTCTATTTCTCCATATTTTTTGTTGTCAATGAATGTAGATTTGACAAACTTCATGGATTTTATGTTGCTTCACTGACTACAACTTGATCCTTCTTCATAACCCAAAAAAGTTTTCAAATTTGGATTCCTTTGCTAATTCAGAATGGTGGTTAATCCTTCTGAGGATTTAATGCTTGGAATATTTTGGAGATACAATGCTTTGAACTTCTCCATCTCTTTTCTGGTCTTTACTATCTCTTGTTCCAAGGCTTCACATCTTGCCTTATTCTCTGATAATTGTTGTTTCATAATGTCCTCTATTTTCTTTGCCTCTTCTAACTCCACCTTTAGCAGGGCAAAGTCTTCATCAGGTTCTTTAGCATTCTTTTCAAACTACATCAACAACTATTTTTGTTTTCTTTTCTCGAGTATGAGTCTGTCAATCTCTTCTAAGGCACTGATTAGTTCACCTTCCATATCAACCACAACATCTTCATCATTAACATCACTTCCTGTGTTTTGATTATCACAATCCTCTTTGGCCATAAGAACAAATTCATTAACCTTATCTTCACTGGAAGAGTCACTATCTGTGTCTTCTGAAGAGTCAACATTGTTTACACATAAACTTTTCTTTTTACCAAATATCCTGGATTTGTACTTCTTTTCATCTTCAGAATTCTGATCATGTTTCTTGTGTGGACACTTAGATGCAAAGTGACCTATATTTCCACAGTTAAAACACTTGAAGGGAAACTTTCCTTGATACTTGCCTTATCCTTTCTTTAGTCTTCTCACAAATTTTGCTTCAATTTCATCAGGCTCAGATTCCTCATTCTTATCTGCTTTAAAAGATTATTCTCTAGTGTTGGATTTATCTTTACCTATCCTCATTTCATATGCAGTCAATGTTCCTAGAAGTTGATCAAAATCCAAAGCTTTTAGATCATTAAGTTCTTCTATAGAAAAGACCTTTGGGTTGAACCTATCTAGCAAAGATCTCATAATTTTATGAACTAAAGAGGCTTCCTCAATTTTTTCAACAAGAGCTTTCATTGCATTTACTAGTTCTTCAACTCTTAGAAAGTACTTTCCAATAGTTTCATCTTCTTTCATCTGTAGTTGTTCAAAATGTACTCTGTAGGTTTGAAGCTTGGCATCCTTTACCTTCTCATTACCTTCATAACTGCTAATGAGTTTGTCCCACATTTCTTTGGCAGTTTCTAAGTGCATAACTTTTACAAATTTTGCTTCTATAATCCCACTTAGAATAGCATTCATAGCCTTAGCATTGAAGCTGAATTCTAGCTTGTCATCCTTATTAGCTAGTATAGTTGGCTTTACATAACCAGTCTCTACCACATCTATAATGTCCCTTTCCAAATAGGAACTCCAGAAAGGAGGCTTAATGGTCTAAACCACCCTGTTAGACTATAGCCAGGGCCAAAGAGGGGTAAACAAGGTTACTAGAGGTCACTCCAGTCACAGGTGCTATATTCGGAAAGTGACATTGAGCTAACAAGGGTTAACAACGCTTTTAAGTCATTATAGCTAAAAATAGAAGTCAACAGTGAATTAGGGTTTCAGCAGTGATTTAGGGTTTCAGCATGATTTAGGGTTTTGGAAAGCTATAAAGGAAGGGTCAGTGACCTAATTCATTATTATGCATATTATGACTTATCATTGAGGAGAAGAGGTGCATCTCAGGAGAGATAGTTCAGTGTATTCCAGGAGGAAGACACCAGTTGGTTGATTTCGGTGTTGAAAGACACACCCTAGTCACCGGGAAGATCATCCAGGTCTTCCATCATTATTCCTTGATTCCGCAGTGCTCCCATATTCTGGGTATTATATTTTAGTTGCTTATTTGTATTCCGGCTAAGATCCTTTTGTCTTTTGATCTAGCTCAGTGTTGTTATTTTATTCAGCCGCAGTTGCTTATTTGTATTCTGGCTAAGATCCTTTGTCTGTTGATCTAGTCAAGTATTGTCATTTTATTTAGCCGCATTCGGCCATTTTTGTAATCCACAGAGATATCATAATACAACTTTGCAGTCCTTTGTCATGTTTATTATTTGTATGATCATTTATATGTTGTAAACCTTTGATCCTCTACACACATTAGTAGTGTTTCCTAGACTAGCCAAGTCAGGAACATTACAAGGGTATCATAGCTTTAGTCCTGCCATCTTGTGACTAAAGACAATGAGTGCAGCAGAACACCCAGAGGGTCGTGAACACGTAAGTGACAAATATGTCACTTACAATAGGCATCAGGAAAGAAGGCATAGGCCTGTTTTTCCCCCTTTTCCTCCTAGCTCGGAGGAAGAGGAAGAGGCACACAAAGAAGCAGAGAGAAGGGCAAAGCGTGAGGCTAAGCGCGAGGCAGATAGGATGCTAGGAGACAGATATGAGCGACCAGAGGGAAGTGGCAAGGCCCCCGTAAATCCAAAGGTAGCTTTCATGCAGGTTATCAACGGTATGTTAGCTAGTCAACGGACCATGTCTCAGTCCTTGGCACAGGTGGTTGATAGATTGGCTAGAGTGGGAAACCCAGATACACAATTCCTGCATGCAGCACAGGCAAACTCGGGAGCAGGAAGTAGACCCCAGTCACCCTCTCGCATATACACCTCTGCGAGTAGGATTCCAAGACCCTTGTTTCCCAGTTTCCAGAGGGCACCCCCAGTAGCAGCACCGCCACCAATAGCACAGAGGCCACCCACTCATGTCAATGACATTGTAGAGTATAGAAGGGAGTACGCAGCATTGGGTCATGACTTCCATCAGGACATGACCTTAGTCGAGTACTGCGGACTCAGACTTAGGAACCGCCCCAGAGAGATGCAAAGGGGAGGACCACAACAGCAGCAGGGGCATAACCTCGATTTCATCCAAAAAGTTGGGAAAATCACCATCCCTTATTTCGACGGATCGTCCAAATACACCTCCAGAGCTTGGGTACAGAAGCTAGACACATATTACAAGCTCAACCAAATGACCAAGACAAAGGCCATTACTTTTGCGACCTTACACTTGGAGGGTGAGGCACACAAGTGGTGGTATCATGGACTGGTGACATTGGGTCACAGTCACATCACCTCCTATAGGGAGTTTATAGATAGGCTCATGGATATGTTTGATAGGAAGGATCCCGAGATACAATTCAGAGATCTAGCCCAGTTGAGAAAAACAGGCACAATAGAGGCGTTCATCACAGAGTTTCAATGGGTAGCCGTGGCAGTGACAGATATATCAGAACCCAGGATGATCATGCTTTTCACAGAAGGACTCAGAGAGCCTTTGAGAGGATGAGTGAAGGAATACAGGCCTCCCACTTTGCAGGATGCCATCCTTCGCACTCGAGATCTAGCAGACTCGGTGCCAAAGACTAAAACTTTCTCCAAACCATTTGTGCCCCAGAGGGATCAAGAAAAGAATCCATTCCAGAGAGAATGGAAGGGCAAGGAGAAGTTGGATGATGAGACTAGGCAAGAGGTTATGAGGAAGAAGCTTTTCTTCAGCTACAGAGATCCTTGGGTCCCAAGCCACAGGTGCATGGGCAAGGGAGAGATTCATTATATTGAGGTAGCAGTAGACAATGTGGACAGTGAGGAGGAGGAGAAGAACAGTGGATCCACTAGTTCAGAGGAGGAGTCATCACCAGCAAAGGAGCAGCTTCCTCGTAGACCATCGACACCGGCAGGAGCCCATCCTCTAGTAGTCTCACAACCACCAAAGCAGGCTAACAGAAGGAAACCAGCAAAGGGAGGAGTCATAGCGACCCTTTCCAGTGTTCCCAGGTATGATACCCTTCGTATCAAATGGATTCTTAAGGGGCAATGGGCAATCGCCCTGATAGATGGTGGGGCCACCCACAACTTCATCGACACTTCACTAGTATCGAGACAGGCACTTCAGACAGAGGATTTTGAGGGGTTTGATGTTGCGGTAGCAGATGGCCACACAGTGGAGTGTCTAGAAAAAATTCCAAACTTAGAGATGAAGTTAGGAAACTACATAGTGAGAGACACATTTTATGTGGTTGACCTATCGGACACAGATGTGGTGTTAGGAGTTCAGTGGATGATTACCTTAGGAAAAATCACTACCAACCACCAAACCTTGGAAATGGGATTCAGAGATCAGGATGGGAAGAAGGTTGTTCTAAGAGGTATGTTGACAGGAGCACCTAGGACAGTTTTAGCCAAGAGGATGGAGAGGATATTTAGACATGGGGAGGTAGCATATGCCGCAGAATGCTTGATCACTACTCAGAAGGATTCAAAAGATCGACAACAATACCACACAGAGATCAAGAATTTATTGGGACGACATCAGCAGGTCTTTGAGGCAATCCCACCAGGGAAACCACCTGACAGGGGGTTTGAGCACACCATTGAGTTAGAGGAGGGGGCCAAACCTATGATCACCCCTCCCTATCGTCATCCTAGGAGGTTCAAGGATGAGATAGAGAAGGAAATCAAGGAATTGTTGGCGATGGGACACGTTAGACCGAGAAGCACCCCATTTGCTTCTTCAGTTGTCTTAGTTCTGAAGAAGGATGGCACCATAAGGATGTGCATTGATTACCGAGCCTTGAACAAGAAAACCATCAAAAACTAGTACCCTATCCCACGCATTGACGAGTTGATGGATGAACTGCATGGGGCAGTTTTCTTCTCAAAAATTGATCTACGCTCTGGATATCACCAGATCAACATCCGAGACAAAGACATAGAAAAGACGACATTTCGATGTCATTTTGGACACTTCGAGTTCCTGGTTATGCCATTTGGGCTAACCAATGCACCCACTACATTCTGGTCTTGCATGAACCATATATTCAGGGATCAGTTAAGGAAATTAGTCTTGGTTTTCTTCGATGACATCGTGATCTATAGTCGGTCATGGCAAGAGCATATGAGGCACCTGGATGAGGTATTGAGCATCATGGAGGCACAGACATTATATGCCAAAGAGTCCAAGTGTGAGTTCGGTATGAAAGAGCTGCTTTACTTAGGCCACATCATCAGTGCACAGGGGGTACAAGTGCACCAAGAGAAGATCGGGGCCATTCTGGATTGGTCGACACCCAAGAATGTGACAGAATTAAGGAGCTTCTTTGGGCTATGCAGCTACAACAGGCGGTTCGTCTGGGGTTTTTCTCAGCTTGGAGCACTTCTGACAGATCTTACCAAGCATTGGGGCTTCATATGGACCGAGAAATCATAGGAAGCCTTTGATCACATGAAGGAATTCATGGACGCTTGTCCAGTGTTGGCACTATCAGACTTCACGCAGCCATTTGTACTAGAGTGTGACACATCCGACGAAGGGATCGGTGCAGTTTTGATTCAGGGAGGACACCCCATTGTATTCGAGAGCCGGAATCTTAGTCAACCTGAGAGGTTGTACTCCATTTATGAAAAGGAAATGTTGGCAATCATGCACGCCTTGACCGAGTTCAGACAATATTTGGTGTGCAGCAAATTCGTGGTCAAGACCGATCACAATAGTTTGAAGTATTTCCTTGAGCAGAAGGACCTCAGTGAGCACCAACAGAAATGGGTGACGAAGGTATAGGCATTCGACTTTGACATAGAGTATGTCAAGGGGAAGAAGAACATTGTGGCTGATGCACTATCGAGGAGACCTACGGCATGTTCTTTGATGGAGATTTCAGTAGATTGGAAATCCCACTTGTTAGTGGAATATTCCAAGAACAAGTTCGCTTGTGAGGTGATGGATGGGAAGATACAGGATGATCGGTACAGGGTCATTGGCGATGTCATATTTTACAAGGATAGAGTTTACTTGGTGCCAGATTCAGGGCTTAAGAAGAAAATCCTCACCACAGCTCATGATTCACCTCTAGTAGGCCATCAAGAGTTTTTCAAAACCTACAGATAGATCAGAGAGAGGTTCTCATGGAAGGGCCTCAAACAAGACATTATGAGGCACGTCAGTGAGTGTGTGACTTGCCAGCAGAACAAGTTAGAGCATGCTCTTCTAGGAGGGCTACTTCAGCCACTCCCCATTCCATAGCAGAAATGGGAGAGTATATCTATGGACTTCATCACCGGTCTACCCAAGGTCCAGGGTAAGGACTATATCTATGTAGTGGTCGACAGATTGACCAATTTTTCTCACTTCTACGCCATACCGACAGAGTACAGTGCAGTTCAAGTAGCCGATCTTTTCTTCAGGGAGGTCTTCAGACTTCATGGGTTGCCGAAGAACATCATCAGTGACAAGGGCAGTCGTTTCATAGGGACATTTTGGAGAGAGTTTTTTCGGTTGGTGGGGATAGAGTTGACACTTAGCACCAGCTATCACCTTCAGATAGATGGGCAGACCAAGATTGTCAACAAGTGGGTTGAAGGGTATTTGAGGAACTATGTAGGAGGATAGCAGAGAATGTGGGTAAAGTGGTTACATTTAGGGGACCATTGCTACAACACCACCTTCCACATGTCCATTGGTATGACACCCTTCCGAGCATTGTACAATATATCATGCTCCCACTTTGGTAGACTTGGTCTTCAGGGAGAGCAGAGCTCCCAAAGCCAAGGATTGGATCATAGGAGTCAGGAGATTCTCAAATTGTTGCAAGAGAACCTGCAGACGGTGCAAAACCGACAGAAGATAAGCACGGACAGACACGGGATAGAGCACATCTTTGAGGTTGCAGATTTGGTTTTCTTGAGACTTCAACCCTACAGACAATCATCTCTGAAGAAGAGTGGAGCCGAGAAGCTCAAGCCCAAATTTTATGGTCCTTATAGGATCATGCACCGAGTAGGCGAGGTTACTTATGAGCTAGAGCTTCCAGAGGGGAGCAAGATTCATAACGTGTTCCACGTATCTTCCCTCAAAAAGGCAGTGGGACAAGTCATTAACACATCAGAGGAGCTTCCCCCGTTGGATGAGGAGGTACAGTTGGAGTTAGTTCTGGAGAAGGTTTTTGAGTTCCGAGAGCGGAAACTAAGGATTAGGGTCATCAGAGAGTGTTTTATCAGATGGAAAGGGATTCCAGTAGAGGACGCTACTTGGGAGAGTGAGCAGGTGTTGCAGCACCCTTGACTAGTATTGCTTGAGGACAAGCAATTTAGGGAAGGGAGGAATGTAATGTCCCTTTCCAAATAGGAGCTCCAGAAAAAGAGGCTTAATGGTCTAAACAACCCCGTTAGACTATATCCAGGGCCAAAGAGGGGTAAACAGGGTTACTAGAGGTCACTCTAGTCACAGGTGTTATATTCGAAAAGTGACATTGAGCTAACAAGGGTTAACAATGCTTTTAAGTCATTATGAGATAAAAATAGAAGTCAACAGTGAATTAGGGTTTCAGCAGTGATTTAGGGTTTCATCATGATTTAGGGTTTTGGAAAGCTATAAAGGAAGGGTCAACGGCCTAATTCATTATTATGCAGATTATGACTTGTCATTGAGGAGAAGAGGCGCATCTCAAGAGAGATAGTTTAGTGTATTCCAGGAGGAAGACACCAATTGGTTGATTTCGGTGTTGAAAGACACACCCTAGTCACCGGGAAGATCATCCAAGTCTTCCATCATTATTCATTGATTCCGCAGTGCTCCCATATTCTGGGTATTATCTTTTAGTTGCTTATTTGTATTCCGGCTAAGATCCTTTTGTCTTTTGATCTAGCTGAGTGTTGTTATTTTATTCAGTCGCAGTTGCTTATTTGTATTACGGCTAAGATCCTTTGTCTGTTGATCTAGTTGAGTATTGTCAGTTTATTTAGCCGCATTCAGCCATTTTTGTAATCCACGGAGATATCATAATACAACTTTCCAGTCCTTTGTCACGTTTATTATTTGTATAATCATTTATATGTTGTAAACCTTTGATCCTACACACACATTAGTAGTGTTTCCAAGACTAGACAAGTCAGGAACATTGCAGTGGTATCAGAGCTTTAGTCCTTCCAGCTTGTGACTAAAGACAATGAGTGCAGCAAAAGACCCAGAGGGTCGTGAACACGTAGGTGACGAATATGTATCTTACAAAAAGCATCAGGAAAGAAGGCATAGGCCTGATTTTCCCCCTTTTCCTCCTAGCTCAGAGGAAGAGGAAGAGGCACACAGAGAAGCAGAGAGAAGGGAAAAGTGTGAGGCTGAGCACAAGGCAGAGAGGATGCTAGGAGACAGATATGAGCGACCAGAGGGAAGTGGCAAGGCCCCCGTAAATCCAGAGGAAGCTTTTATGTAGGTTATCAACGGTATGTTAACTAGTCAACGGACCATGTCTCAGTCCTTGGCACGGGTGGTTGATAGATTGGCTAGAGTGGACCCCCCAGATACACAAGTCCCACATGCAGCACAGGAAAACTAGGGAGTAGGCAGTATACCCTAGTCACCCTCTCGCATATACACCTCTACGAGTAGGATTCCCAGACCCTTGTTTCCCAGTTTCCAGAGGGCACCCCCAGTAGCAGCACTGCCACCAATAGCACAGAGGCCACCCACTCATGCCAACGACATTGCAGAGTATAGGAGGGAGTACATAACATTGGGTCATGACTTCCATCAGGACATGACCTTAGTCGATTACTGTGGACTCAGACTCAGGAACCACCCTAGAGATCCCCAAAGGGGAAGACCACAACAACAGTAGGGGAATAACCTCAATTTCATCTGAAAAGTTGGGAAACTCACCATCCCTTCTTTCGACACATCATCCAAATACACCTCCAAAGCTTGGGTAGAGAAGCTAGACACATATTAAAATCTCAACCAGATGACCGAGACAGAGGCCATCAGTTTCGCGACCTTACACTTGGAGGGTGAGGCACACGAGTGGTGGTATCATGGACTGGTGAAATTGGGTCACAATCACATCACCTCCTATAGGGAGTTTATAGATAGTCTCATGGATAGGTTTGATAGGAAGGATCCCGAGATACACTTCAAGGATCTAGCCCAGTTGAGACAAACTAGCACAACAGAGGCATTCATCACAGAGTTTCAGCGGGTAGTTGTGGTAGTGACAGATATATCAGAACCCAGGTTGATCATGCTATTCACAGAAGGAATCACAGAGCCTTTGAGAGGATGGGTGAAGGCATACAAGCCTCCCACTTTGCAAGATGCCATCCTTCACACTCGAGATCTGGCAGACTCAGTGCCAAAGACTAAAACTTTCTCCAAACCATTTGTGCCCCAGAGGGATCAAGACAGGAAGCCATTCCAGAGAGAATGGAAGGGCAAGGAGAAGTTAGATGATGAGAGTAGGCAAAATATTATGAGGAAGAATCTTTGCTTCAGTTGTAGAGATCCTTGGATCCCAGGTCACAGGTGTATGGGCAAGGGAGAGATTCATTATATTGAGGTAGCAGAAGACAGTGTGGACAGTGAGGAAGAGGAGAAGGATAGTGGATCCACTAGTTCAGAGGAGGAGTCAGCACCAGCAAAGGAGCAACTTCCCCGTAGACCACTGACACCGGCAAGAGCCCATCCTCCAGTAGTCCTACAACCGCCAGAGCAGGCTAACAGGAGGAAACCAACAAAGGGAGGAATCATAGCGACCCTTTCCAGTGTTCCCAGGTATGATACCCTCTGTATCAAATGGATTATTAAGGGGAAATGGGAAATCGCCCTGACAGATGGTGGGGCCACCCACAACTTCATCGACACTTCACTAGTATCGAGACGGGCACTTCAGACAGAGGAGTTTGAGGGGTTTGATGTTGCGGTAGCAGATGGCCACACAGTGGAGTGTCTAGACAAAATTCCAAACTTAGAGA
>ML804964.1:18504-30298 GCA_009831015.1 Picea engelmannii | reverse complement strand
ATATATTAATTAAGTTAATCATTTCATTATTTTAATAAATCCAGATTATCTTCTCGAAGTTTTATTAATCAAGAGCTTTCGGAAATCGGGAAATCGGAGATCGGGAGGTCGGGATTTTCGATGACGTGAAAATTTCTATTCGCAGAATCGCGAATGGCGATTTCCCGATATAATTAACTACTCTTAATCACGTTTAGCAGTAATTAGCTTATGGTCAATCTTTCATTAAGAATTGTTTTAGGTCGGGGATTGGGGAATCGGGGAGAACGATGTTAAGTTTACTTGTTCATTCGAAACCGCGAAACGCGATTTCCCGATATGATTAACTTAACGTTTAAAACTAATTTTTTAATGGGATTTAAGAAAATAATGGATTAATAGAAGATTAGCGTATCGGGAAATCGGAGATCGGGAGATCGGGATTTAAGGTGTATTGAAATTTGTTATTATCAACTCGCGAACTCCGATATCCCGATATGTTTTAGAAAAACTTCGAGTTCTATCATTGTGGTTCATTTAGAATATCATTGGAGAAAGTATTTGGAGCGTATATTAACTTAATCCTCAACCATTCTTTTTTCGAGATCAAAACCCCAGTGTATTTCAAAATTTATTAGGTGTGAAAATTTTTATTTTATAAAGATTTTAAAAATGCAAAGACTCTAGGGTACCAAAATTTTGTTTTAAGGTGAAAATTTAAGCTTTGTTTCAACATTTATTATTTGTATGATCATTTATATGTTGTAAACCTTTGATCCTACACACACATTAGCAGTGTTTCCTAGACTAGCCAAGTCATGAACATTACAGCCAGACATCTGCACTTAAATCCATTATGTAGGTCCTCATCCTAACTTTCCAAAAGGAAAAGTTTGTTCCATTGAACAGAGGCGCTTTGTTGGTTTAATTTCCTTCATGGCTAGTCATGTTTAAGCTGTAGGATCTACCCTTATATAAAAGGGTCCAGATCTGATACCAATTGTTGGAAAACTAAGAGGGGGAGGGGTGAATCAATTGTTACCGTGCTTAAACAATCTTGCTTATTTTAAACTCTTAACAAAGCTCTCAATGACAATCACAATAATGTAGGGAGGTAAGCAATAGAATATTCAACATCAATCACACACATGAAATATACAGAGACATATATTTCCTGAGGAACCCCATAAAGGGAAAAACCTCTTCTTCTTGATGTGATAAGTAATCTTTATTTTCTGTACATTATCATTCTTATGAGCACCAACTCATTGAAAGGCTACCACCTTTGTTTCGCAATATGCAACTTGCTGAGAGCACCAACTCTCTGGTTTCTCTAGCACCCACTAGAAGGAAGCACCAACTCCCTAGTTTCTCTAGCACCAACTCCCTAAGTGTTCCAGCACCAACTGGATGGAATGACCAACTTCCAGTCACACAGGCACCAACCTGTATAACAGAGAACAATAGTTCTCCCTTGCACCACCCTGCCACCCTGGTTTTTCTGGCTACAACCAGATGGAAGCTACAACTCCCAGTCTCATCACTGTTCTTCTACACTGCTCTGCTCTACCTGCATCAGTGTCTCTCTCCTCGTGTCTGTTGCACTTTATGTTCTTCTCTCAGATATGCATTTATGTTCCTTACTTCTTCTACACTTCAGCTCCTGCAAAATGCATACTTCTACCCACATGAATCACACTCAACAATAGCTCTCATTCCTTCTTTGTTCTGCTTTTTTATATTCTATGTGCACCAGTTGCATCCTTTGTGTAATGCCTCTGCATGTTCTTCACTACATCATTGTTCTTCCCTACAAGTTGTTCACTCCCTCTCTTCCTCACGACTGTATGTCTAACTAACTCAGTCCCTTCCCTTCTCTGTTGTGAATTTATTTCTCACTTCTAGTCATCTACTTGATCATCATACGAACTCTTCATCTCCTCTAGCTGTTATCTCCATCCATTCATCATCACTGGGCTTATCCTAAGTTTCTTTGCCTTGTCTAGCAGTGTGACTCTTCGTCTTCTATGTCACAGTAGAGCTTATCCTCTCTGTTGCAGTTACAATCTTCGACACTTTTCCATATGCCAATTGTCTCTATGATCAGTCTTCATTCCACTGGCAGTTACGTCAAGACTCTTCAGCTCCTCTAGCGATCACCCTGCAACTCCTTGAGTTCTCTAGCAGATTTCATCACTGCGTTCTGATAGTTACAGCCAGTCAACTATGTATTCTTTGGATTCTAAGACCTTTCCTTCATGAGACCTTTGGTTGTGACCTGGGTCCATGCACTAGGGTGCTTCGTGATTTCTCATTTCACGATCTTTTTCTGCGAGTTCCCTTGAATCTCCCAACTCACTAAATCTGAAATACTCCATATCGTATTAACGGTCCATATCTTTCCCTTTGATCGACAGCTGCGATCAAATCATGATTTCGTGTTTCGCAATTTCCTGCTATGAGTTGCCTCGAATCTCTCAACTCGTGAAACTCTTAGGTGGATCCTAGCAATGCTAGCTCCTTCCTTTAACCTTCATCAGTGTGACCACCAGCTGTAACCAGGGGCCAAGGAAGAGGGGTGCATCGTAATTTCACATATCGTGAACTCCTACAACTCTCACCTTTGACTTCTCCATCTTGTGAGTCAGGGAAATGTCGATCTCTCGCCACATGTCCTTTGAATCCAATGAATCAAATCATTTCACAATTTCACATATCAAGAGTTCCTACAACTCTCACCTTTGACTTCTCCAGCTCGTGAGTCAGCGAAATGTTGATCTCTCGCCACGTGTCCTCTGGATCCAATGGTTCATATCTCATCATGATCTGATCCAATGGTTGAGGTCTAATCTCCTCCTCTATGTGCTCCTCCTGTCTGGACTCTGATCTGACGGCCATCGGGTATTCAGGATTAGTGATCCAACGACCACTGTCGCCCCTCCTCCTGAGCTTACGCATCCTCCCGACTTGGAAGAATTTCTAAGTGGCAAAGGCCTCTACCTTTGATCCCTCTGTGAGTCCTGATGACTTGGATGTCATCTACGCTTATGCAAACTGCTATATCTTCTGATATTTCTTTCTCTGCATACTGTTCGCTTCTCCTCCTGAGCTTCTCGAGCTTGTTATTTTGTGTCTTCATTGTTGTTCTTTCCATGCACACTATGCCTGAAAACCTTCCAACATCGTTGTTGTTATTGCCATCAATGACAAGCACACTCTACCTGTAAACATGCCAACATGTTTCTTTCTAAATATCCATTGGTTAAAGGCTTGTTTAATCATCATTTGTCTTGTTTCAGGCAAGGCTAACACTGTTTTGTAGGTACACAACTATTGAAAATCATTTACCCTTCAACAAGACTCTTTTTCAATCCATCCTTCATCTCCAATATTGACCTTTAGGGGATCCATCCTTCACCATCTCACTTTTCATCTCAATCCCCCTAGGGTCACTTGGATTACCCCCTTGTGGTGAGGGGAGTGTCTATCTAAGGTAACAGTGGGTAGGTACTCCCATACTTGTCACACTATTGGGGTTTGGGTCGAGCTTTTCCCAACCTACAATTTTTGCAACAACACAGTTAATATGGTCCTAGTGCTGGAGTTGGTTTCCATTATTGGAAGCTCTAGCATGAGGACTCTTGATATGTATTTTCATCCTTGTTTATATAAGGTAATATAAAACACTAGCTTGCAAAAAAAGTGCAAGTACAAATGACTTGTTTGTCAGAAAGCTTGGCTTGGCTTGGGCTATAGAAGTATCTATTAGAGATAACCAAAATTGCTCACACTAGATAAGGAGAGATTACAGTGGGCCCCCACCCACATATAACAACCAACCAGTTTGATGCTCCCATATTAATATACAAGGTCTTCTCCCTTATCATGAGCACATCTCGAGGATTCCTCCACACCCAAAACAATGATTCAAATCAATAAATAGTGGAAAAATGGTTTCAATAACCAAAATTCATGACCCTTCCATATAATTATTATTTCTACATGAGAACTTACATAAGATATTTGTTATGTCTATTTTTATTTTCTTTTCCCTTTTTCCAATATTGATACATAACACAAGTAAAATAGTTACATGAAATTATACTTAAAAAGTATTAAAAAATATCGTGGTATAGGGTGGCAGGGAAGAGACAAGCCATGGGGTTGTCATTTGAAACAAGCCGCCATGCGTCTCCCCATGTCGTTTGAATTTTCCACGCCTGATCTAGGTGGATATTGGTGGCCACCCACCTATTCTAACTGGCTCATATTGGCAGTTTTTAGTTCAACATGTTTCTCTGTAATGATGACATTTCTTTTTAATTGTTGGTTATGCACTTATGGGGTTTTCTTGAAGCCCTACACAACATCCAAATGGATATTGGTGGCCTCCCACCTATTCCAACTGGCTTATTTTGGAAGTTTTCATGTTAGTACATCTTTTTGTACTTCTAGGGCCGTTTTGGGGCCCTAAACAATGTTATTTTGGCTTACCATAGTCAAAATGTATATGGGGTCAAATTTTAATGGCATTATGTGTAATTCTCGAAAATACCTTTCCAATGGGCTATCACACACCTAAAACGAAGGTCGTATGAAAAAATTACGACCCCACGAAGTTGAGGTACCAACTTACCCATCAAGGCCCACATAACATTTGACGTTTCATCTCCTAGGGTTAGGTTTTTGGATATATAGGGTTTTGGAATTCATGAATAATGTTAAAAAGGCCTCTGGAGCCTCATTGCAATCATTCTTCTCAAACGAATGCACATAGAAACCACATCTCTTCTTAGAGATATCTACCACCATTCTAGCAAGTTGTTTTCAGTTCTACAGTTTTACAATTTCAGCCTATTTTATTTATTCAATAGAAGTTATTGTTCACTGGATATCTGTTGTTTTTATTCGTATCTCTGTCTCATTGTATTCAATTTTTTATTCATTTCATTCCGCTCATAAATCCGGATCAGTGGTATGAGAGCGGTCTGTTATTCATTTGTTTTTCTTTGTGCATGTCCCCAACAAGATCTGGGTACAAGAAGTTGGGACTCAAACTAGTTGAGCCTTTGCAAGATCAGTTGCATCGAGCCTGACAACAACTCATGGGGGATGAGAATAAAGATGATGGATTAGGAGATCCTTTTAAATTATTGCTCGAGGAATCCCTTGTGCGAAAAAGAAACAAAATGATGGACAACTTTGCACAGATCCTTCGATGGCTTCCCATAGGGGATACATCTTCATTAAGTGGCCACACAACCCCCTTCAAGGTACAAGTAAATTTTGATATTCCATTATTTGAAGGACTGATAGATGTGGATGTTGTAGATAAATGGTTGAATCTTCTCGAAGGGTATTTTTCGTTCAACAATTTTTCCGACAGGGAAAAGATTACTTTTGCACTCCTCAAGGTTGTCCCCGATGTTAAGGATTGGTGGGATACTTACTCTGAGCAAAGGGCCACAAAGGAATATTCAATATTTGTAGTCACCCACACATGGGATTCCTTTAGGTATGCCATTAAATAAAAATACTACCCTATTGGAATCTACGAGGACCAATACACAAGATGGACCATGTTGCGTCAGGAAAGGGACCAGATAGTACCAGATTTCACCAATATTTTCCATACCTTGCGCACCAAATTGGGTATCAAATACTATGAATGAAATATGGTTCTCAAATACCGCGGCTATATGCATATGTACATTCAAACATAAATGGAGTTTTTGAACATTTCATCATTAGGTGCGCTTATAGATATGTTGTCAAGATCGAGCAGAAAGTTAAGCAGAAGAGGTGAGAGTTTGGATCTGCAAACTCCTTACAGTCGAAGCAGGGAAAAAGAAACCCCAACCCACAAAAAAAGGGACAGAGAAAAGATGTCCACTCTCAGGAAAACCAATCCAATGAGAAGTCAAAGAATGACATGGGAAAGTGGTGAGAATACCATAAAATCCCTTGGCACAACACTGAAGAATGTCGCTCTAAGAAATCACTGGTGGCCGAGATGAAATCTTTCGAGTCAGAGGCATATTCTGACTCTGAATCAAATCGAAAAAGAGGGAAGTGGATTATCAATGTTGAACTCAATGCCACTGTCTCTACCACCAAAGTCAAGCCAAGCAACTAGAATAACTAGAGGAAGGGGAACGCCTCTTTCACTCACAGATGTGGTTAATGGGGGCTCTTCTTCATTTCATTGTCGATAGCAGTAGTCAAAAGAACCTGATCTCAATAGATGTTGTCAAGTAACTAGACCTGTCAATGAAACCACACCCGCAAACCTACACCATGAGATGGCTTCACCAAGGAAGAGATCTATGCATCAGCCAATAATGTTGTCTACCCTATGGCATAAATCCCTTCAAAGACGAGATATTGTGTGATATTTATCCCCTTGAAGTTTGTGATGTTATTTTAGGCCAGCCATATTTCTGGAAGAGACATGTTGTGTATGAGTCTATACCCCACAGTGTTATTATTAATTTCTGTAGACAATTGTACATGATACCAGAGGTAGTGTTTCCTACCACTATTTCTTTAATCTCTGCTAAGGAATGCAGTAAGGTCATTTCACGGACCGGAAAGTTCGTCTTCTTTGTGATATGTTCTCACAGTGAGAAGAAGGTCATCGCCACATCTGTGACCTCTACACAAAGCCTCTCTTTGCAACAGAAGCAAGTGGACAAGATTGTGGAAGAGTACAAAGACATCTTCTCCTCACCCATCGGGGTACTGATGCACTGCCAAGTCAAGCATCCAATTGATCTAACCCCCAATGCACCTCTTCCTAATGGACCAGTCTATTGTCCCTCGCTAAGGGAAAAGGATGAAATCAAGCGCCAGATCCAAGAGTTGCTTCAAAATGGGCACATCTGACCCAACTCCTCCCCTTGTAGAAGCACGATTGTACTGGTGCATAAGAAAGATGAGACTCGATGGATCTGCATTTATTACAGAGCGTTAAACAAAATCATAGTCAGGAACTGGTACCCAATTCCCTGAATCGATGACCTTATTGAACAACTCAAGGGGGGGAATTTCTTTAGCAATATTGACCTAAAGTTTGGCTACCACCAGGTTCCCATCGAACCGACTAATGTATGGAAGACACCTTTCAAATCTAAATAAGGTCTCTTCAAATGGTTGGTCATGCCCTTTGGCTTAACAAATGCACCAACAACTTTCATGAGGTTGATGGATGATGTATTAAGACCCTTCACCAACTCTTTTGTGGTGGTATATATGGATGGCATCCTCATCTACAACAGAACTTGGGAGGAGCACATGCAGCATATTCAACATGTTTTGACCACTTTGTGGCAGCACAAGCTATATGCCAACTTGGAAAAATGATCCTTTGACATGAACGGGGTCCAATACTTGATCTACATTGTTGATGAGCATGGGGTACATGTGGATACAACTAAGATCCAAGTCATCCATGACTGGTCAGCCCCGACCACACTAACCGATCTTCGGATCTTCTTGAGACTTGCCAACTTCTACCGAAGGTTCGTGTTGGGATTCTCCCATATTGCATGGGCCCTCAACCAAGTGACCAAGGGAAGTGGCAAGGAAAATTTTGCATGGGGGAAGGAACAACAATGAGAATTTGATGATCTTAAGCATTGCTTGTGCTCAGCTCCAATAATCTCCTTACCCAATCTGCAACAACCGTTAGAGATTGATATTGATTTCTCTGACTATGATGTAGGCGCAATTTTCACTCAACACAATCATCTAGTAGCATACCATAGTGATACACTCTCTGATATCATCCGGAAATACCCCACCTATGACAAGGAAATGTTTTCCATTGTGCAAGCCTATCATCAATGTAAACATTACATTCTAGGAAAGGAGACAATCATTCACACTAATCACAAGCCTCTACAGTTCATACAGACATAGGGGAAGTTGCAAAATGACCACCATAAAAAGTGGTCCACATACCTGCAGCATTTCCATCTCAACATCAAGTATAATACAGGGAGCACAAGTTGTGTCGCTGACTACCTCAGTCGACCTCTCATTGCTGCACTCACCACCATGCTCCATTCCTGTGGGCATGTGACATCTGAGTGGCCCCAACTTTATCAATGTGACTCTGACTTTGCCACCACCTATCAATTTTTTGGTACATGCATGAATGTCATCGATTTTCACATTCAGGATGTACTATTATGCCATCTGGGCCACCTATGTGTTCCCACAAGAGAGCATGAAAATATGATTTGGGAGGCTCACTACAGTCAAATGGTAGAACATTTTGGAGTAGAGAAAATTGTGGTCGTTCTACAAAAACATTTTTATTTGCCAAAACTTTGACAAGACATCAGCAAGTATATAAGATCATGCACTACCTATGCCATTTCCAAGCCAACCATCAAGAAGAAAGGCTTATAGACCCCTCTTCCTACTCCCGAGAGGCCTTGGGAATCCATCTCAGTGGATTACATGTCTGGCCTTCCGTCCACCAAGCAAGGCAATGATTGTGTATTTTTGGTGCTTTATCAATTTTAGAAGATGGTCATTATCACAGCCTACAAGAAGAGCATCAAAGTGGCATATATTGCCAAGCTATTCTTTGAACAGGTCTGGCTCCATTTTTGGATACCACAGACCATCATCTCAGATCGGGACATTAGGTTCCTCAACACATTTTGGTCAAGTCTCTGGTCACTATTGGAAACCAAGCTCAATAAATCCACTACCTTCCACCCCCAAACCGAAGGCCAAACAGAGGTCATTAATCAGATGATTGTTCAAATCTTGCACATGTATAACTCTAAGCATCCACGTACATGGGATGAGAGTCTTTCCTATGTTCATCACAACTATAACAAGGGTCTACATAGCTCCACTAACCATATCCCATTTCACGTGGGGTTGGGATTCCAACCCTTGGGTCCCATTGATGTTGCACTATCTATTGCAACCACACATGCATAATCTTCCCATGTTCATTCTGAGGATGACAAAGCCAGCAGATTCATTGAGAGGATTCAACACATCTGCCAGCAGGTCCATGATATTTTGCAGAAAGCCAATGATAAGTACAATCAACACCATGATCAACATCGGGTACAACAAAAATTTTAGGTGGGAGACAAGGTATGGTTACATTTGCAGAAAGAGCGCCTTACAGGGCCCCATTGGAATCTTTGTCCACTTCTCTATGGGCCTTACACTATCACCAAGGCTGCGGGTGATAATGTTTTTGATCTCAACACTCCCCCCTTCCTTGGCTTGCACCCAGTGTTTAATGTGGACCTCCTTCGGCCATATTTTCCACCATTATTGGACACCTCAGAGATCATTGAACAATTGACACCAACAGAGCTCAACCTTGACTGCATGGAACAGGCATCCACTGATCATATAGTGGACAAATAGGTCAAGGGCACTCGCCAACAAAGGATCCAACTTTATCGGGTTATGAAGGCAAGGAAACTCCTGCACTAAGGTAAGTGGCTCACCCGGGGCCAAATTTAGCAGCAATTTCCTGACCTGATGGGGGCACTCAACGCAATGGAGACCATTGCTTCCTAAGGAGGGAGGATTAATCCAAGTTTATATTGGTGGCCACCCACCTATTCCAACTGGCTCATCTTGTCAGTTTTTAGTTCAACACATTTCTTTGTAATTGTAGGCTCTGCACTTATGGGGTTGTCCTGAAGCCCTACATAGCATCCAGGTGGATATTGGTGGCCACCCACCTATTCCAAATGGATTATTTTGGAATTTTTCATGTCAGTACATCTTTTTGTATTTTCAGGGCCGTTTTGGGGCCGTAAACATTCTTTTTTTGGCTTTCCATAGTCAAATTGTAGACAGAGTTAGTGTTTGACGACATAATGTGTAGTTATCGAAAATACATTTCCAATAGGCTATCATATGCCTAAAATAGAGGTCGTATGCAAAAGTTACGACCCCAAGAAGTTGAGGTAACAACTTAGCCATCGGAGCCCACATAACTTTTTGTGTTTCATCTCCTAGGGTTAGGCTTTTGGATGTCTAGGGTTTTGGCATTCATGAGTAATGTTAAAAAGGCCTCTGGAGCCTCATTGTAATCATTTCTCTCAGAAAAATGTGCGTATTAGCCACATCTCTTCTCAGAGATAGCTACCACCATTCGAGCAAGTTGTTTTCAGTTCTACAGTTTTACAATTTCAACCTATTTTCTTTATTCAATAGAAGTTGTTGTTCATTGGATATCTATTGTTGTTCTTCATATCTCGGTGTCATTGTATTCAATCTATTATTCATTTCATTCCTCTCATAAATATGAATCAACCCCTCACCCACCTCTTCTCCATTCACTCATGCAACTAATTAATGTTTTTCTTGTGCATATTGTCCGGCCTCGAGCTCTTCATGGTTGTCAAATTCATTCTCAACGGATGGAACTCTGCAGGCATCGTGCTCTAACCTAGTATGTTCTATGTATCATGCACTTCTCTCTAATCATGGCCACGACTATTACTCCATTTATTGGCCTTCAATTGAACCATTATGACACTCCCCATAGCTCGATTTACAACTTGATGGAAGACTATTTCACCCCTTCCTTTTTTTGGCTATGGTCTCATCATCTTTCTTCTTATATGCTCATCCATGTTCACGGTCTCCTTCATCTACATATGTTGTCCCTTGCCCTCATACCCTCTAGCTTCTCAAAACCTTGGTTCCTCTCCTTTGTTCCCATGGCACAAGTCGGTCACTTTCGTCGAGCTCGAGGAAGCTCATCGTATAGAAGTCGAGGAAGATCTGGTTCTCGACCTGCCTCCACAACTAAAGAATCTATTGAATCCTACCATGCTCACACCCCTCCAAAAATTTGTGCTAAGATTGACTTAGTTGAGGTTGGCATCCGAGTTCTTAGACATTTTGTCTCAATCGAGGAGGTTCTTGATGATGTTAGTTCGTGGATCACAGATACTGGTAATACTCGCTCCCTAATTTCCCATTATTTGAAGACTGTAGAGATTTACTGGCATTTGAAATTGTTGTTGGCTCGTGTCCTTGTTGACCGCAACAAGGATAAACAAGAGACTATGCTCCAACTTGATGAGATTCGGGAACAACTACAGTTGCTCGACCACAAAATGAACCTATTGACACACCAATTGGCTAGAATGGACCTCTCGAAAGTGGATTTGCCTCAACCCCAGGTGCCTGAGGTTGAGGGCCACCCCTCTATTTATCTTTTCTCTTCCTAAAAACCTTCCAACATCGTTGTTGTTCTTTCCATCAATGACAAGCACACTCTACCTGTAAACATGCCAACAGGTTTCTTTTTGAATCCCCATTGGTTAAAGGCTTGTTTAATCATCATTTGTCTTGTTTCGGGCAGGGATAACATTGTTTTATAGGTACACAACTATTGGAAATCATTTACCCTTCAACAATACTCTTTCTCAATCCATCCTTCATCTCTAATATTGACCTTTAGGGGATCCATCCTTCACCATCTCACTTTTCATCTCAATCCCCTAGGGTCACTTGGATTCCCCCCTTGTGGTGATGGGAGTGTCTATCTAAGGTGATAGTGGGTAGGTACTCCCATAGTTGTCACATTATTGGGGTTTGGGTCGGGATTTTCCCAACCTACAATTTGTGCAACAACACAGTCAATATGGCCCTAGTGCTAGATGTTGGTCCCCGGTTTTGACCATGATCTTTGCCCATACTATATACCACAGACCTCCAACTATATGCCAGTACCACCCTTTTTGACCTCCTTTTGATATAATCACCATCCCTTTACCATTCAAAGGGGTCACCTAAGGTATCTTTGATATTC
>ML804964.1:0-17453 GCA_009831015.1 Picea engelmannii | reverse complement strand
GTGTTTTATTCTTAGGATAGCATTCAAATAAAGACTAGACGCTTGCCTGCACATACTGTGTATCAGCTCGAAGTTTACCAACCCTGGTTTGACAATTTAGTGATTCAGGACACTTAAAAGCTTCAATTTAGCAGCCTGACACTAGAGTTGGTTTCTATTATTGGAAGCTCTAGCATGAGGACCCTTGATATGTATTTTAATCATTGTTTATATAAGGTAATATGTATTTTCATCATTGTTTATATAAGGTAATATAAAACACTAGCTTACAAAAAAAATGCAAGTACAAATGACTTGTTTGTCAAAAAGCTTGGATTGGCTTGGGCTATAGAAGCCTCTATTAGATATAACCAAAATTTCTCACACTAGATAAGGAGAGATTACATTGGGCCCCCACCCACATATAAAAACCAACCAGTTTCATGCTCCCATATTAACATACAAGGTCTTATCCCTTATCATGAGCACATCTCGAGGATTCCTCTACACCCAAAACAATGATTCAAATCAATAAATAGTGGAAAAATGGTTTCAATAACCAAAATTCATGACCCTTCCATATAATTATTATTTCTACATGAGAATTTACATAAGATATTTGTTATGTCTATTTTTATTTTCTTTTCCCTTTTTCCAATATTGATACATAACACAAGTAAAATAGTTACATGACATTATACTTAAAAAGTATTAAAAAATATCGTGGTATAGGGTGGCAGGGAAGAGACAAGCCATGGGGTTATCATTTGAAACAAGCCACCATGTGTCTCCCCATGTCATTGGAATTTTCCACCCCTAATCCAGGTGGATATTGGTGGCCACACACCTATTCTAACTGGCTCATATTGACAGTTTTTAGTTCATCACGTTTCTCTGTAATGATGACATTTATTTTTAATTGTTGGTTCCTAACTTCTGGGGTTTTCTTGAAGCCCTACACAACATCCATGTGGATATTGGTGGCCTCCCACCTATTCCAACTAGCTTATTTTGGAAGTTTTCATGTCAGTACATCTTTCTGTACTTCTAGGGTCGTTTTGGGGCCCTAAACAATGTTTTTTTGGATTACCATAGTCAAAATGTATATGGAGTCAAATTTTAATGGCATTATGTGTAGTTCTCGAAAATACCTTTCCAACGGGCTATCACATGCCTAAAACGGAGGTCGTATGCAAAACTTATGACCCCACGAAGTTGAGATACCAACTTACCCATCAAGGCCCGCATAACATTTGGCGTTTCATCTCCTAGGGTTAGGTTTTTGGATGTCTAGGGTTTTGGAATTCATGAATAATGTTAAAAAGGCCTCTGGAGCCTCGTTGCAATCATTCTTCTCAGATGAATGTGCAAAGAAACCACATCTCTTCTTAGAGATAGCTACCACCATTCGAGCAAGTTATTTTCAGTTCTACAGTTTCATAGTTTTAACCTATTTTATTTATTCAATAGAAGTTATTGTTCACTGGATATCTGTTGATTTTATTCATATCTCTGTCTCATTGTATATAATTTTTTATTCATTTCATTCTGCTCATAAATCTGGATCAGTGGTATGAGAGCGGTCTTCTATTCATTTGTTTTTCTTTGTGCATGTCCCCGACAAGATCTGGGTACAAGAAGTTGGGACTCAAACTAGTCGATCCTTTGCAAGATTGGTTGCACCAAGACTAACAACAACTCATGGGGGATGAGAAGAAAGATGATGGATTAGGAGATCCTTTTAAATTATTGCTCGAGGAATCCCTTGCGCGAAAAAGGAACAAAATGATGGACAACTTTGCACAAATCCTTCGATGGCTTCCCATAGGAGATACATCTTCATTAAGAGGCCACACAACCCCCTTCAAGGTACAAGTAAATTTTGATATTCCATTATTTGAAGGACTGATAGATGTGGATTTTGTAGATAAATAGTTGAATCTGCTTGAAGGGTATTTTTCGGTCCACAATTTTTCCGATAGGGAAAAGATTACTTTTGCAATCCTCAAGGTTGTCCCCCATGTTAAGGATTGGTGGGATACTTACTCTGAGAAAAGGGCTACAAAGGAATATGCAATATTTGTGGTCTCCCACACATGGGATTCCTTTAGGGATGCCATTAAAGAACAATACTACCTTATTGGAAGCTACGGGGACCAGTACACAAGATGAACCATGTTGCGTCAGGAAAGGGACCAGACAATACCAGATTTCACCAATATTTTCCATACGTTGCACACCAAATTGGGTATCAAATACTATGAATGAAATATGGTGATCAAATACCGCGGCTATATGCATATATACATTCAAACATAAATGGAGTTTCTGAACATTTCATCATTAGGTGCGCTTATAGATATGTTGTCAAGATCGAGCCGAAAGTTAAGCAGAAGAGGTGAGAGTTTGGATCTGCAAACTCCTTACAGCCAAAGCAGGGGAAAAGTGACCCCAACCCACAAAAAAAGGGACAGAGAAAATATGTCCACTCTCAGGACAACCAATCCAATGAGAAATCGAAGAAGGACATGGGAAAGTGGTGTGAATACCATAAAATCCCTTAGCACAACACTGAAGAATGTCGCTCCAAGCAGTCACTGGTGGTCGAGATGAAAGCTTCCGAGTCAGAGGCATATTCTGACTCTGAATCAAATCCAGAAAGAGGGAAGTGGATTATCGATGTTGAACTCAGTGCCACTGTCACTACCACCAAAGTCAATCCAAGAAAACTAGAATAACTAGAGGAAGGGGAACGCCTCTTTCACTCACAGATGTGGTTAATGGGGACTCTGCTTCATTTCATTGTTGATAGCAGTAGTCAAAAGAACCTGATCTCAACAGATGTTTTCAAGTGACTAGACCTGTCGATGACACCGCACCCACAAACCTACACCATGAGCTGGCTTCACCAAGGAAGAGATCTATGCGTCAGCCAACAATGTTGTCTGCCCTATGGCATAAATCCCTTCAAAGACGAGATATTGTGTGATATTTCTCCCCTTGAATTTTGTGATTTTATTTTAGGCCAACCATATTTGTGGAAGAGACATGTTGTGTATGAGTCTAGACCCCGCAGTGTTATTATTAATTTGGGTAGACAATTGTGCATGATACCAAAGGTAGTGTTTCCTACCACTATTTCTTTAATCTCTACTAAGGAATGCAGTAAGGTCATTTCACGGACCGAGAAGTTTGTCTTCTTTGTGATCTGTTCTCACAGTGAGAAGAAGGTCGCCGCCACATCTGTGACCTCTACACAAAGCCTCTCTTTGCAATAGAAGAAAGTGGACGAGATTGTGGAAGAGTACAAAGACATCTTCTCCTCACCCATCGGGGTACCGACGCACTGCCAAGTCAAGCATCCAATTGATCTAACCCCCAATTCACCTCTTCCTAATGGACCAGTCTATCATAGCTCACTAATGGAAAATGACGAAATCAAGCGCCAGATCCAAGAGATGCTTCAAAAGGGGCACATCTGACCCAACTCCTCCCCTTGCAGAAGCACAATTGTACTGGTGCAAAAGAAAGACGAGACCCGACGACTCTGCATTTATTACAGAGCGCTAAATAAAATCATAGTTAAGAACCGGTACCCAATTCCCCAAATCGATGACCTTCTTGACCAAATGAAGGGGGAAATTTTCTTTAGCAATATTGACCTAAAGTTTGGCTACCACCAGGTTCCCATCGAACCGACTAATGTATGGAAGACATCTTTCAAATCTAAATAAGGTCTCTTCAAATGGCTGGTCATGCCCTTTGGCTTAACAAATGCACCAACAACTTTCATGAGGTTGATGGATGATGTATTAAGACCCTATACCAACTCTTTTGTGGTGGTATATATGGATGACATCCTCATCTACAACAGAACTTGGGAGGAGCACATGCATCGTATTCAACATGTTTTGAGCACTTTGCGGTGGCACAAGCTATATGCCAACTTGGAAAAATGATCTTTTGGCATGAACAGGGTCCAATACTTGGGCTACATTGTTGATGAGCATGGGGTACATGTGGATACAACTAAGATCCAAGTCATCCATGACTGGTCAGCCCCAACCACACTAACCGAGCTTCGGATCTTCTTGGGACTTGTCAACTTCTACCGAAGGTTCGTGTTGGGATTCTACCATATTGCATGGGCCCTAAACCAAGTGACCAAGGGAAGTGGCAAGGAAAATTTTGCATGGGAGAAGGAACAACAACGATCATTTGATGATCTGAATCATTTCCTGTGCTCAGCTCCAATACTCTCCTTACCCAATCTGCAACAACTGTTCGAGATTGAGATTGATGCCTGTGACTATGATGTAGGTGCAATTTTCACTCAACACAATCACCCAGTAGCATACCATAGTGATACACTCTCAGATATTGTCTGGAAATACCCCACCTATGACAAGGAAATGTATTCCATTGTGCAAGCCTATCATCAATGTAAACATTACATTCTAGGAAAGGAGACAATCATTCACACTAATCACAAGCCTCTACAGTTCATACAGACACAGGGGAAGTTGCAGAACGACCGCCATAAAAAGTGGTCCACATACCTGCAGCATTTCCATCTCAACATCAAGTATAATACAGGGAACACAAATTGTGTCGCTGACTACCTCAATCGACCTCTCGTTGCTTCACTCACCATCGTGCTCCATTCTTGTGGGCATGCGACATCTGAGTGACCCCAACTTTATCAACATGACTCTGACTTTGTCACCACCTATCAATTGTTTGGTACATGCATGAATGTCATCAATTTTCACATTTAGGATGTATTGTTATGCCATATGGACCACCTCTGTGTTCCCGTAAGTGAGCATGCAAACCTGATTTGGGAGGCTCACTACAGTCGAATGGTAGAACATTTTGGAGTAGAGAAAATTGTGGTCGTTCTACAAAAACATTTTTATTGGCCAAAAATTTGACAGGACGTCAACAAGTATATAAGATCTTACACTGCCTATGTCATTTCCAATCCAACCATCAAGAAGAAAGGCTTATACACCCCTCTTCCTACTCCTGAGAGGCCTTAGGAATCCATCTCGATGGATTACATGTCTGGCCTTCCGTCCACCAAGCAAGGCAATGATTGTGTATTTTTAGTGCTTGATCGGTTTTAGAAGATGGCCATTATCACAGCCTACAAGAAGAGCATCAAAGTGGCATATACTGCCAAGCTATTCTTCGAATGGGTGTGGCTCCATTTTTGGATACCACAGACCATCATCTCAGATCGGGACATTAGGTTCCTCAACACATTTTGGTCGAGTCTCTGATCATTGTTGGAAACTAAGCTCACTAAATCCACTTCCTTCGACCTCCAAACCGATGGACAAACAGAGGTCATCAATCAGATGATTGTGCACATCTTGCACATTTATAACTCTAAGCATCTGCCTACATGGGATGAGAGTCTTCCCTATGTTCATCAAAACTACAACAAAGGTCTCCATAGCTCCACCGACCATAGCCCATTTCAGGTGGGGTTGGGATTCCAACCCTTGGGTCCCATTGATGTTGCACTACCTATTGCAACCACACATGCATAATCTTCCCATGTTCGTTATGAGGATGACAAAGCCACCAGATTCATTGAGAGGATTCAACACATCTGCCAGCAGGTCCATAATATTTTGCAAAAAGCCAATGATAAGTACAATCAACGCCATGATCAACATCAGGTACAACACAAGTTTTAGGTGGGAGACAAGGTCTGGTTACATTTGTAGAAAGAGCGCCTTATAGGGCCCCATTGGAATCTTTGTCCACTTCTCTATGGGCCTTACACTATCACCAAGGTTGTGGGTGACAATGCTTTTGATCTCAACACTCCCCCCTTCCTTGGATTGCATCCATTGTTCAATGTGGAACTCCTTCGGCCATATTTTCCACCATTATTGGACACCTCAGATATCATAGAACAATTGACACCAACAAAGCTCAACCCTGACTGCATGGAACATGCATCCACTGATCAGATAGTGGACAAATAGGTCAAGGGCACTCGCCAACAGAGGATCCAACTTTATCGGGTTGTGAAGGCAGGGAAACTCCTGCACTAAGTTAAGTGGCTCACCCAGGTCCAAATTCAGCAACAATTTCCTGACTTGATGGGGGCACTCAATGCAATGGAGAGCATTGCTTCCTAAGGAGGGAGGACTAATCCAGGTGTATATTGGTGGCCACCCACCTGTTCCAACTAGCTCATCTTGTCAGTTTTTAGTTCAACACATTTCTTTGTAATTGTGGGTTATGCACTTCTGGGGTTGTCCTGAAGCCCTACACAGCATCCAGGTGGATATTGGTGGCCGCCCACCTATTCCAAATGGATTATTTTGGAATTTTTCATGTTAGTACATATTTTTGTACTTTCAGGGTCGTTTTGGGGCCGTAAACATTCTTTTTTTGGCTTGCCATAGTCAAATTGTAGACAAAGTTAGTGTTTGACGACATAATGCGTAGTTCTCGAAAATACATTTCCAACAGGCTATCATATGCCTAAAATGGAGGTCGTATGCAAAAGTTACGACCCCAATAAGTTGAGGTAACAACTTACCCATCGGGCCCCACATAACTTTTTGTGTTTCATCTCCTAGGGTTAGGTTTTTGGATGTCTATGGTTTTGGCATTCATGAGTAATGTTAAAAAGGCCTCTGGAGCCTCATTATAATCATTTCTCTTAGAAAAATGTGCATAGAAGCCACATCTCTTCTCGGAGATAGCTACCACCATTCGAGCAAGTTGTTTTCAGTTCTACAGTTTTACAATTTCAACCTATTTTCTTTATTCAATAGAAGTTATTGTTCACTGGATATCTATTGTTGTTCTTTGTATCTCTGTGTCATTGTATTCAATCTATTATTCATTTCATTCCTCTCATAAATATGAATCAACCCCTCACCCACCTCTTCTCCATTCACTCATGCAACTAATTAATGTTTTTCGTGTGCATATTGTCCGGCCTCGAGCTCTTCATGGTTGTCAAATTCATTCTCAACGGATGAAACTCTGTAAGCATTGTGCTCTAACCTAGTATGTTCTATGTATCATGCACTTCTCTCTAATCATGGCCACGGCTATTACTCCATTTATTGGCCTTCAATTCAACCATTATGACACTCCCCATAGCTCAATTTATGACTTGATGGAAGACTATTTCACCCCTTCTTTTTTTTGGCTATGGTCTCATCATCTTTCTTCTTATACGCTCATCCATGTTCACGGTCTCCTTCATCTACATATGTTGTCCCTCGCCCTCCTACCCTCTAGCTTCTCGTCACCTTGGTTCCTCTCATTTGTTCCCATGGCACAAGTCGGTCTCTTTCGTCGAGCTCGAGGAAGCTCATCGCACAGAAGTCGAGGAAGATCTGGTTCTCGACTTGCCTCCGCAACTAAAGAATCTATTGAATCCTACCATGCTCACACCCCTCCAAACATTTGTGCTAAGATTGACTTAGTTGAGGTTGGCATCCAAGTTCTTAGACATTTTGTCTCGAACGAGGAGGTTCTTGATGATGTTAGTTCGTGGATCATGGATACTGGTAATACTCGCTCCCTAATTTCCCATTATTTGAAAACTATAGAGATTTACTGGCATTTGAAATAGTTGTTGGGTTGTGTCATTGTTGACCGCAACGAGGATAAACAAGAGACTATGCTCCAACTTGACGAGATTTGGGAACAACTCTGGTTGCTCGACCACAAAATGAACCACTGACACACCAATTGGCTAGAATGGACCTCTCAAAAGTGGATTTGCCTCAACCCCAGGTGCCTGAGGTTGAGGGCCACCCCTCTATTTATCTTTTCTCATGATTATCAGTTTTCTTATCTGGGTTTTCCAACCCCACCTCATAGATGTCAAACTAGAAAAAAGCAGAAGCTAGATTTTTGTATTGTAGACGGCTTTAGATGCAGACATATTCAAGCTTTTAGTTTTAGAAGGAAAATATTTCATCAACTCTTAGACAATTTGATGCATTGTTGATGGTCTGGTTTCCCCAGTGACAAACCAAGAACAATATTTTTGTATAACTCTATTATGATATATAAAGAGTCTATATTATTTTTTAAAAAAGTATTAAAAAATATAAAACAATTAAAAATTAATTAATTAGTTTTTATTTTATTTTACAAAAAAATAAAGTTGAAAAGCCATTAAAAGTATTTTTTGAAACAATATTGTCCCACATAAAGAACAATTGATAAAGAATAATTAGTAGAACAAATCTATTATTAAATTTCATTGTATTCATTTGTCATTATGCTTTAATTTTATGAAAATGAATGTATTTTTTGTTATACTACTACACGGATACGACTCATGGATCTTGGGCTACAAAGGATACGACTCATGGATCTTGGGCTTTGGATGAGGCACTAAAAAATACAATTTCGAGGACATTCTCAGAAGATTTTATAAGGAAAAGTGTCATCACATAGATGCCAATGTTTTAGAAACCTTGACAAGAAAGTGAAAGAATGTAATAGATAAAGATGCATAAAATCGAGAAAAGGACTATGATCAATTAGGAGAACATAAAAGTAGGGATTTAATGATGTAGAAAATCGAATGAACAAAATCACAATAGTGTAATAACAATTTAAGGTCTTCTTATGTTGACAAGGTCCATTTTGTGTATATTCATATATAAACTTAATCAAGAGCATATATGTTTGAAATTTTCACTTAGGTTAATATATTTTATTTTATCCCAAACATAATCATTGACAAGCCTATGTGTGGAACAAAATAAAAGGACTCTTATGGCAGCATGTGGGATGAGGATTGACAATGCTTATAACAATGATTTCAAATGAGGATTTGAGAAGACAAAGCTCCCAGCTTTCATTAAGTGGCATATACATACACTAGTGCTATAGTAGGATTATGTAGGTATGAGCTATATGATGGATTTAATGTTGTGAAAAGGTACACTATACCAATGAATAGATGTTTTATGTGGACATGAGCTATGTGATTCATTTAATGCTCTGGAAGGGTACATCATACCAATGAATAAAGGCCATCAAGAATTGAGATGATTTTAGTCTTTATATGCTAGTAACAAATACTTCTTGTTGAATGCAAAATCTTTATCAAAATTAAAATGATCAATATTGAAAACATGTGATTTGAAAGTTGAAACAGTAATGAATTGTTGTAAATATAACCATTCTTTTAAAATTTTATAATATTTTCATAAATAACTAATAAATTCAAAATTATATTTTTTAAATGATTTTTTAATTACACCAATTTATAAATTTTTAATATTTATAAAATAATTAACCTAATAGCTTTACCCAATTATCCTCATACTTCTATATCTTATAAACATGAGTGGGCAAATCACTATTCCTTACTTCTTATTTCCATTTTAAGTAATAGTATTGTCTTCTAAGATGATTATGACTTGCTCTTATTTATTTAAAATATTCAAATTAATTTTAAAATGTATTTTAGTATATTTTTTATTTTTAAGATTATTGTATATGGAGAAAGAGCTTTGGTAAATGATACTCTGTCGGTTTCAATAAATAAAAACATTTTCTTAAAAAAATTAAGATCGTATGCATATCAAAGTACCATTACCATGTCTAATTAAAAAATATTCAACAAATAATAATAATCAAATTAAAAAATATTCAACCAATAATATTTAACAAATAATAATAATCAAATTAAAAAATATTCAACAAATAATAATAATCAAATTAAAAAAATATTCAACAAATAATGATAATCACTCTGTATACAGATTTTGACCTGTACACTTTGTATACAGATTTTGACTATACAGGTGAATGAACCTGTCGTTGTCCCTGTGTCCTTTTGATAAATATCCTTTGTGACGTGCAACCCATCCAATTGAACTACTTTATCAAATCAATCTGTAAATATCTTAATCTCGTTCAATATTCATTTTTTGTGCATCAAATTTATTATTTTTCGTGTATCAAATTTTGTATCAGACAGGAGGGTTTGACCATAATCCACTCTTAATTCATTCAAATTTGATAATCCGGCATTAAAAACAGCATGAGCACACAGGAACCTGAACAAATTGGTCTTGGAGAAGCAGCTCTTATTTTACATTTAATCTCAAACAAGTTTAAAATTAAAAGTTCAGTTTCTTATGATATTACGCTGAATGAAATGGGGGCTGCTTCTATTGAAGCAATTGTTATGGTGCGTCTCATAAGATATCAAAAAAAAATTGAACAAATGGAAGACAGTCAGTGGCCTAAGGTCGTCTTCAATGACATGTTGTGCAAAAGGAAAAAGACTGGATGACACAAAATATTAAATGGCTTAGTAAATGGGATATCCACTTGAACAAGTGCCCTACCAACATTAAAGAGATAAAGGCTTTTGTTATTGATAGGTTCCACAAGCAAATTTAAGATAAAGGGCTGGAGAAAGAAAGAGTACTATATTGAAGAGTTTAACCCCACATACAATCATCATCAAAAAGCTAGGGGTCAATATATCTTGGAGAGCCAAAATGCTTATTGTCCAATTAAGAACCAATTCTCATCAACTCCATGATGAAACTGGAAGCTGGAAAAAATTAAAAGAAGCTTCGAAAGAAAGGGTGTGTATGTTCTGCACCTCCGGAAAAGTGAAAACAGAAAAACATTTCATTTTAGAGTGTGAAGCTTTCAAAGACAGCAGAAGCAACTATATAAATATCTTGAGAACTAGCTCTTGGAATGACTTATTAAAGACAATGGAAAAATTAAAAAAACTCAACATCAAATTGAACATGATCCCATAGGTTTGTTAACCTAGTAAACATTAAAATTACTACTTCTTCTCGTCAATGGCTATGGTAACGTTATAAGGCTGTCATCACATCACATGGCCCTGACTGTTTCCTCGTCCTGCCCGAGGCTCCGCAGGATTCTGAGCAGGAATCGCACAATCTCCGAATCCTATTGTTCTAGAAGCGAGAGCCTCTCGACAAACGTAAAACATAAATTGGGCACAAATCTCCGTGCCTCAAATGGACTTTGGATATTGGAAAAGCAAGCCGGCCATGACCTGGGACAACAAAATCAACGAGATTTGATCAACCTGATTTTAATATACGGACAGAATTTGTATTCCACATATTTGTAGGTCAGTCACGCAATGTAGTCAGATATAATAATGGGGGATGGCTATTGTTTAATATGGAGGAATCAAAAGCTCATCCTCCGAATGATTAATTACAATTCCAGAATCCAAACCATATGAAATCAATGGGTTCTCAAAGTTAATCAGCAAAAATGGTTTCTTTGGAAAAGCCTCCCATTAAACTGCTTTTTGACAAAAAAGTGAAATGCTGGTGTTTCATTGCTCGTGGACAGTGAGTTCTCTCAAAGGATATTTGGGCAAGTAGCTCATCGTCATGTCTTGAATGCGTTTCAGGATTTCTACAACCGCCCTCATAGTGGGACGATCTAAAGGCTCCTTGTGCAGGCATCGTAGAGCTAAGTCTGCCACAATCTTGGCCTCTTGAATTGAGAAGCGTGCTATCAGCCTGGGATCCACAATCAACACCAGCCTCCACTCATCCTTGAGAAACATCATACTCCACTTTACTAAATTTCTCTCATCCTTGGGACGCCTGTGGTTCATATGTTTGCGACCTGTCAACAATTCCAGAAGCATTATTCCAAAGCTCCAAACGTTACTCTTCGGAGTTACAAGACCTCGCTCTACAGTTTCAGGTGCAAGATATGGAGATGTTGCCTGCATATAAGTGTCAAAAACCATTCTCGTCACATTGAATACTACCATTTTCTAGACAAATAGCCAAGCACCAACTACAAAATTCCTTATTATAAACAGACCATAGAATTTATTCAATTTAATTATCAGACTCACAGTGTAGGGGACTTGGTCTTCCAGATTGCATCTAACAAATCCATAATCAGAGAGCTTGGCATTGAAATCCTTGTCAATCTGGATATTAGCAGCGTTGAACTCACAATACATGGCCTGTAACCAGATTACCTAGATTAATTTACACACAGAAATTTGTTTTCAATATAGTTACCAAGTTAATTTATTTTTAAGTTCAAGGCTAAGCCAGACCAAATTGGTGTATGAGATTGGTAAAGTCTACGGAGGTATATATACCTACTTCTCTCTGGATTTGAATCTATTATGAAGAAACACATGTTCTTAACCATTAGGCCCACTCAGAAGATACTATCATACCTCGTTTTCAAGGAAAAAAGAGCTGAAGAACATACCTGGAAAGGGCCTTCTTCGTGTAAATATGCGAGGCCTTGGGCAACAGCAAGAGCGATCTTCATCCTGGTGCGCCAGTCAATCAGTGAGGGCGATCCATTGCCATAGAGAAGCCCATCGAGGCTTCCACGGTGAAGCCTCTCATAAACTAGCAGGCGTTCCCCATTCTCCCGTGCATGGAAGCCGATTAATTTGCACAGGTGAGAATGATCTAAACAAGATATTGTATTCACTTCCATCAGAAATTCCTTGTACGTCTGCAATCACACAAAACAATCACAATGCAGTCAATCGAACTCGAACCTATATCATCCCATAATTGCATATTTGATAAAATTACTATATCCCCACATAAACTAGTTACCTGTCGAGTACCAAGAAGACGAGTCACAGTGATATCTTCTACTTTGTGCTCATCGACATTGCTCCCTTGTTTCAGAGAAGCCATGTAAACACTTTCTGCAGGTCCTCCATATAGGCACCGTTCTCGACTAAAAGAATTGCAGGCTGTGGAGATTTCTTCATATGTGAAAGACTGCAACCGGGTAGGTGGTGCTGTGGAGTAATGATCTTTTGGAGGCGGAAGGGGTTTAGGCTCAGAATGAATGAATGTAACCCAACATTTGGGAGTGGTACTGGTGAGAGATTGTAGATTGCTTGGTGTGAAGCTTCCATTTTCCAAACAATCCCGAGGGAGAGGAAGGGGTCTCCGAGGAGGATTGTTGTCGATGAGCCAGTTTGCATGCTGAATCGTCTTCCTGAAACTGGGAGCCCCTACTTGGGTTCGATCACTGTCTCTTTTATCCGTCGCAATGCAAGCGGGTTCGGGAAGAATAGCAGGTTTGTTATCGTAGAGGTTGATGGATTTCACCTCTGCAGGTGGAGACTGTTCTCTATGGAATTTTTTTGACCTATGCTTAGGTTGGATGAAGCAGCCCATTTTGATTGAATATGCCTATTCTGTAGAAACTTGAAATATATACTGCTCTTCAATATTCTCCCCTTTCCCTCTGATCAATACTACTCTTATGGTCGATCAATGGAAGAAAACAATGGCCAATGGAAGAGGAGAAGAACAGGCAGGAGACGAAAAGAGCGTGGCAACTTCAAGTGCAAGCCGGATGTCATGGCCATTCCAGAAGCAGCAGCAACAATCGGATGAACCACCTAACCTAAGACTTGGAGTGCTATGAAATACACTGATACAGATCAGATCAGAGGATTCAATGAATGAATCAAAGTCAATGGCTGAAATGACAGAAATGCTGATCCCATACTTATGAAAGTCAACGTAACTGTGAATCATACTGATGGCTGGCAATGCCTTGCGTTTCTTGTGCTAATGGAGCCAGAACGTACGAATGACATGAGCCCACGAGTATACCAGTCAAACATGGAAAAAGCTTGAAGCCGCTCCACCGGTGCAGGTTTGCCTGATCGCTTGGTCAAATCCACATTAATGAGCAGTTCCATCTACCCAATCAATATCACATCAAAAGTATGAACATGAACCTATTTTAGGATACAGAACAGTTACAAATTCTAAATAATTTTCCTTCAAATACCGGTGGTTATTGAAGACAGCGCCACTCAAAATTTGGAAGATCGGATCCAAGATATCACAGCAAATAATGAATATTATGCATATTAAATTTAAAGTTCAAAACCCTAATAAAAAATAATAAACATTATGGGCATTAGATCTTAAATTGAAAAAAATATGCATACACCGTCCCATGCCTGCTGCCAGGAAGATTTGAATCGATTATATTGCCCTGTAGAACATGGAAGTTTAGAAGATCTTTATAGGAAAGGTATCTACATGAAAAATATCATTTTCAGATTCTGAGTTAGATATAAATTTAAATATAAAAATAGATTTGCGGAATGGTTGTGAAGATTTCGTTAAAATATATACATGATTTTTATTTGTAGCAAGATGAGGATGTGTATGGAGTAGGCTAACAGGTGAGTAATCTTTTCATGTAAAAAAAATGGATTCGAATTATCAGATTTTCAAGGTAGTTTGAGTTTTTTATGAATCAAAATTTCATGCTTTTCAGAACTTTAGTTTAGAGGATTTGCTCCATTTTAAACCAACCCAAATACTTAGAAAATAGATCAAAATTCTAGATAAACAAAAAATTTAAAAACTGAGACGAAAAAATAACTCTAAAAAGAAAAATTGCTAACCCACTTAGATTGGTACAACTTAAGGTTCGGAAACCCCGTGAGTTCAGGATTTATTGTTAATGCTTGATGCATAATAAGAAGAACGTCCATAAGTTAATGTAACATTTAATGTAACATGTGAAGGATCAATTTGAGAGATAACATCTACCATGATTAGACGTTTACAACTTTCTATTCGTTCACGTTCTCGTGACTAGAAACAACTTTTTGACCATAAAATGCAGAGAGAAAATATTCATACTAACAATATTTAGTTGCATTGATATATACTATAAAATTTTATTATTTTGAATATGTTTAATATTTAAATTTTTTTAAATTTCAAATAAGGATAATTTTTATGTTGAACAAGTTTTTGAAATATGGGAATGTTGGGAACTTGAATAAGAGTGTTTGAAAGAGTAGAAGTTTTTCTCAAATTTACAAGAAGCGGCAATAATACATAGAAAAATATAAAAAATATTTTAGATTACAATGATACTTTAGATTACAATGTATAGAGATATTGATACATTTAAAATCTTATTTCAATAAAATTGAAGGTCAATCTAAGCTCTCCTATTGTAACAACTACAATATTGAAATTATTAATTTAGTTTGTGCTAACAATTATATGAATATATTTAACACAATACTGAAACTTCAATATCCATAAATATTCTATTAGAAAATTTGAAACAAAATTGAAAATACATATATACAATTTTAACATCTTTTTAAAATTAAACTTTATATATATAGACTTTAAACATCTTTGTAAATTTGAAACATTATTTTTTTATTATTGGAAAAAACAAAATAGTACTACTCTTCTAATATGAAAATACAATAAAAGTCAATGATATGGTTGGTTGATATCAAGTGAACAAATGCTTGTCTTGGATAGGGTATTGATTTATTAGACTTTCATGTTTAGTTTGGGCTTGAAGGAAAACATACATGCAGTAAAAGTTTTTCATATCCACAACTATAAAGTGAGTATTATTAAGTTTTTTTACTTAACTAAGTTTTGAAATAATATTTACATGTAGTTTAGTCTTAATTTTATAGTGATATTTTGAATAAATATAATAAAAATATTTGTAAGAAATTATGTATTTGTAATAATGGAATAAATATATTTACATTTTAATTTAAAATAATTCTAATTTAAAGCTCTTTTTTTAGGAAACCGATTCTCAAGCTCTCATTTCTTTGATGTTGAAGCTTCCAAAAAGCTCCCAAGTTCCCAAAAGAGTTTCCAACCAATTGGGAACTTCTCGAAACTTGGAAATTAGTTTCAAAGATGTTGAAAATGATGAAAGCGATTCCAAATATCTTTAAATAATAAAATATTTATAAATATTTTTATTTTTTTCAGATAACAACTCTAAATTTTTTTATACTTCCACATCCTAGATTCTTCATTTGTATAATGACAAGTTAATAACATAACTCAACAATACATTCAATATTCATTGATGTTCTTTATCCATACCAACCATATTTACTCACATTCATTGATGTTCTTTATTAAAAATATCCATACCAACCATATTTACTCACATATCTGATATTTACTATAATATGTTTATTAAGTGTGTTTTTTAAAATTTCAAATAAATAGCATTTAAATAAGATAAAAAAACACCTTTAAATAACACAGTGTTTATGATTGTTTGTTTATTTATTTTTTCTAGATAACAAATCTTTCAAAACTTTTGGTATTTTAAAGGTTTAGATCTTTTATTTTATTTGCAGAATGTCAAGTCAACAATAAGACTAAAAGTCATTATAATAAGATACTTATTATGAGTTCAACATATTATTAATACTAATATAACCTACATGAAAAAGATAACACTCCATTCCACAACCACAAACTAGACCCAATTGACAATAAAATTAAAAAATATAGAGTAGACTTTGATCATTTAATATAATCTCTTTAATGTAACTACACATTCAACTATCTCAAAGTATCCCATAACTCTAAAAAAACCACATATAAATGATTATTTACTTATATATCACACATTTATATTTGATATTTATTTACTTTTAAATTTATAAATACAAATATTACTTTAAATTTATTTTATTTATAATATAAATTTTAAAAAAATATTTTTTCAATTAATTTTCTCTTAAAACAAAATTGAAGTTTATTCGTTTCCTGTTAACAAAATAATACTTAAAACTTGTTAATTCATCTTAATATTTTGAAAATATATTTATTAAAAAATAAAACACCTCAAAATTTTAAAAAAAAAATTATAATTATTTACTTATGTCACTTAGTTTTAAACTTATAAATATAAATATTGACCTGGATCTACTCTTTTTATAACATTAATTTTGAAGTGCAAGTTTTCATGCTCCGAAGACAAAATGTTAAGCCCATTTATTTATGTATTTCCTCTTAAACCAAAATAATACTAAAGGTTTGTTAAAGGTTTGTTAATTCATTTTCTCAAAAGGCAAAATGATAATCTCATTATTTAATTCATTTTATCGAAAGTCAAAATGATAATCCCATTATTTATGTGTTTCCACTTTTTTTTTTTTTTTTTGTAAATTAGATGGTTCCTTTCTATTTTCGATTTATATATATGCAAACCAGGTTACATAAAATATTTAAACTATGGCCTCAACTTGCCCATAGGAATTCAGGGCTGTTGGCTGTCTAAGTGCTTTGAAGGCGTGCCAAAATTGAAATTATCTCTTTATCCTATATAACGCATTAACTAGCTGTCCTCCTGCTTCACCTTGTTCAAGCTGATGATAAATAGCATAAATAGTTACCACAACTATAGATACATTAAAAAAAATCTATAGATACATTTAGATACATTATTTATCTGTTTCCACTTAAACAAAATGGTACATTAAAAAAATCTATAGATATCGAAAAACATTTGAATTACCTAAACAGAGATGACTTTAAGATCAATGGTTTGTGGCTTCCCATTCTTTATAATCACAGTGATAGATAGCATATTAAACGATGATTATTTCTACTTAATTTTTATCAATTTATATATATATA
>ML804963.1:87454-123466 GCA_009831015.1 Picea engelmannii | reverse complement strand
GGGCCCCCCCCCCCCCCCAAGCCATACCAGATCACGGATCTCTATCCAACGCTCCCCTACATCTTTTTAGGGAGCATTGCAATGCTCTGTACCCTTGAGACATAGAGCGCTAGTCTCTTTTTTGAGAGTTTGTTCCTTCTTCTGCTCAATCTTTTGCAGCCTGTTTTGCAGAGGTATTTAACCAGAGTCTGTGGTTGGTTTGTGAAGTTGTTTGGATTGGTTTTTGATGCTTATCACTCCCTATTTTATTGATTGGAGCTTGAAACCATTTTCATAAATGTGAAATTTCCTTTTCTAGTTGCTCGTTTTGTCGGGACAGTTTTGAGTGATTTCTCTTTCTCCCTGTCTTTTCTTGGATTCTTCTCTGCATTTTCTTGTGTTCCTTTAATGATTGATTGGTTGTATAATAGTTGATTATGTTCTTGTCAAAACAAGTTTATACTTGTTTTCTTTCATACCTCACTGCCTTGAGTGCATGCTTTGTTTGTAGCCTTTTTGCTTTGTGTCTTTTGCATCTACATATAACTCTTTCTCCTGATTGAAAGTAGTAGAGCATCAAAGGATTTGTATTTACTTTCTTTATACATTAGAATCAAGAAAATAATATAGATGCATTCTTGATTTTGGGTAGTGAAACTAGTTTTCATTTGAAGTAGCGAAATTGCATGGTTTTTGGGACATTATGCATTTGTGAATGATAAAAGTTTTCTCCTTCTCGTAATATAGCTTTCATCGAAGTGAAATATTTGCATTCTCATTTATTTTCATTGTTTAGAGTCGGCCAAAACATCATTTAGTCCACTCCATTTTTCCTCTGGAGTAAACAA
Organism: Picea engelmannii; assembly: GCA_009831015.1. NCBI lineage: Eukaryota > Viridiplantae > Streptophyta > Pinopsida > Pinales > Pinaceae > Picea > Picea engelmannii. The sequence continues at coordinate 122,639 of ML804963.1, read as the reverse complement.
CAGCCTTAAAATAAAGCGCTAAACTAAAATTTATCAGACATTTATACATTTTCTATTAGCAAACCTACATTAGCTTAAGGTGTAGGGATTTGGAATAGGTTGAAAGGATAAATTTCCAAATTTGTCAAACAAACTTAGCATCTTGCGATAGGGAGAGAAAATCCAATTTTCGTATACGCTTATTGGGATCCCCCTCTCACACAGAGGTTACGCATGAGGTCATGTTCGAGAGAGTTACAGAGATTATCCCTCCATGGTTCAACCGTTTGTAGTAGTCAGATCGTATATTGGGGTTTCTTCTTGAGGCTCAACTGTATTCATTTGGTCTCGGTGCTTCATGAATTCCGAATCTGTTCGGGGTCCTCTGGAGTTCTACCGGTCGACTTGTCCTCAGTTCTCTCAAAGGATTTAGACTTGTTATCCTGCCCATACATTCGGACTGGAGTGTCGACTGTACCCACCCAGGGGCTGACTGTGAGTTGGTGACCTTAGTAGCCATAATCTTTAGGGTCTTACACAAGGTGACGGTGAAGGGAAGTCTCACTGTACCTGGAACAGACGTTGGTCAAACTCACTCGGGCTCCTTGGAGGGTAAATCCATAATTACTGCGTGGAAGCTTGCACCAAGGCGTAAGTTTGTTAAGTAGGTCACCAACGTAACTAATCCACCCGCTCCATCCCCGCCCCTTCCTATATTGATCTCGCGACGTTGGATTTCATCACCAACTAGTGGTTTCATTGTGGGAAGTTTTGTTTGATTGTTTGCTTCTTAGATTCATAGCGTGTGTTGTTTGTTTTACTTAGTGGACCTTAGGTTGTGTAAGTGTTAATGGCATCAAATCTTGGGAGCACTAATGAAGGAACCCCTTGTCCCAGGGAACCTTTCACCTTTCCATATTTTGGAAACATTGGTACTCCATACATTGCCACACTGAGTCTTCCGGGACTCACCATTAGATTATCGGTTTGGTTGTTCACCAGTCCGGTGATCTCGAATATTCCCAGTGCTTCTGCTGCACCTAATGCTTCAGATGTAAGTACACCACCCACACATCAACCTCATGTCGACTTTTCACCTTCTTCACCCATTAAGTCTCCTTCCCTTTCTCCTTCTTCACCTAGTGAAAACTCTAAAGCAAGTAGCTAGGTTGATAAGAAGAAGAAGAAACATAACAAGAAAAAGAAGAAGAACCTGAAAAGGACCAAGCCTCCAACCATATCAGATGTTGCATCCAAGAAACCAACTACTATTAATTATACTGGGAGTGTTGATGAGGTCAACAAGATTAAAACGAAGAATCTGAAACCCAAATTCCCTTGCAGTCTTTGTAAGGGTGACCTCTTTCTGAGGGATTGCCTTGGTCTCCCCAAGGTCTTAGAAAAGTGGTCCTCCACGTCATTGGCCCCTGCTAGACATGCTAGTGATGCCCCATCAAATAGTGATGTTACGCTTGGTAAGAAGAAGACAACTGTCAAATTTCCTTGTATGTTATGCGAAGGTGATCATTATTCTCACCTTTGTCCTCGTATGGATGAGGCTTCTTCTTTGTTGGAAAAGCTTCAACTTCCAACTGGTTATCGTAATATTTACCCCAACCCATCATTAGTTGATGGAATGGTCAATTTGGTTCCATCCCCGGTCAGTCTAATTGATCAGGTGGTCAATCTAGTTTCATCCTTAGTTGAACCACTAACCAAAGTAGCTGATCCAGTTCTGTCATCGATCAACCACACTTTTCATCTGAAAAGTGAAACCCAAGTGACTGATCCAGTCTCGTCATTGGTCAGTCCCACCCTTCATATAAAGAGTGCAAAGGTGGTCAATCCCAATCCTCCTCTGACGAGTGCCAAAGTGGTTTCTCCGGTCCCTTCATCGGTCAGTCTGGTTGATCATGTCATCAATCTGGTCACGTCCTTAGTTGAAATAGTTGATAAAGTGGTTGATCCAATCCCATTTTTTGGTCGATCCCGCTCTCCCATTAGAGAGTGAAACCCAAGTGGTCAATCTGTTTCCACCTATCGACCCCATTCTCCCCTTGGATAATAAAACCCAATTGGTCGATTTGATGTCGTTATCAATCGATCCTACTCTCCCGCTAGAGAGTAAACCTGCTTCTGCCCATTTTTTTTCTCGTTGATAGATAATATACCATGTTGGGGGGCATTCCTCCTTCTCCCATGAAACCCCCTCCAAGTAATGAGGCCATCCTTTTTGATTGGGGTGCACTTATTGGACCTCGTCTCCCCTCTCACATTCCTTTCAAGATTATAGTACAGGTTTGTGGTCGAGTCGTTCCTTGGGCACTGATAGATGAAGGTTCATCTATTAGTTTTTGTCCTCTATTGCTTGGAAAGATTTGGGTTATCCTCATCTTGTGCAAGTTACCCAGACTCTATTTTCTTTTAACAGAAGAACCAGTCACCCTTTAGGGATCCTTCCTCAGTTTCTAGTAACTTTGGGAGGGAAAACTGTCTTTATTGATGTTATGGTCATTCAGGACCCCTTGGATTTTGATTTAATCCTTGGGTGAGATTATGTCTAAGCCATGAAAGATATTATGTCCACTTTTTTCTGTGTGATATCTTTCCCTCACGATGGATGAATGGTGACTATTGATCAACTTTCATTTGTTGGCCCTGACTTGACCATCAACTCAATGAACTCCCTAAATGGTTCTTATATGCAAACGGTATCGCCCCTGGCATAGGTCAATTATGTGGCGTTATCTTCCATGCCTTATGCTACTGATGAGGATGACTTAGATCTGGAAATTGACATGGTGATATCTTCGGTAGTGTCTTTAGAGCATGATCTCCTTACCCTTGACGCGACCCTCAACATGTGTTCCTTCCAGAGAATTGTTCTTCCATCCAGTGAAGATCTCTTGGAAGCCATGATGGATTTTTGTCCCTTAACATGGTGTCCTTCCAGAGCATTATCCTCTTGGAATCCATGATCAAGAAGAGGTCACGCGCATATTTTTTATTTTCTATAGAAATCTCATTAAAAAATGAAATAGAGGTTATGAGCATGGTTTTTTGATTTCAAGCTCATTAAAAAATGAAACTAGCTATGAGGATAATTTTCGCGTATCTGTGGAAAGCTCATTAAAAAATGAAATAGAAGCTATGAGCATAGTTTCTCTTCTCTGTGGCAAGCTCATTAAAAAATGAAATAGAGGTCTTGAGCATATTTTTTCCTCTCTGTAGCAAGCTTGTTAAGAAATGAAACAAAAATCTGGGGACTGAACCCGGCGCCTTGAGCATAGTTCTTTTCCTATGAAAAGCTTGTTAAAAAATGAAACAATCACCTCTCCCATTAGGTCAAGTCTCTCTCTAGATATCGTAGATGTCAAGTTGAGTCTTTCATTAGGTCTCGTATTTGAACCTTCATTTCATCCACCCTTATCCTTTTTCTCCATCTAGTACATAAATTGGTGACAAAACTCAAAGTCAGTGAATGAATTGAAGCTTAGGGGGCCATGTCTCCAGCCTTTGATTATCATTCTGGAGTTAATCCACTAGATTTTCAAGCTGGGGATAGAGTACCAACCATCCATGGGTATCCCAACCTTTGGAAATTACGTTGGGAATTTACAAGCATACTTTAATTTTGTTTCAAGCTTGTATAAAATGAAACCAATACCAAGCTTAGTCTTTGTTCTTTCTCATGCTCGAAAATACATGAGAATGTAAACGAGTAGACTTTTATCACTTTTTCAGAAACATAAAGGTTATACGAAAAAGGAACCCCCTGGAGTCTCCTTTAAGATCTTTTCAAAATCTATAAACTTTAAAATATTGCCGAGTGATCTTGCTTCCTTTCCCACTTGTTAAAAGGTTTGAAAGGGTGTCTTTTGAGTGATAATTTATATCTTTTTCATCCTTGCAAGACTAACATTACGAAAAAGGAAAACCTTGGAGTCATCTTTAATTTCTTTTCAGACTCTCTAAACATGAAAAATCACCGAGTTTACCTTCTCTGGACTCGTTAAAAAATATACATTGAAGGGCCCATATGGGATCAAACGCTTACTTCTTCTGGTTCGTTAAACAAAGGAAGAGGGACTTACCAAAGGTGAGTTATATAGAGCATGTGTTACCCTCCTTGAGCTCATTAAATAAAAAAGAGGTACTCATCTATCTGGATGGGGGAAAATTTTGAAGGAAGCAAGACAAGCAGTTTTTGAAAACATCACCAGTCACTCTTACGGTCACCCTTGAACACGACACTTTGTCTTTTCATACATTTTAAATCATTGAACCTCTACACTGAACCAATCCTCTGAGTTTCTTTACTCCTTTGGGTCACCCGAAGAAAGTCATAGTATCCACTTCATCTTCATGTTTTGGTCCGTGTCAAGTTTCTGCTGTTGTGCCTCAGTGTTCAAGGGAAGTATATACCTCGAGAGTCAACCATAAAAAATATTTTGTTTCAATACAGGTCTCCTCGCTTCCGACAATAGGTTTAAATTATTGACCTCTAATTGGATGATTCCTTGAATTTTTGACTTCAGCTCATCTTTTCACATTCGCTAGAATGTACTAGGGTACCTTGGGAATAATTGACATCAATGGTGATTTCCCTCGCACTTGTTAATGGTTTACCTCATTGATCGATAATCAAGTGGTTTCTTGCATGTTTGACATCAGGACATCTATTCACATGGTTAGATTCATACTACATCAGGATCGGTAAGAATACCCTAGGTTGAGTAATCACTCTGATATGTACTTTACCCAGGTTACAACGGATTTTCTCTTGAATATTGACACATATACTATCACATAGATCCACTTTGTATTGGTCTGTGGCTATGTTTTGTCATCTCGTAGATCCACTGTGTATTTCTCATGGCTACGATCAATTCATGTCATGGAAGTATAGATCCACATTGTATCTTTGGTGTCTATACCTTTTTATTTATACAATTATGGATCCGCAATGTATCTTATGGCGGCCATACCTTGCAAGTCTTTATCACCCAAGCATAGGTATGCCTACTTTGGGTTTTAAACATGTCATAATATTTGTTTGATGGTTGTGTGCAACTTCTACCAGGTTCTCCGTGTCCATACCCTTGCTCAAAAAAGTCTACAAAGTACTTCAGTCATCATTTTCCGTCTTCTAACTTTGCACCTTAGGGGGCAATCTTTTACACATCAAAATTACTCATTTCAATGATGACTTATTGTCTTCATTACAAGTGTCACAAGTGTTGCAGACGTCATACAATCATCTTGTCTATTTCGTGTCTCGAATGACATCACAAGGAACACTTGAAGACACCCTTAGAGACTGGTTAAAGAAGGATAAATCATTTGAAAAAGAGTACAAAATCTTTTCCTTGAGAAAGACCACTTAAAAATGAATTTTAAAGGGAAACGCTCCCCTACCCACTATCAAGGAGTGCTAGCGCTCCTTTCCCTCCTTTGGAGGAGCGTTATAGTGCTCTGTGCCCCATTCTAGGGAAGCACTAGGCTATTTTGAGGAAATATTGGGCAACGATCCCCTACCCACTATCAGGGATCGCTAGATCTCCTTGACCTCTTTTGAGGGAGAGTTTCAACGCTATGTTCCCCATTCTAGGGGAGTGCTAGGCTATTTGAGGAAATCTTGGGCGGTTGAGGAAAATCAGGGAAAACTCTTGAGCGCTCTGGAGTTAGTTGGATTCGAATCTAAGGTCAAGGCTGGATCTTAGGAAGGATCCACAACTGATGGAGAAATATCCTCAACCTATCCTAAGAATATCTAAGGTGGTTAGGCATCTCCAAGTTTATATAAGGAGGCCTCCTCATGGTGAAGAAAATAATGGAGAGATTGAGAGATACCTAACTTATGATCTCATAAGGAAGGAGACATCAGTGAAAGCATAGTCATTTTGTTTGTGGATCATTTGAGCGAGGGGTTGGACAAGGAGAGCTGGAAGAGGCTACTGTAGCTTCATCAAAGGTATGTAAGTATCTCTGTTGAGTTCTCATTAATACATGTTCTTGGCCTATTTCCATCAAGATTTTGTATACCTACATGAACTTGTCTTTAATGGATATATCTAGTTTCAAACTAATCGTAGTAGAATAGGAAGCATGCTTTGTCTTTGATTGGATTGCAGGACTTGTTGAAGAGCTTGGTGATTAGAGCTCAACTTGGACTGGGCGAGGACAAACATCGTAAAAAGGTACATCTTCTTCCTCTTCTCTATAGATTATATTATCTTGTTTTAAAGGGATGCCAGTGACCAAACTCTTCACCTTTCTATCTTGATCTTAGAGATTTAGGGTCCAAGAGGGAATATACCTGTCTGCAGGGGGATTTTCCTGTAACAAGGACCTTCAGGGAAGTTCCTTTGGTGAACTTGTTTGAGTCGAATCACGAGACAACACATGAAGAAGGGTTCTACAGTGGAGAAGAAGAAGATTTATTGAACAAGGAACATTCAGGGTCCGCTACGCCAAGAGAAGAGAAGACTACATAACCTCGCTGAGAAGAATCAAAAACCTTAGGAACTGCGCAGAATGCCAAATTAAGTACTATTAATCCTCCTGTTGTTTTAGAAGCATTAAGTAACCAGAGTAATAAAAGTAGTCAGAGTTATCATAGCACTGGTACAAGTGGTTCAGTGCATACTCAGTCAGGAAACCTAGGAATATCTATGGCAGATGAGATGAGGTTACCCACCTTTAGAGGAGATGGATCTGAAGGTCCTGATCAACACTGGTTTCTATGTGAAGATGTATGGAGTATTAATAATGTCAACGATGAAGCTGTTAAATGATCTCAGTTTAGTGCTACCCTAAGAGACCGCGCACTGAGTGGGTACGTGAAATATTTCCAAGGCGTTGTGCAACCGAAACAACTGAACGAGATTAATACTGCGTTGATTGCTGAATTCAAGAAACCCAAGTTGGAATTGTAGTGCATTACAGAACTGAAAGAAATCAAGCAGAAAGTAGATGAACTTGTTTTAGAGTTTGATCATAGGTTTAAGACCTTAAAAGGTCATTTGATTTTTTAGATTCCAGATGAACAGAACAAGGAATGGTTCATTGATGCCCTCCTACCACACATCAGAGTCCCTCTGATGCAACAGAAGATTGCTTCATAGGCTGAGGCATTGGAGATCGCCATGAAACTAGAATCAACCCCTATGGCAGAGTCCAGCTCAGGTATGAGTCAACTTTTGAGTCAGTTAACTAGCCTATCTTTGTAGGTCGAAGATATGAAGAAAGACAATAGAAAATATAAGAGAGAATATATATGGTGTATCAGATGCAAGTTAGAAGGTCACGATAAGGAGCATTGTCCCCTGTTTCATGAATACTTGGGTTCTGGAGCTCCGAGCCCTTTGAAGTAGGTTACTCTACCTTGGTGCGAGGTATGTAGAAATATACATCACCCCGAAGAATGATATTACATGAAAAAGTATGTTCAGACACCTATGAATATCTACTGCACATTTTGTAAATCTGTGGGTCACGATGAGAAGGACTGTAGAGCTTACGAACTCTTGCATGAAAGATCAAGGGATATCTACAAAATTTAAGGTGAAGTAAAATAGGAAGGGAATATGATGTAGTATAATTCCCCAGGAAGAGGAAACCTCAACCCACATGGTGGATTCAGAGGATGAGGATGAGGAGGAGGTATGGGTCGAGGTCAAGGTCAGATCATTTGTTATAACTGCGCACAGCCAAGTCACTTGGAAAGGGACTGTCATAACCCTTGTACCACTTTCAATTACTGCAACTCATTTGAGCATGTCATAGAAGATTGCCCTGTGTTGTTAGCCAAAATTAAGGAGAGACGGGGAGGAAACCAACAAGTACAACTAATCAAAACAGAACCTCATGGAGTAGATCCCAGAGTCGTTGTTATCACTAGATGAGGCACTGCTATAGGAGAAGACAAGGTGACTCCAGGGAAGACTACAAAACAATCATGAGTAAAAAAAGATGCAAAGAAGACACAAGAGTTTGATCCAAAGAAAGAGAAACAAACATTTGAGGAAGCAAGAAAAGAATTCAGGAGAGATCAAGCTTCTTCATCAAAGGCTCAACCAGAAGTAAGAGAGTGTGAAATGCCTCTGGAATTTGATTAGTCTGCTTCACCCAGAGAAGGAAAATAGGTAAGTAAGATCATGGAGTTCTTATGCACTTGCATTAATTTGATAAAGGATGAGAGCGTTGTACAAGAGCTACAAAACTTGATCAGACAGTATGAGCTAGGAAAGGTAGATCCCTTACTAAGTAGAGAAGTACATCAAGTATCTAAAAAGAGAAGGAAAAATAAGGAGCTACATTTGAATTCTCAGATTAAATATTATGATATAGATTATGTGGTCCTCAAATTAGGGTTAGAGGTCAATTTCATGATGAAGTGGACCCGGGAACTGATGGGAAAACCTAGGTTGATATATTCCCCCATCCGGCTTAGGATGGCCAATAAGTAGGATGTGAGCCCCTTCGGAAGACTAGAACATGTCCCTATGGACATCGATGGGGTCATAATGTTTGTATACTTCGAAGTAATTGAGATAGTCGATGATAACTGTCCTTATTCTGCGTTGTTAGGAATTGATTGGGCCTTCAATAATTCCACTGTTGTTGACTTAAAGAAAAGAAGAATGACATTTTAAGGTGATGGCCTTAGGGTCATTGTGCCTCTGGATCCTGATGAAGGTCGAAGATACACATAACCCATCAGAGAGGAGGACCACGCATATGAGCTAGAGAATATATAAAAATTGATAGCAAGACAACATGATTACATTAATCCTACAACAGATGGGAATTTAAGCTGGTGAAGTGACAACACATGTTCATCAGATTCATAAGAAGCATTGGAGAACTGGCATAACAAAATGTATGAAGTCTCTATGTGGCGATGTGCTATATTGACCAGAGAAGTTCCCTGGATTGACACAACATTAATTAATTTTCCCACCTTTGATGGTTTGAATCACTTAGAAACTTTCTTACTAGAATTTGAAGAAACTGTACCAGTACAACAGAGACTATTGGCACTAGATGAGGCCTTCAAATCAACTCTAACAATACGGTGGGGAGCACATAAGAAGAACATTGCAGACTGGGTGCAATGTCGCACTTTGATGACAACACTCTTTTCAGAACAAGTTGAAGGATGCGAAGTTAGATACACAGGTCAAAGTTTTCCGAAGGACCATGTGCGAGGTTGTGAGGAGGCCTGGAGAAACATTCCTTAGGAGCAGTGGGTGAATATATTCATTAACACACTAGATACAACGCCTATCAACTGGTACCTTCAAGCTGAACTGTGCCTCACCACTGCAGATTGACAAGGTGTGACTCAAAATTTTGTAGCTACATTTTTATTTGAAAGCCAGCACCCTATGGTAGATCAAGATTTACAAGCTGTAAGACAGAAAGTACTTGAGGAGGCACCTAACCTCCCTTTGGAGCAAGATGAGGATGAATGGACTGCACCTCTTCAGAAATTGCAAGGATGTTACAATATCAATGCTAATGAAGACGATGATCTTAGGAATGTGAACATCGTAGAAACAGAAGGACACAGAGACATAGAAGGACCAGGAGACGAACTACCTTTTATTGAACAACTAATCAAAATCAAGAAAGTCAATATTGGGACAGAGAAAGCACTGAAACTGGCAAATGTTGGAGATTACTGGGATGATGCCACTATTGATAAGATCATAGAGTTACTGCATGAATATCACGACTTGTTCCCAACCAATTTCACTGATATGAAGGGCATAAAAGGGCCCATGGGAGAGATGAAGATCCCCTTGAAACCAGATGGAAGGCCAGTCAAACAAAGACCCTACATATTGAATCCCAAATATAAGGAGAAAGTGAAGATTGAATTAGACAGAATGCTAGAAGCAGGAATCATAGAACATGTTGAAGAGTCAGAATGGATTATCCCTATGGTGGTTCAGGATAAGAAAACAAGATAGATCAGAATCTGTGTAGACCTGAGGAAACTGAATGATGCATGTCTACATGATCCATTCCCTACACCGTTTCGACGAAGTGCTAGATAATATGGGAGGACAAGAGGTATATTCCTTTATAGATGAATTTTTAGGTTATCACCAGATCAGGATTGACAAGGAAGATCGCCACAAGACCACATTTGCAACAGAATGGGGATCCTACCAATACACAGTGATGCCTTTTGGATTGAAGAATGCACCAACCATCTTTTCTAGGGTGGTGGTCAAAGAATTCAAGGAGTTTTTACATAAATTCCTGGAATCCTACTTTGATGATTGGATTGTTTTTAGATTATTGAAAAACCATATTGAATGCTTAAGACTAATGTTGGAAAGTGCAGGCAATGTCATATTTCCCTGAAACTGAAGAAATGCATTTTATTTTCACCCTTTAGAGTACTGTTGGGCCATATTGTCTGTAAGTAGGGGTTGCTGGTAGATCCATCCAAGATTTCCATTATTGTTGATCTACCCCCTCCTACTTCAGTCAGACAGCTGTGCACTGCACTGGGACATATTGGATACTATAGGAAGTTCATTAAGATCTATTTACAGATTACAACACTTATGGAGAAGCTTCTAAAGAAGGATTGTCATTTTCACTGGACAAAAGAATGCCAATAGAGCTTTGACACATTGAAACAGAAAATGGTTACTGCGCCTATTCTGGTTTTTCTAGATTGGACCAAGGAATTTCATGTGCATGTTGATGTATCTTCTATTCCATTAGGAGCAATGTTAGCACAACCATGAGAAGAAGATATTGACCACCCATTAGCCTTTGCAGGTAGGAAGATCTCAACATATGAGATAAATTACATGACCACTAGGAGAGAAGGCTTAGCCATGATGTATGCACTGCAGAAGTTTCATCACTACTTGTTGGGAGGACACTTTAAGATGTTCACTAATCACTCTGCACCGAAATACCTAGTCAACAAGCCAGTTTTGGGGGGAAGGATATGCAGATGGCTTATGTTATTTCAGGAATATGATTTTGAAATTGTGGTAAAGAAAGGAAGGATGAACAAGGTACCTGACCACTTGTCTAGGATAGAACATGGAGAGGAACCTAATAGTTTGGAGGGTACAATGCTAAATGCACAGTTTCTAGCCATCAGGAAGGTTGATGATCACTTCGCCGAGATAGTTCAGTTCTCGTCCACATGCAAAGCACCTCGCGAATGCATAGTCATTTAGAAGAAACAACTGGTAGTGCACGCTATATATTTTTCACTTATAGATGGGACCTCAAGAGATCCTGAGGAGATGTGTTATGGAAGAAAAACGACCACTAGTTCTAGCAGAAGCACATGAAGGCATCGCAGGAGGACACTACGCAGGAAAAGAAACAACAAAAAAGGTTTTGAGAGTTAGCCTCTGGTGGCCCACTTTACACAGAGATGCTAAAGAATACTATAGAGCCTGCGATGTATGCCAAAGAGTTGGGAAAGATTACAAAAGAGATGAAATGTCATTAGCACCCCAACTAACCTTACAAGCCTTTGAGAAATGTTCCATTGACTTTGTGGGACCTTTCAACCCACCAAGGAAGCGCATAGGAGCTAGATACATCATCACTGTGACAGAGTACTTGACCAGATGAGCAGAAGCCAAAGCAATTAAGGACTGTAGTGCAACTACATCTACGCATTTAATATTTGATGATATCATTACCAGGTTTAGATGCCCAAATAGCCTCATGAGTGATCAAGGTACACATTTTATTAATAATACTATTGAAGCCTTGACTCATGAATTTGAAGTTCATCATCAGAAGAGCACTCCATACCATCTGCAAGCGAATGGTACGGTTGAGGCCTTCAACAAGATCTTGGAGACTGCACCGATGAATATTTGCAGTGTAAACAGAGATGATTGGGATTTGAGAGTACCAGCTATGTTATGGGCCTACAGAACCACTTATAAGAAGCTGACAATGCAGATGCCATTTAAGTTGGTTTATGGTTTAGAAGCGGTTGTGCCTATGGAATATTTAGTTCCTAGCCTGATAATTGCAACATTCACAGATATGGATGACATCGGCGCTGTTCAAGAGAGGCTTGCACAGTTGGTAGAACTAGAATAAGATTGATTTATTGCAGGATTTCATCAGCATGTTCAGAAGGAGCGGGAAAAATCCTACCATGAAAGGCATATCAAGAAGAAAGCATTTAAGCAAGGAGATCTGGTATTGGTATATGACAACAAGTTCATGAAGCATCCAGGGAAGTTTAGAACACATTGGATTGGTCCATATGAGGTTTCTCATCTCACAGAAGGAAGAGATGCACAGCTGAAGACTTTGAATGGGGAATGGAAGGAAGGATTAGTGAATGGGAGCCAGTTGAAATTGTACTATGACAACTAATTGCCTCGAAGATCTCTGTAAAAGCAGAAGGAGAAGGTTCTGGGTACCAGGTGCAGTTGAAATTGGGTACCAGACACAAGAAATACAATATGCACACATTGTAGAGGAACATAGCCGAAATCACAGATTACACTGCGCAGTCTGAAGTTGAAGAAAAGAAGAAGGTTCAGATCAAAGTGCCTCAGGACGAGTCACAGGTGAGTGTTGGGGGCCTGTTGGCCCTTGGGTACGGATCGAGGAAGAAAATTAAGGAAAAAGGAAGAGAAAAGGCAGAATGTGAACTGCGTGGAAGGAAGATTGACTGAGATCAGGTCGAAGTGGTTAAAGAAGAAGAAAAGATGGAGCGGAGTACGAGAGAGTGAGCCATTGGATGAGGATATCGAGGAAGACATATCAACAAGGAATATGTATCGTGGACAACTCGACAAGTGGAAAAATCCACTGGTAGATTCTTTGGAGCACTTTGCAGGAAGGAAGGAAAGACAGGCTGGCAAAGCCTTGAAAACGTGGGTCAAGTTGACCTAGGGTTTTAGACACCTAGGGTTTTGGTATTTAGGGTTTTGGCACCTAGGTTTTGACCTAAGGTTGTCAGTGAGCTATTGTAATGTATAAATAAGAACCTAGAGGGGAGAAGAGGGGTTTTCATTCGGGTTTGATTATGTTGTGATGAGTGATTGTTGTTATTATTCAGAGAGAAGCATTGAGTGGTGAGAGAAGTCTGTGTTGTAATATCTTCAGCTGGGTGCGAAGATCAACCCTGCAACTGGGTGTGCAAGGAGGGGAGAGAAAGAAAGAAGATGGCGCAGCCGCACCCTCACTGGTATGTCCGCTCCCACAGGATCTTCTATGCAACCCTTCAACAGATTTTAAGGCTCTACTCCTCCTGACCTTCCTTCATGGCTTGGGTCTTCTCTGAAACCCTCTTGCACGCACTCCTTGCGGCAACTCTTCAACCCTGACTGAGTGTTGAATCTCTCTCGACTCTGCATACTTTTGCAGCAACAGTTTTTTCGACACTCTACTCATAATCGTAACTCTGAGACTTCTCCCTGGCCTGTGCACTCCTTGCACGACACTATGCTAACTGCACTTCTGAGGACGAATGAGAACAAAAGATAACTTTGGTTGAACCCTTCTGTCAACGCACTCCTTGCGGACACTTCAACTGCACTCCTTGCAGGAAGTCTCTGGCTCAGACAGAGAAACAATTGAAACTCATTCTCTCACCCTCTCAAATTCTAGTTTAACCATGAAATCACATACACAACATATAAGCAAGTGTAAACAGGAAAAAAATATTTATGAGCACAACATCAACACACAGAGAAACAACACAAACCATGAATTTGAATCAAAGTTCTCTTCTATTGATTCAAATGCCTGTACATGGGTGTTCTTCATACAATTGTCTACTTTCTCGTCTCTTCCTGAATGCTCTAGCTAATGTTACAATGCTCTTTTATAATGTACAAAGGAGGGTGTCTATATCCGTTTTCCCTCATAGACTCTAAAACTATCAAATCTAGAATTAATTTCCTATCTAACCGCATTAACTATATTAAATTCTGACTATCTACCCAAAGGACGAGAGTTATCTGCTCAAGGTCCAAATACAATTTACAAGTGTGCCTCATTAAATATCTTCATTAATGTTTGCGCAACAGTTTCAAGGTGAAATTCAAAAAAAGAAAATATGTTGGCTTGTCCAGCTGTCTTCAGCTTCCGCGCTGGCTCGCTTGACGTGGGAGATGCTCCTGCATCATACTCCTCAGCTTGAAAAATTTCATGGGATCCTGTCCATGAGCTCCTGCATAGTCTATCCATGCTTCTCGATCACTACTTCGCTCTCCCAGCTGGCATCTTCCACTGGTGATTTTTCCACTTGACCAGATACTCAAAATACTGCTTTCGCCTGGTCTTCTTACCCACTCTCTTGTTCAATATGCCTTCCATCTATGGCTGCTCTGCAACTGGAAATTGTTTCATCCACTGGATTACTGGCTCCTCAGTTCCAGTTTCTACTTCTCCAGCCCTATATGGGTATAAATATGCAATATTGAATATCAGAGATATTCCGATGCCATCCGGTAACTCGATCTCATAAGCATTCTCTCTGAATTTCTTTAGGACTCTGCATGGCCCGATTTTCTTCATTTTTATCTTATTGTATGTTCCCCTCGGGAACCTTTCTTTCCTCAGGTGCGCCAGAACTAGATCACCAACTTCAAACTAAAGTTGTCTCCGATGCTGATCTTCTCTGCGCTTATACTCCTGATTTGATTTCAGCAGTCGCTCCTTCACCTGACTGTGAAGTTCTTTCATCGCCTCAGCGAATTCTTCTGCACTAGCGCTGCTAGTAGCAGTCTGTTTTGAATCCATCAACTCAGACACTCCCCTCGGCTATGTGCCATACACAATATGAAATGGACTCTTCCCTGTGCTCTGATTCACTGAATCGTTGTACGCAAACTCTGCTTATGGCAATATGTTGTCCCAACTGCTGTGGTGCTCCGTCACCAAGCTTCTCAGCAAGTCTCCTAGACTTCTGTTCACCACCTCTGTTTGTCCATCCGTCTGAGGATGATAAGAAGAACTAAACACCAAGTTAGTTCCTAGCTTCTTCCATAGCATCCTCCAAAAATGCCCTATGAATTTAGTGTCCCTGTCCGAAACTATGCTTTTCCGCAACCCATGAAGTCGAATGACCTCTTTGAAGAACAAATTTGCGATGTGAGTCACATCGTTGGTCTTCTGGCATGGAATGAAGTGTGCCATTTTGGAAAACCTATCCATGACCACAAAGATGGAATCAACACCCCTTTGTGTCCTCGGCTAACCCAATACAAAATCCATGCTAATCGCCTCCCATGGCCTCTCTAGTATGGGCAATGGCTGATAAAACCCTGCATTTTGCTTTCTCCCTTTTGAATGCTGACAAATCCAACATTTGTCAAAAAACCTCTTGACATATGCATGCATCCTTGGACAAAAATATGACTCATTCAGCTTCGCAAATGTTTTGTCATGGCCAAAATGTCCTGCCAATCCACCACTGTGTTTCTCTTTTAACAAGTTCTCCCTCATGGAGAAATTTGGAATACACAGCTGACTACCTCTGAATAGAAATCCCTCCTAGATCATATAATCTATCCAAGGACTTCTGTCTCTGAGAACTAGATTCTCAGCTGCTTCATATGCTTCTCCAAAATCTGCATCTCCTGCGTACATGTCCCCGAGATTTTCAAAACCCAAAGTTTTGACTCAGAACTCCTGCAACAGCAAACATTTCCTGCTCAAAGCATCAACCACTTTGTTAGCAGTACCCGAAATGTGTTTAATCACAAATGTGAAATTCTGCATATACTCTACCCATTTTGCATGTTTCTGATTCAACTTCTCTTGTTGAGTCACAAACTGTAATGCATGATTATCACTGTACAATACAAATTCTTTTGGGATCAAGTAATGCCTCCACTTCTTTAGTGCCTGTATGATAGCATAAAATTCTTTATCATACGTGGAGTATTTCAGTTTCGCCTCATCGAGATTTTCGCTGAAATATGCAATCATCCTGTCATCCCGACTTAAGACCGCCCCTATGGCAAATCCACTCGCATCACATTTCACCTGAAATGTCTTCAGGAAATCAGGTAACACCAACACTGGTTGTTCCATGATCTTTCGCTTCAATAGATTGAAGCTTTTCTCAGCCTCTGCTATCCAGTGAAAAGATTTATGTCGCTTCTTCACTGTATCCATCATCGTTGCACTGATTCCACTGAAATTTCTGATGAACTTCCGGTAGAAACTAGCTAGACCATGAAAACTCCTCACCTCGAATACATTTCTCAGTGATGGCCAATTCTTGATCACTTCTACTTTATCCGGATCCATCCTTAACTCATTCGCCGAAATAACAAAACCCAAGTATATGAGCTCTGTCTTCATAAATGAATATTTCTTCACATTAATCAACAACTTCTCCTGCTGTAGCTTCTTCATCACAATGGCCAAATGCTTCAGGTGTTCAGCCACTGACTTACTGTAAATCAGTATATCGTCCAAATACACAATGACGAACTTCCCGATGAACTCCCTCAGGACTTCATTCATCAACCTCATAAAAGTACTCGGTGCATTCGTCAAACCAAACGACATGACTAGCCATTCATACAAACCTTCATTTGTCTTGAAGGCTGTCTTCCACTCATCGCCTTCCCTCATACGAATCTGATGATATCCACTCTTCAAATCTATCTTTGAAAAATATTTTTCCCCACTCAGGCAATCCATTAAATCATCCATTCTCGGCAGTGGAAACCTGTACCTGATGGTTATCTTATTTATCGCCCTTGAGTCGGTACACATTCTCCAACCTCCATCCTTCTTCGGAATGAGTACTGTTGGAACAACACATGGACTCAAACTTTCCCTAACCAATCCTTTGTTCATCAAATCCTGGACCTGCTTCTTGACCTCCTCATTTTCTTGTGGCGTCAACCTGTACGCGACTTTATTCGGCAAACTGGCTCTTGGTATGAGATCAATGTGATGACTCACACTCCTCATTGGTGGCAACGAATGGGGTAATTCGTCCACTATGATGTCAGCGAACTCTTCCAGCAGTTCATGAACCTCATCTAGTAAATCATCCATTCTTATGCTAGTCAGAACAATTCTCGGCTTCCTGACCACAAAGAATTGTGGATCTTCCTTCTTCTTCACCTCCGAAAGAAGTTCCTTCCCACTCATGAGAAGTACTGTGTTGTTCACTTCTGATTTCACCTCTTTATCTTTTATCGGAAGCAACATATGGGTTCTCCCATTCTTCTCCAGTGTATAGGTGTTCATTCTCCCATCATGAATCACATTTCTGTCATATTTCCATGGTCTACCCAGCAATAGATGACATACATCCATGGGAATAACATCACATAAAATCTTATCATTATATCCCCCTATTTTGAATTCAACCAAGCATTGTTTAGTAACAGTTACCTGGTGTCCTTTCTGTAGCCACGAAACTCTGTATGGGCTGGGATGATCAGTCGTTTCCAGCTCCAGTTTCTCTACCATCTCTGTGGATACGAGATTATCCATGCTACCAATGTCAACAATAACCTTGCACACCCTATCCTTGGTCTTGCAAGTTGTTCTGAAAAGTTTGGTCCTCTGAACCGAGCTTTCCACCTCCTTCTCAGGTGTCAACAGAACTTTTCGCATCATAAGCGATCTTCCGCCTTCTGCATCTTCGGCCTCAACATCTCACCTCTACGCTTCTGTGATGTGAGCTTCTCCAATGCCCTTCTTTTTCTCTAGACACTCGTAAGACTTGTGCCCATTTTTCCTACATGTGAAGCATGTAATGACTCCACCTCTTCCTCTTCCTCTACCCCTAGTATGAGGAAAAGTATTGCCATCAGCATACCCTCCACTCTGCTCTGTATGCTTCCCTCTCTGTTCAACATGTGGCCCCCTGTGTGAGGTTCCACCTCTTTCAACTTTACCTTGAGGTTTCTTACATTCCTCCTTGGGCTTCTGAGTTCTTTCCTGGGCAACTGCTTTGCCTCTGGGCTGGCTTCTACCTCGGCCTCTCTGACCTTGTTTTCAGCTCAGCTTCTCCTCAGCTTTCAGAGCCATTTGATAGGCATCCTCCACCGTCCTGATGGTAACCATGCTTAATTCATCCTGAATGTCATATCTCAGACCATTCAGATATCTGGCAACTTTCTCATCATCGCTCTCTCGATGACCTGCTCTGATGTTCAGTGGATAGAATTCTTCAGTGTATTCTTTCACTGTCATCAGTTTCTGTCTCAGGTTCTGCATTCGCCTGAACATAGTGATTTGATAATCCCTTATGATGAACTTCGCTTTCATCTTCGCGATCATTCGATCCCAACTCTTAATCTTCTGCTTGCCTTTGCAGCGTCTATCTGCTTGAAGCTCGTTCCACCATAATGCTGCGTGTCCCTTCAATCTCATGACAACATGCCTGACCTTCTTATCCTCTTTGACATCTTCATAATTGAAGTAGGTGTCAAGAGCTCTAATCAAATCCAAAAGTTCTTCTGCATCCAAATTCCCCTCATAGACTGGAATGTCCATCTTTGTCTTCGCACCCATTCTGGAAATGGCTTTGATCAACTGCTCGGTTGATGCATCTTCTACTGTGAACTCTTCTTCATGTCTAGCTTCCATCTCATCTTCAGAATCACTAAGATCCCCTGCACCAACTGTGCATCTCTGAGCTGTCTCCATGTCTTCGAGCCTTGCTCAGAGATCTCTCATCTGTCTCTCCATTTCTGGATTTACTACCTGCCTGCCTCTTCTCCTCACCTCCCTATCTTTTGGATCAGGTGACTACCTTTCTCTTCTTGGCGGCATGGCAAATTTCCTTCTCCTCTCCTGCTACAGAAAGCAAAGAGATATTCCCGTTCTGATACCACAACTGGCGCAACCGCACCCTCACTGGTACGTCTGCTCCCATAGGATATTCTTTCACTCATGGCCCGAAGAACTCAAAGGTTCCTCTGATTCCCTATCGGGAATCTTTCTTACCCACAAACTTTCTTCTCCTGCGCGATCCTCCTTCCTTGACTTATCAAAGGATCGGAACTCACGGTTTCGCAAGTTCTCTGTTAATCACTGGACTCTCAAATCCTCGAGACCCGATGGCTTTAGTCAACGTTGACTTTCTCTCACCTTATCAGGACTTCTGCCTTTATCGTTGTTTCTCAACTCACAATGTCGTTTACTTTGAATTGCCGACTCCCGATACCCGATGCGCCGAATCTCCGATGCGCATGTGTGAATTGACCTTTCAACTACTCGTCACTCCTATCGAGATTTTAGGATTCACAGGATCGTGATTCCTAATGCCAAAGGATTCGGGACTTTGATTTCCCCGAACTCCGACTCTATGCCACCTGTCCTCCACTATCTCCTGCTGTGGCCCACATGACCCTTCTATCGGAAATTGGTGGATCATGATTCCAAGCGGTGAGGTTTCTTTGTTTTCAAAAACCCTGATGCTTCCGATCCCCGACTCTTCGGGATCTCTTGACACGCGTCCACACAATAGACGGTTTTGGACTTGTCGAGATATCGCGGATCGTGATTCCTGAAGTCGTGGGTTCTGCACTCTCGGAATTCCCAATGACTTCAATATCCCGATGACTTGTCCGGGACTTCTCCTCTGCTCGTTAGGGCTTAACCCCGGTCCAACGGTTCACCAGCCTTTGAGCTCGTACCCTGATGTGGCCGTAACCTCCTTGCTAGTCTATCAGATCTGACGGCTGGCAAGATTTCTGTGAGTTCCCTCCACAAGATCTCGATCGTCGCTCCTCTTTCCTTGAAGATTTTCTTGATGTGAACTCTTCTGTGCAATCCTTCAACAGATTTTAAGGCTCTTCTATGCAACCCTTCAACAGATTTTAAGGCTCTACTCCTCCTGACCTTCCTTCACGGCTTGGGTCTTCTCTGAAACCCTCTTGCGCGCACTCCTTGCGGCAACTCTTCAACCCCGACTGAGTGTTGAATCTCTCTCAACTCTGCGTACTTCTGTAGCAACAGTTTTTCCGACACTCTACTCAGAATCGCAACTCTAAGACTTCTCCCTGGCCTGCGCACTCCTTGCACATCACTATGCCAATTGCACTTCTGAGGACGAATGAGAACAAAAACTAACTCTGGTTGAACCCTTCTGTCAATGCACTCCTTGCTGACACTTCAACTGCACTCCTTGCAGGAATTCTCTAGATCAGACAGAGAAACAATTGAAACTCATTCTCTCACCCTCTCAGATTTCAGTTTAACCATGAAATCACATACACAGCATATAAACAAGTGTAAATAGGAAATAAATATTTATGAGCACAACATCAACACACAGAGAAGCAACACAAACCGTGAATTTGAATCAAAGTTCTCTTCTATTGATTCAAATGCCTGTACATGGGTGTTCTTCATACAATTCTCTGCTTTCTCTTCTCTTCCTGAATGCTCTAGCTAAAGTTACAATGCTCTTTTATAATGTACAAAGGAGGGTGTCTATATCCGTTTTCCCTCATAGACTCTAAAACTATCAAATCTAGAATTAATTTCCTATCTAACCACATTAACTATATTAAATGTTGACTATCTACCCAAAGGACGAGAGCTATCCGCTCAAGGTCCAAATACAATTTACAAGTGTGCCTCATTAAATCTCTTCATTAATGTTTGCGCAATAGTTTCAAGGTGAAATTCAAAAAAAGAAAATATGCTGGCTTGTCCAGCTGTCTTCAGCTTCTGCGCTGGCTCGCTTGACGTGGGCGATGCTCCTGCATCAGAAGAAGAAAGAGATATCTGCAAGCTAAGAGCACATATAGAACTATATAATTTATATAATATCAAGAAACACAGTTATGTGGACATAGCCCTAGGGAGAGGGTGAACCATGTATATCCTGTTGTTCAGTGTGATTGATGTCGTGTTCTTTTAGCTTCTTTTATTCTGTAGATGCATTATTATGCTAGATCTGATATATAACTGTGCGAAGTAGGTTAATGCTTGGTAAGAATAACTAGGTTGTTGTGTGTTGTTATTTTGGATCCACTTACATTTCCTCTGGTTGTAGATAGCTGTGTCCTACAACCCCCTATTTCTACTTCAGGTGAGACTGCATCTGCTTCGCAGGTGTTACCGAAAGGGCCAGTAGTTAGGCATTTTTGGTGCGCTGTTAGAGATGAACCCTGGGTCTACCCTTGTGCCAACAATCACCCAACAAAAGGTGACCACTCAAGCTAAATAAGTCGATATTGTGATGTGCTTGGAAGCCACACCTGTAGGTGTGGAAACATCGGCTGGGTTGGCATAGGTTAAATCACAACTGACCAACCTAACAATATAGTTACAAGATATGACCAGGGATAAAGTCATGCATGGATATGTGTGGTTCACTACATGTCATTCAGAATGGCATCGACGAGACGAGTGCCCAATGCTTCCCAATTACGTGGTGACACGTGTATCGAGCCCATTTCCGTCTGGAAAGTTGGAATGGTGTGAAATATACCGACAGTGGGACCATGTGCCACCCAATTCCCCCACCTTATAGAAGTATCAAACAACAAATCACACCCCCTTTTATGAATTATGTAAATCCTCCAGCCACAATATCAGTAGTTTTTTCTCCCTCCAGTTGATGCAAGAAAATACACGAGATACATTTCGGGTACGAGATGAAAAATAGGGTGGTGATCACGGTGGTGGAAAAAGAGGTGAATACCAAGGAGTACCTTGAGGTGGGTATGGACATGGCTACTGCTGAGGATATAATGGAGGAGGTGATATACCCCCCACATGTTTCAATTACGGTGAGAATCTTCCTATCTCATGATTTTGCACTAAGCTGCACATGATATATGCATACAATTATAGTCTTGAACATGTAACCAAGGATTGTCCAGAATTTCTAAAGAAATGGGAGTATAATAAGGGTAATTGTAACATGGTACATGTCAAGCCATGCAAAAAAAAGAAGAAGAATGGATAAATGGACATCTGGGTAGCAACTCATGGAGGGGAAAAGATAGGGGAAGACTTCGAGCATATAGAAGGTTTGGGTCAACAACCAGATGGTAAGATCAGAAAGGCCCCCCATCCCCCTCCTAAGTTTGATGCGGCTCATCATATGAAGTTTATGTGCGATGTGAAGAGATCCTTGAAGGAAGAAAAAGTGCATGGGGAGCTATAATTCACAACTTAGAGGTCTCTTGAAGAGGAAAAATCCCAAGAGGAAGTTCACAAGGTGACACAAATATTGCTAGAAGAAGCACAGATCCACAAAGAAGTGAAATGAGCAACACAAAGTTTGTTGGAGGAACCATGTGCGCGTGAAGAACTACAACATGCGAAACATAGATCTTTGGAGGAATCTCACGTGCATGAAGAAATCCATCACACAACCCAAATATAGATAGAAGAAGCACACAGATAGACTATGCTACGATGCACTGAGAAGGAAGCATATGAACAACAACAAGAATAGTTGCAACTTACAATGTTTGTAGAAGCCTTGAACGACCTCAATTGCATGGAAGAAGCAGAAGATCAAGTTAATATATTCTTGCATTTTTGTTTTTATTTTCTCAAAGATACATAAGATGCAAGTAAGTTGACTCAGATGTTTACTGCTTGCATGAAAGAACAAGGAGAGGTGACCATGATTGCAACTCTTCTTCGAGAAAGGGATTTCTGTCAGGTTAGCAAGAAAAAGCACATTGGATGGGATTTTAATATGACAACAGAGCTTGGTGCGTATGATATGGATGGATTCATGTTGGATATAGGATCTGATGTGAAAATTCTACCCAATAAATCTGGGAAAGTGATGGGGAAACCGAAGTTGGTCTGGTCTCCCATTCAACAATGATTTTCCAACCAGTACAATATCTACCCCATCGGTTGGTTGGAGCAAGTGGAGGTGAATATAGAAGGAGTAAAAACAAAATCCAACTTTGAAGTCATTGAAATCATGGATGAGTTGAATCCCTACCCTACATTGTTAGGAATCAACTGTGATTTTGATAACAATGCAGTGTTGAATTTGAAGAAGTTCCAAATTCCATTCGAGAATGAAAACCTATGTGTGGTAGTGCCACTTGATCCATATGTAGGTGACCAATACAATGATCCTATCGATGAGGATGTGCAGAGATTGACACTTGAAAATATTTACAAGGTCATGGGGCGTAGGGAAGACTACATCAACCCAACCGCATATAAAGAATTAAGTTGGATGAGTTTCAAATATTACGACATGGATTTTTTCGATGCCTTGGATAGATGGAAGAATAATATTTATGAGGTATCAAAAAGGAGATGTAATGGATAAAAAATTCAGTGTGATGGATAGGATCTGAAATTTACGATGCCCCACAGTTTGATGGTATTGGGCCAGTGGAGACATTCTTGGTACAAATGGATAAGACTATCCCCATGGAGTAGAGACTCCAGGCCATGAATGTAGTGGTTCGAGGGACCTTGACACAGTGGTGGATGACTCATCACATGAATATTCGAGACTTGGAGTAGGTAGCCGAGTTCATATAAGTGCACTTCCATCCTATTGCCGACTTTGAAATGACCAACCGATATATGGGCACTGAGAATCCTTAGGAACACATCTCCTTTTGTGAACAATGCTAGACTACTAAGAACATCCCTCAAGCCCAATGGGTCCATCGGTTTTTCCACAACATGGATATGGTCCCTTGAAGTTGGTACATCTAGGAAGAAATCCAGAGGAAAACAAGTGAGTGGATCCATATGACTTCCCAGTTCCTTTCGAAATTCTGGTTCACTTCAGATACTCCATTTCTTAGCAAATCTCTTGGTCGGGTTAAGGAATTTATTTTTCATTGGGAGCTAAAAGATTATAGTCCACTAGTGGTATTCTCATATCACCAGTCGATGGCCAATATGAAAGAAGCATTCCATTACTATAAGATTGATACATAAAATATTGAAAATGATGATCCACGCGACATCCATATCTAAGAGTCCAAAGGAGAATATGCTCTAGATGGAAGGGTGGCCAAGACGACCATGCCAGAGTATATTGGCACTATCAAGACTATGAAACACAATATTGGGATAGAAGAATCCCCCAAGATGGGCACTATTAGGGATTACTGGGACAAGAAGACCACCACCCAAGTTGTTGACCAACTGAAAGCGTATGAAGACTTATTTCCTTTAATCATTTCTAAGATGAAGGGCCTCATATGATCCTTAGGAGTGATGAAGATCCAACTCAAACTCGATTTCAAGAAATCAAGAGAATACCCTACCATTTGCATCCTGTATACAAATAAAAAGTTTGAAAGGAGCTATATCACATGTTGGATGCTGAGATCATTGTCCTTGTCAAAGAATCTGAATGGATCAGTTCCATGGTTATTCAACCAAAAAATAAAAGTGAAATTTGGATATGCATCGATATGTTGATCCTCAACACATCCTGTCTCCATGATCCTTTCCCAACTCCATTCGTAGATGAGGTGCTAGTCGAGAATTTTCACAGCAGGGAATCTTAATCCTTCATGGATGGTTTCTCTCGATATCATCAAGTTCGGATCATAGAGGAAGATAAATCCAAAACCACCTTTGAAACTGAATGGGGGTCCTTTTCATATACAATCATTCCCTTCGGGTTAAAAAATGTTGTCGCAGTATTTTCTCGGATAGTGGTAGAAAAATTCAAGGAGTTTATCCATAAGTTCCTCGAGGTATACTTGGACGATTGGACTATGTTCAGTCTAGTAAAAGGCCATATACAAGATCTATAGATAATTCTAGTTCGATGCCACCAATTGCAGATATTTTTGAATTTGAATAAGTGCATATTTTTTACTCCCTTTGGTATATTTCTTGGGCATGTTATGCGTAAATATGGATTTCTAGTTGACCCAACCAACATTGTCGTTATCCTAGATATGGTGGCCCCTACTTCATCTCATGGGATGTGAAAAACATTGGGACATATCAAATAATACAGATGGTTCATCCAGAATTATGCTTATATCGTAGCCCCATTGGAAAGGTTTCTGCGTAAAGATATTAAATATGAATGGACATAAGAATTCCAACAAGCTTTCGATACCTTGAAGGAAAAACTAGTTACTCCACTGATTTTTATTTTTTCAGATCGGTCCAAAATATTCCATGTTCATGTCAATGCTTTGTCCATTGTGCTAGGTGTCATCCTGGCCCAACCAGGGGAAGGTAGTATCGATCATCTAGTCTTCTTTGCTATCTGAAAGCTATCTGATGTTGAGTGTAATTATAATACTGTCGAGTGTGAAGGCTTAGCTATGGTATATTCCTTGCAAAAATTATGCCACTACTTGTTGGGGTCCATATTCAAATTATTCACTGATCATTTCTCCCTCAAGTATTTAGTTAACAAACCAGTGTTGGGTGGCCACATCTGGTGGTGGTTTCTATTGTTTCAGGAATTTGAGTTTGAATTTGTGATAAGACCAGGAAAACACAATGTGGGGCCTAATCACCTGTTGCACATTGAGATGAGGGAGGATGCTAAAAACCTCATCGATGCGATTCCCAATGCACAACTATTTCATGTTGAAGTCGTTCCATGTCAACTAGCCAAAATAGATGAATTCCTTATTTATGTACAATCTCCCAGGGAATATAATCCTGCACAATGTCTCCAACTAGTGACCCGCAGTGATGATTATCAATTGATTACCGACCATTTGCATACGTTGGGTGTGGATGGAATCCTACATCACCATGATTTGGTACATGAACGAGATTCCATCCTATACGAGGCACACAAAGGAATTGTTGGGGGCTATAACAACGGTAATGCCACTGCGTGCAAGGTTCTATGTGTCAGATTCTCGTGGATCTCTCTCTTCACCGATTCTAAGGACTAATACAAGAACTATGATGTATGTCAATGGGTGGGAAAACCCTACTGAACAGATGAGCTCCCCCTCTTCCTAGTGATTTCACTTGAACCCTTCGAAAAATGGGCCATCAAATTTGTTAGACTTATAAATATTCCCACACAACGTAATGGCACACGCTACATTATCACTGCCATGAAATATCTCATAAGATGGGATGAAGTCACACCAGTCAAGGATTGTATAGACGAGGCTACGACACCCTTAATGTTTGAAAATATTATCACCATATTGGAATGACCATGGGTATTTATAATTGAATAGGGCCCACACTTTCTGAACGAGACCATCCAACATATCACTTAGGAGTTCACAATCCATCACTAGAAGAGCACTCTATATCATATTCAAGATAATGGTCAATTGAAGCTTTCAATAAAATTTTAGAACATGCCTTAACCGAAGTTTGTAATGTGAAGCATGTTGAATAGGATCAGTATATCCCTGAAGTTTTATGGGCTTACCGAACCACGTGCAAAAGGATGACTAAGCACACACCTTTCAGATTAGTATGTGGGAAGGAAGCGATCATTCCATTAGAATTTATGGTTTTGATCCTCCAAGTCACACTCACAACTCATATGACCGATGATCAATCCCTCTAGCACAAGATGAATGAGCTTATGGAACCCGAGGAAGAGCATATAATAGAAGGATTCAACCAAGTAGTGGAAACAGACAAAAATAAGGCCTGGCACAACTGTAATATTTTCCATAAAATATTGCAGCTAGGATCTTTAATTCTCTTATATGAAAACAAATATTCCCAAGATCTCGATAAGTTATCTATGCACTAGTTAGGCCTCTACATTACTGAAGCAAGTTCCTCCAAGATGAAAGATCTACAAGGAAATCCACTCAAAGGTCTTACTAATGGTAGCGGGTTGAAAGTGTACTATGACCCTCAAGGGTCAATCGCCATTTAATATTATTGTTATACTTTACGAAGTAATGCAATAATATTAGTATATATTGTACAGTTTTGATGTGATTCTTTGTGAGCATAAGTTTAAGTTTACTTTTGAGAGTACAAGCATTTTAGCTTCACATCGGAGATCCTTCTAGTGACAACCAAAGGAAGATCATCGAGATTGAAAATTATGGCGGTGTACTTTCCTAGGTATTAGGGAATGCTCTTTCAACATAGGTCACATGAGTACTGACCTAATTTATTACCCCTTCCATTCCTCAAAGATCCCTCACTCCTAGATGTGATGTTGGCTGATTCCCCAAGTAACTAGTCAGATATAGAAACACATTCTCCGATAGCCCTCTATAGTACATCCGATACAAAGTTTTTTGATCGACATTTCCAATGAAAAATTCTATTTATTTCTTCTTTCCTTTCCCGTTGTCTTCCTTCCAAATCCCTTTCTCTCTCCCATGCCTATATATTCCACAACCCCAACCCCTAACCCTCACCTTTCTCTACCATCTTATCACTTTGATTCCCTAGTTTCCCTTTCATGGCATGCTTTAGCCAACTCTTCATCTATTTTTTATCATCAACTCGATCGAGTAGGCACAGAGGATCCTTTTCCTTCTACCACCTATTGCTTCGTATATCATACCTTTCTCAACCCAAACCTAGTCCTCGCTAGTATAATAATTTCAATCCTCTACTTTCTGAACACTTAGTTTCTTTCTCCCATAGATGCCTTGCTTCCCCTTAAACCCATCGATGCCTTCTTATGCACCATGTTTCATCCCTTTCAGTGTTCATATAAGGATTTTCTCAGGGACTCACCCAGTGCCCTCTTTACCACCATCTGAACCACTTCCTCCTCAAGATCAAGAAAGCTGGGCCGAGTTCCTCTTGTTCCTCACATTCATTCTATCCCTACTATCACATCCCATCACCACTTCCATAACCCATAATATTTGACCCCCTGAGACTTCCTTCTTGACCTGGATGCCCCTGAACAACACAATGAGCAATGAATGATGCTCTCTCTTGAGGGAGGTTCACTTCTTAGCTGTAGTTCACTGTAGGCACCAACGAATGTCCTGGCTCAAGTAACAGGACACAATATCAACTGTCTTGTGCAACGATGATATTTTCTTCCTTTGAATTTTCCCTTTTGATTACAAAGTAGTTGGCTTGAGCATGAGCCAAGTAATAGTGGTGGGGGACTATTAACACCCAAATTTTTGGGTATAGTTTTGTGCGTGCACACAAATGAAAGTTGTGTGTTCTCATCCAGAAGTTTTGCGAGCACCTAAGGAGATGCACGAAAGAATTCCATAGTGCATGCATCGAATTGGGTTTTGTTAAGAAACAAACTAAGTCAGATGAGTGCACTGGTATGATTTTTTTCAGTTGAGCACGTCAGTATGAGTTTTGTCAATTGCACTGAAAACCAAGAAGATTCCCATTGGAATCAAGAAAGGAATCATCAGGATATCTCTTGGAATGATTGTTTCCAGCAACATATGAATACGTGAGGCAGCCAAAAGATAAGTTGGTTGGGCAATTAGGATTTCCCATGATGCAAAGAACCTACATGGAGCCCTAGAATGTAAAAGAATCATGCAAGGCCATTAGATTAGACAAGTGAGTGGAGAAGAAAAGTGAAGGACAATGCTCCCCAACAAGAAAATATATGAAAGGGAGCTCTAAACTCACAAAATGGGTTGGCTAATTTATGAATGCATTAGTCCCAGAGCTCCGAGTTAGCCTATTGTAATCCTGAGTTGTATGGAGAAGTATCCTATGTCTTCTATTTTTATGAATCTTAAAGATCAACACAAGGCACATAATGTTTTATTCCCACTGTTTATATAGGAATGAGATGAAGTCTCATGGTTGTTCAATGCAATTGTTCATCACAATGTATATCTCTAATATGATGGAATACATCCAATAATAAAGATATGGAAGTTCTATTCCATCTTGTGTTTGTTATGAATGAGTAGCACCTATGTTTGTATAGTTTTAATTCTTAGTCCTTACTAGAATATCGAAGATGAGTTACATGGATGTCATTTATAGTTTTATTAGGTATGTTTGATCCTCCATCCCCAAAAAAAGACCTTAATGTCTCAATGATCCTCTCTGCATCGCGGGTGAGACCTTCCTCAGCCTTGGCCAAGGATTGATACGACATTTCTTAGGGGTTTTTATTGGACACTCTATAGACAAACCTTGGGTCTCAAACCCCCAGTGTCAAGAAGGTTAGTGCATGTGAAATCATGTACTAAAACAATGACATTGCACAACACTAATAGTCAAATGCACATTTTTGATTCATAGATAATGTATATTTGGAAGGAAATAAGGGATCAATTTCTTGTGTGACTTCACCATTACTCCAATTGTAGCTATTGAAGTTTGGTGCAATTTCTAATGCATATTTTGATACTTTGAGATATTCCCATTGGTGGGAGGTGTCAAGTCCTTGGAGGCCCAGCATATCAAGAGAAGTGAGTTTGATATTCTCTATAGGGACCAATCTTGATAAATCTTCCATTCATTTATCTCCATGTTTGGTTTTATGTTAATATGGGTATCCTCATCTTCATGTGTTTTCTCATTGGGAGTGGGCACAAGGATGCGATCAACATGCCATGTATGAAAATGATTTATTATTCTCTCCCAATGATCCAAAATGCCTTCATTTGGAAGACCTATGTCTTCAGAGAAGGAATGAAATGGTTTGTATAAAAGTATCCCACTCCAACAAAACTCAACAAAGATATTGTAATTGTTGTTTAATATTGTATTAAAAAGTGGACATACATGGAGAATTGTGGGGATGCATCTTTTTTCCCACTTTTCATTTTTTTCTCATTTTATATGTCTAGTGTTTTGCGAGGTCAATTAGACATATAGGTTCCAACAAAAAATGAGGGATAAAATATGCATCAATGAAATTGGATCCAGATAAGAAGTTAGACAAATCATGAGAGACTTGGAAAAATGTTTGATGGACAACATTTAGTTTGGTAAAGGCGAAGTTGCATGTGACAAGGTAAAAGTGAAGTTGCATGTGACAAGGGGAAACTTTTGGAACATATGGAAAGTTTCTCGAGTGCTTATGTATTGGTCTATAATTTATTCTAAGTGAAAAATTAAATAGGAATTTGAGACAGATTCATTTGGACGTGATATAACTACAATTCTAGTCAACCTATGGTGATAAATATTTGATCTCCCCTCTGCTTTGGAAGCATATTTGGAAATATATTTCAAAATTACATAATGAGAGAGGACTAGTTCACAATCTACATTTGTTCACCATGTTTGAAAAATGTAAGATTACAGATGTTTAGGAACTCATTATTTCATGCTGGGTGATATGTATTTTGGCTCATTTCATCAATGTAGAGTGATTACTCCATTTGTATCTTCCAAGGGAATTTATACCTATATTCAAGGGTATCCCCTTTTCTACAAAAACATGTTTTCTCAGTGCACTTTGTATGTCTTTGAACTCAATTTAAGAGTTTCTCATAGTCCTTAAGTGTGTTGGATGTAAATATCTCTCGTGTATCTCGAAAGCAAGGATAATATTCAAAGGATCGATGCATAACCATGTGTGTGTCATGGTTTTCTCTAGTATTACAAGCTATAACATAGTTATCATATAAACTCTTTGCATCATTGATTTTATTTGGGTCTTCTCAACTCAATGTTTTCATGATTGGAGCCCCAATAAGACACAAAAATCCATGTATATGTGCAGATCCTCGATGTTTCCATTCATACATACAAAAGGAATATTAAATGATTAGTACAAAGGTTATAAATTTTTAGATTGGGTAGAGGTACTTTCAAGTAATATAGATTATGTACATTTACCAATTGTCTATTACGTGCATATTTTTTTTGTAGTATATCCTCATGGAATATTGAAAACATTTTGTGCATATATGCAACTACAATGTGGGGGATTCAATGACATTGTGGGTATGCCAATGTTGGTGAAGCAATGGGTTAAGAGGTTTTTCGTTGTGCATAACTACATGCAAGTCTGACCATTATGTGTTTGTTTCACTGAGAGTGAAAAATAAGGTCAAGAATTGAAGTTGTGTGATCATTTATGTTAGCTTGATCTTTTGCACAATCCAAAATGCTCTAGTCCCATGCAGGTGTGCTATAGAGTGCATGACTTGTTCTAGGAGTTTGTTTGTAGGCATTTCCTTGAGAAGTGCATGCAATTTTTCAATTGTGGTGGGTTTGTTATGCTCTTGGATTGTCTTGACAAAAAAGGTATCTATCACTTGACATTGAGTTGCATAATCAAATTATAGAGGAAATATTTAAATCAGGGATGAATACCAAACATGTTGTCATGGTATCTCACTAAGTGTATTTCATAGCTATCAAGCAGTATGTTCTTCATGTGTGCCCGATGAGGCAAGGCATGCCTAGTTGGGAAAAGAGTAGGAAATTACATGTTGAATAGACCCTCTGTGTTGTATTCATCGATTGGTGACATGCCAATTGTTAGCCATTCAATTATATCTAATGGAACATCATATGTAGTGTGAACAAATGCTCTTATCTTTTCCATTTCTCATTGTGTGTTAGAAAATATAAATGAAAAGGAAGACATTGGTTGATCCTCATGGAAAACAACGTGGTGTGCTATATCTATGATATTTGACTCTTCATTGGAAGAAATGAAATCTTCTTTAGGCACAGAATGGAGGTGAGAGGAGACATTGGTGCAAACAGTTGGAAGCGATGCAAGTTAGTTTTGGTCAACTTGGACATCATTGTATTAGTGATCTCTTTGCATCTTGCAGATCAATGCATTGATGACATGATATTTTGTCACATAGAAATCATAACATTTCCCTTTTCCTCCATGTCTCTTGACAACCAAGATGTCAATATTTGAAAGGTGACATGGAAAGTAAGTTTCTATTTGAAACATTTTCCATGGGAAATTGATAGTGTTCCCATTGTATTTATATTGTTCACCTCGAGCATGCTTAACTTGCAAGATGGGGATAACTGAAGCAATGGGAATTTCCTCAACTGGAGTAAGTATTGGTAGGTAGGACTGTGGGTTGGTCACGAGGTCCATGTTATTATATTTGAAGAATTTAATACCATTTATTTTTTTATGACATCAAGTACAAATGTGTCCATTAGGATATGAGAAAGTAAGAATGCCATGATATAATTCCATACATGTAGTACATGTATGTATATTAGAAAATGAATCAATATGATTTCAAAAATATTGGGAAGCATGTGTATGGGCTTGATGTTTGAAAATATGTGTCAAAAAATCCATAAGAGATTGGTTTTGGTTTATATGTGAAGTCTCTCTAAGTCTCCTCATTTTTTTTGTAATATTTTTTTTCAACATATTATATCCTACATTATTCATTTTGTTGGCTCCTAGATGTAGACATAGTAGTAGTGATTGGGTCAATATTTTTTATATTGACAGTGCCATTGTTCCATTTATATCTTCTTTTTTGGTTTATTTTTGTAGCATGGATTGTATGCATTGGATTTTGTCTAGATTATTGTTGGAAGTTGAATCTGTGAAGAAGGTATGCATGAAACAATTGGTGTCATTCCTTTTTGAAAGAAAATAGGCCTTTTAAATAATCTTTAGAGTGCTTCACATGTGGTGTTTGTTGGTGTTGTTTGGAACATGGGGGCATGTTTTGCACCAAATAGAATTTACTATAAGTGAAACAATGAACAATTTGTAATTAAATCTTGAATTTATTAACAACACATTTCATATGTTTGATAACATGTTTTTTTATGGATATTCCCAAAATAGTTACAAAATCAATAAATTTATTTTTAGACTATGTTATAAATGAATGTATAGGTTGGATTTCCTTCCATGGAAATGTTATAATGAAGAAGAAAAAATTACCAAACATAAACACTTTATGTAATATGTATATGCACAAAAGTAGGGAAATTACAAACTATTGTTTGAAAGAAACAATCATAACAATTTGTGTTCACTATTTAGCCAACACTCCAACAATGGAGATGTACTCTTTTGGATTTGGTATGTGATCCTTTTTATCACATGAAATCACAATGCATTTGATTTGTTTTTTATTGGCAAATGTTTCCTCACGCACTACTAGTTTGAACAAGTAAGTATTAAAGAACAACGTTCCAAATATGTCTATGGTTTTTTTGGCATTTCCCTCATAGCCATATGCATATAAGTTCTCAACATATATTCCTATGAGTCATTCTGCATCTTCTTGGAATGCAGTAACATAGATTTTTCTTGTTTGGTCTTCAACATTGAACTGGAAAATGTATCTATATTCACATTCAAAAACATGTTTATTGCACCTTTGGAAATTCCAGACACCTTCCTGAATATGTGTGGATATGTTTTTGCACTTTCGGTATTTAAATGTAAGTGGGCATGCAACATATCAAAAATTATGTGCATTTATAGAAGTAATAGTTTCCTCAACCAAAATGAATGCAATGTTTGTAACTTTTCCAATTCCCTCATTTTCTATGTCAACCAAGTTTTTTCAAATGGAAGGGTGCCCTCCAAAAGCTCCATGTGTAGACAATAAGTGAAAATTAGGATTTATTAAAGGGTTCTCAAACTATGTTCTCAAATATTGTACTTCTTTGAGAATAAGATTGATGGAAAGATAGAATGTGAAGGTTATAGTAATTTATGTCCTATTAAACTCAATCAATTTTCCATCCTTAATAACGATCATTAGAAAGCTATTTGAGATAAAATATTGGTCTAGATTATGTTTACTACATAAGACCTCCCACAATGTGACCTCCATACTATAACTTGACATGTCCTTTAGTTGGAGGATTATGTTATGTGTCTCTATTCCATTCTTTCTCATGATGGTTACTAAAGGGATAATGGAGATAACAGTTCTCCAAAAATATCAACTACGGATTTGTATACTAAAGTTGGTACTTCATTAATAGGAGTGAACACAAATTTGTGGTTTTATATTGAATTTTAAACCTCTAAACAAGCTTCAATGATCGATGTAAGATCTATATTTATTACCGAATCATTTTTTAAACGATTGAATTCTTTTTTGCAAGCTTGATGTACCCTTTTGAGATGATGTAAAATTTTCCAATGTCTATGGAAGTATGGGAGTGTGTTGCTTGGATGTTGAAGCATGTAATACATATCTTACCACCTTTTGCATAAATATCTAAATACATGGCCAAGTCCTTTGACATTGATGAATGTGCATAGATCAATTTTTGAAAGTACTTTGACTTTCAATGTCCATTCCGTTAGGGTTTAATGAAAAAATGCAATAGGTGAAAATTTTGGGGGTGTTTCAGTGGTTTATAATGGTTGTTTTCCAAAATAACTTACATTTTAATCGACACTGGAGAACCAACAATGTCTTGTTTCAAAGTATGCACTTGTATTTCATGCACTATTAGAACCCTAGAAAAAAGAAAGTAAAAACAATGTACAATTAGTAATTTAAGTGTTGATCACATATTAGGCAATGTAAACCCTGGTTAGTGTGTATGATTCATGTGAAAATGAAAGGGATATGTAGAGGGAAAAGCAAGAGAATAGTTTTATAAATTGTAACTAAATTTGAGATGTACGAAGAAGGTAGCTTGAATACATACTTTTTATTTTGGATAGATCAACAAGTGAGCTCTTGTAGTTGAACCAATGACCCTCTTTATATTTCAGATGATGTGAAATATTGTCCAAGTGTTGAAGAAAATAATATTTTCAATGTATATCTTCCATCATATAACAATACTAAATAACGGTCTTCTAAGGTTAATTTGAAGTCCATAATTTGTAGAACATGACTGGAAAGAACCTCTCCATTTCCAATCCTTGTAATAGATTTTGATGTTAACATAGATGCCATACCTTTAATATTTCGTTTAAAAAATTGAAATTATAAGGGCACTGAAAGGCCACATTTGAAATTTTTTTTTTGAAGCAATGTATTAGGTAAAATATAATGGATACAAATGGAATTGAAGGAGAATATATATGTGAGAAGAGAAAAAAACATTTGTTAAAGTATCACTAGATTTGTTGATATATGATTGTAACTATTTAAACAACAATAATCTATGTACTTGTGTACAGTTTAACAAGGAATACACATGACATAGTAGGAGAAAGTTAAAACTTAAAATTGAAAATATATTTATTATTTAAAGAAAAACATTTGTATGTTGTTGATATGAACAATATTTGTACCATGGTAAGAATAACACAACTTTAAAAGTTTATGTATGTGATATACATATGTAGATAGAAAAAGAGAAATACACACATTTATATATATTTGATTTAGTTTACTTCAATTTGGAAAAAACTTTTTGCCATCCTTTTTTCAATAGATCCGATTCA
>ML804963.1:44222-55057 GCA_009831015.1 Picea engelmannii | reverse complement strand
AGAAAGGTAGACAAATCACTGGGTATTTTGATTTAAATGAAATGGGATAGAAGAAAAAGAAATAATTCAATTAAGCGGAAGAGCAATTGGGAATTCTTCAGCTGAAAATCAGAGGAAAACATGGAAATGATTCACAGTCAAAACAAAGTGTATCTTGCAACAAATTCTATGTTATAAATCCTGCAAATAATTCAGAGAGAAAACATGTATGTAAACAGAGGAAACACATTTACTAATGAGATACGCACATCACCAGTCAAATTAATCACAAGAATCCTGCACATAGCACTTTATTATTTGGAAAATGAAATAGGCTCATAGTGAGATAGATTACAATGCTGGTCCTATCCCACTAACGTTGATCTAAAAATGAAGAAGACTTGTATTCTTGAAAATATTTGCAAGTAAACTTTATGTGTTAAAATTCAAATGGATCAACTTTGCAACACAACTTTAATAGATTTTACTCATTCTAGATGCATATAAACAACAACAATAACAGTGAACAGAAAACACATAACACAACAAATGATAAAGGAGTTCACCCCTCTCTTGGGTTACATCTCCTGGTCTAGCTTCCAATGGATCATTTGTATTATTTGCTCAAAGTGCTAAAAAATGTGCTTTACAATGCTCAAAATGCCAAATAGACTGCTCCAATGGCTTCAGAATGTCCAAAAACCTCTAGCTGGGCTTTTTCGGCACCTCGTTTGGCCAAGAAATGAAGTATATAGGCTTCCTGGAAGTCCCCCCTTCAAGCTTGTTGTCTCTACATCTACAAATTGCACCCTTGTTGGCTCAACCTAGCCCACACACAATTTAAAGCGTAAAAACTTGGCACCGGACGTAACTGCACAAACGGTGCAAACTATAGGATGGTTACGGGCGCGCCTAGCCCCTAACTGCCTAGGCCATGGTCGTGTGACCCATGTGTCCATGCGGAAATGCAAACGGGGCTTCGTCCCAAGGCGAATAGATAATGGACAAGTGGCGGACGTTGGTTATACAACCATTTGAACCAATACACAACTGTGCACGCATGCCCAGAGCATAACCAAAGGTCATATGCTATGGCACATACGACCGGGGCTGGGCTCTATTTTGAAATACATATCCGCACGCATTTTGTTAAACCATCGGTCACATATATATAATGCCGAAACCGCGGGTTGGGGCTAAGCCCCAGCCCAGACCCCCTCGCCAACATAACAAAATTCAAACTCAAATATATTTTAAATCATATATATAACAAGGTTCATATGGTGGCGCACCGGTTGGCGGCCCTTCCCAAGTCTCTTCCCCTGCCCAGAGGTCGCGGGGTCGAGTCCCACTGATTGCAAAGCTTTTAAACCAACAAACAAGTGACACGTGGCAACCATTGATTGGGCCATGTGCCACCAAGATGACACATGTCCAATGCTCATTCATCCACATATGCTAACTGTCTGCCACTCAGCCCTGCCACGTGTCGTACGGACCGCCACGTCAGCAGCCGTACGGACTATATGGACTATACAGTCAGCATCCATGTTTTTTTTGCCTGTTTGTCATTTCGAATAGAATGTGATATCTCTCGCTCCTGACATCCGTTTGAACTCAAATGAGTTGTGTTGGGTTCGTAACGATGAGGCCTATGCTCTCGTTCGAAGCGATTCCGAGCACTTTGAATTTTTGAGCAAAATTTGATCCCTTGGATCACACCTCCCCATTGGAAAGCTTTTGGACCTCCAAAAGACTATTTTCAGACTATCTGAAGATGAGGGTATAGTTCCCTCACCCTTCCAATATCAATCCACTTGGCTTTGCTTGGATTTGTACCTTTAAGACCAACTCGAAGATACTCCACATTTCCTCGTTTTGAAGTTCATATTCTCCTATCAAGGATGGTGTCTTCATGCAGTTTTGTAAGATATTCTGGGGAAAAATAATCTATAGAAGGAATCTGAACATGCTCTCTTTGATCAGCAATTAAAGGAGGCTCATACAATTTCAAATTCTCAACGTTAACAACTGCATACATTTGCATATATGGAGGCAAATCTAAATGAAAGGCATTGTTACCAATCTTGTCGATAATCTTGAAAGGACCATATCGAATTGGTTTCAATTTTTTACCTTCTCCTTTAAGCCTCTCCTTACTAATATAAAGCCAAACTTCATCTCCAACTTGGAAACTGTGATCAACATGATGCTTGTCATGTCTCGTCTTGTACTTGGCTTGACTCTTTTCCAACTGCTCTTGCACCATCTGATGTATCGACTGAATTTGTTCAATGAACTTTTCTGCCCTATCAATGTCATATTGATCATCGATAGAAATATCCTTCCCAAAGATAAAATCTAAAGGAGATTTGGGCAAATAGCCAAAACATGCTTCAAATGGCGACGTTTGAGTTGAAGAGTGCTTAGCTCGATTGTTTGCATGTGAATTTTTCTCCCTCTTTCTTAACAACAACATTCTTTTTTCCATTTCCCTTGAACTTCTTCTTTCCTTTGTCTCCACGGCTGAAAGGCTTCTTGTTACCCTTATGAGTTTCATTCTTTCCTCTTGCTTCCAAATGAGTGGCCTGAACACAAACTTCATCTAGATTTGAAGGGTTAAACATGAGTATAGTATGTCTCAAATAACTATGTAAAGCTCCAATGTATTTGAGTAACGTTTCTTGAGAAGACAAATCTACTCCCAAAACCAAAGCTCTTCTCCTAAATTCTTGAGTAAAGATTTGCACATTCTGTCCTTTAGCTTGTCTAAAATTTTGCCAATCCAGAGTAGCCTTTTGCATATATTCCAATGGGTAAAATTGTCTTTTAATTGCAACAATAAAATCATTCCAAGAGGTTAAAATTTTACCATGCTTTTTCATGTCCTCCTGAGTTTTGGATTCCCACCAAATGAGTGCTACACTATGCAATCTTAAAGAAGCAAGCTGAATCTTAGTTTCATCATCTTGAATTTTTTGTATCCTATAATACACCTCAATCTGACGAATCCAATTATCTAATTTCTCAGCATTAACTTCTCCATTGTATATTGGCAATTCGAATTTAATATCAAGCTTTAATGAAGGAATTTGCGAAGGAGTTTTACCATGTCTTCTTGGAGAATTTAGAAGAGGTCTTGAATTGGTAGAATGAGAATATGAAGAAGAAGATGGAGGAGAGGGCGGTGGAGAAGCACCATTCCCTCCATTTCCATTTGGAGTTTTATCACCACTGTCTCCCTTGTGCTTTGTAGGGTTGGAGCCTTCACCTTGCCACCCTGCATTCCCTTCCATCAAGATCTTCATCATCTCTCTCATTTCCATGACAACCTTTCTGAGATCTTCATCTTCTGCAGGAACATGTTCATAACTTTCTTCATGAGCCATACTTGGTGAATGCCTCCTTGAAACTTGCGGTGATGGTATATGCTTCCTCCTTGAAGGATGAGAACTTGGCTCCACAAGTTGACCTTCTCCTCTTGTGAGTTTCAACCTTGTGAGCATCAGAAAACAAAACACTTGCAAATAATCAAGTCTTCAAAAACCTATGCTCTGATACCAACTTGATCTAAAAATGAAGAAGACTTGTATTCTTGAAAATATTTTCAAGTAAAGTTTATGTGTTAAAATGCAAATGGATCAACTTTGCAACACAACTTTAATAGATTTTACTCATTCTAGATGCATATAAACAACAACAATAACAGTGAACAGAAAACACAAAACACAGCAAATGATAAAGGAGTTCACCCCTCTCTTGGGTTACATATCCTAGTCCAACTTCCAATGGATCATTTGTATTATTTTCTCAAAGTGCTCAAAAATGTGCTTTACAATGCTCAAAATGCCAAGTAGACTGCTCCAATGGCTCCAGAACGTCCAAAAACCCCTAGCTGGGCTTTTTCGGCACCTCGTTTGGCTAAGAAATGAAGTAGATAGGCTTCCTGGAAGTCCCCCCTTCAAGCTTGTTGTCTCTGCATCTACAAATTGC
Organism: Picea engelmannii; assembly: GCA_009831015.1. Classification (NCBI taxonomy): domain Eukaryota; kingdom Viridiplantae; phylum Streptophyta; class Pinopsida; order Pinales; family Pinaceae; genus Picea; species Picea engelmannii. Next base: position 51,085 of record ML804963.1, on the reverse strand, counting down.
GCCCTTGTTGGCTCAACCTAGCCCACACACAATTTAAAGCGTAAAAACTTGGCACCGAACGCAACCGCACAAACGGTGTGAACTATAAGATGGTTACCGGCGTGCCTAGCCCCTAACTACCTAGGCCATGGTCATGTGACCCATGTGTCCATGCGCAAATGCAAACGGGGCTCCATCCCAAGGCGAATAGATAATGGACAAGTGGTGGACGTTGGTTATACAACCGTTTGAACCAATACACAACCATGCGCACATGCCCATAGCATAACCAAAGGTCATATTCTATGGCACATACGACTGGGGCTGGGCTCTGTTTTGAAATACATATCCACGCGCATTTTGTTAAACCATCGGTCACATATATATAATGCTGAAACCACGTGCTTGGGCTAAGCCCCAGCCCGGACCCCCGCGCCAACATAACATAATTCAAACTCAAATATATTTTAAATCATATATATAACAAGGTTCATATGGTGGCGCGCTGGTTGGCATCCCTTCCCAAGTCTCTTCCCCTGCCCGGAGGTCGCGGGGTCGAGTCCCGCCGGTTGCAAAGCTTTTAAACCAACAAACAAGTGACACGTGGTAGCCATTGATTGGGCCACGTGCCACCATACTATTATCCACCAAGATGACATGTGTACAATGCTCATTTGTCCACATATGCCAACTGTCTGCCACTCAGCCCTACCATGTGTCGTACGGATTGCCACGTCAGCAGCCGTACGGACTGTACAGTCAACATCCATTTTTTTTTTCCTGTTTGCCATTTCGAACAGAACACGATATCTCTCACTCCCGACATCCATTTGAACCCAAATGAGTTGCATTAGGTTCGTAACGACGAAGCCTACGCTCTCGTTCGATTTGAAGCTATTCCAAGCACTTTGAATTTTTGAGCAAAATTTGATCCCCTAGATCAAACTTGTTGGTGTTATGGTAGTTGCGTGAGGTATTTACCTCCACATGTAAACCTGACGAGGATAGAATACTCCGAGAAGAAAGAAGAAACCCTAATGAGTTGGCTAATAACCCTATAAGACTTGTCGGCTCAAGAAGATAATTTATATTAGGTTATTAGCCTCCAAGAGAAGAAGTCAGCCAGAAATAATAATATATATTGAATAGAAAGATACCCAGAATGAGAAGTCGGCCCAGGCAGTTAGCCAGAATTAGTATAAATACAGGAGGCTAGTTCTCATTCTGGCAAGGCAGTCTCAGAATTGCATAGCAACAACTTATGCACACTGCAGTGCCCATTCTTGTGCGCAGGTTTGAGGAGAGTTGTCGTTGCAGCTGCTGCAGCTAGCAGTTATACTTGGACTATCTCTTGGCTAGGGTTTGGAACATTTGATTAGCTCTTGTTGATGCACTATCCTTGGGGAAAGGTGCACTACCCTTTGTTTGGCTATCTAGCCTAGGGTTTGCTTCCGGAGTGATTCTCTGTCAAGGTTAAGGTGCTCGGAGGGTGGCTTCGGCCTATGGTTGGGTGACAATAGAGATATTTTCAATGGTAAAACAAGAACATCCACTTATATTCTAATAGGTTATGGGCCCACACCTCCTTCATTCAGTCTAAACACTAGAAGGAAACATAGCCGCTAGGATATTGAGATCCCTGAGAAACTGCCGCTAGGGTTACTAGCAGAAGCAACTTCCAAGACACTACTGCTAGGGTTACTAGCAGGAGCAGTTGTAGAAACCCTAATCCTCTTGTTGAGGCACCTTAAGTGAATGGATTTACCTAATCTATAGATAGATCAGTGCTCTCTATCCTAGCGCATCTCCTGATACTCTCAGCAAGCCAAGACGTGAAGTTTGAGTTTGTGGTCAAATCTAGGGTTTGACCAAGTCAAAGCAACCATGACTTATTCTATGAATTCAGAGAACAAGTTATATGGAGCCTCTAACTTCAGAGCATGGAAGACAAGGATTGACCTCATCCTTGCCAAGAATAAAGTGCTATATATCATGAAAGGAAAGATCGTGAAACTAGAGTTTGAAGAAGGGAAAGAGAAGGAACTGCAGAATGTTGCAGCTATGGAGAAGTTCAAAGATGATGACTCTTGATACCCATAAAAGACCTCTTGATAAAAGACCTCTTGATACCCTAGTGGAATCCATAAAAGACCTCTTGATACCCTACATCTCCCATATTGACTCATTGAAGAATATGTATGATGCCCTAATAAACCTCTTCTCAGTCAGAAACATTGGACAAGTAATGAGTCTGAAGAATGAGCTCCGTGACATGAAGATGAATGATGATGACAACATAACATCATACTTTGTGAGAATTTCTCAGTTAAGAGATCAAGTACAGGCTATTGAAGAGATCATCTTAGAGAAGGATTTGGTAAACATAGTACTCAATGGTCTTCCCAAGATGTAGGATGCATTTACCACAAGCATGAACACAAGAAAGGAGTATCCGACATTTGAAGAACTTTGGACTTGTTGTGCTCAATAAGAATCAAGGATCAGTGCAAAAGATAAACCCCAAAAGAAGTATGATGATCAAACCTTCACAGTAAGATTCAAGAACTTCAGGAACAAAAGGATGTTTGGTTCAAGGAGGAAGCCAAATCAAGAGAAAGACATTACAGAAGTACAATGCTTCAACTGTCAAAAGTATGGTCACTACAAGAATCATTTTCCCAAGATAAAGAAAAGGAAGGAGAAACGCGAAGCATCAATTGCCGAAGAAAATGAACCTACAAAGAAGACTAAGCAGGATGGAAGAGACTTCTTCTTCTAAAGGTAACAAAACTCTTCTTATTTTCTTGTACATATCTTGTTTGCATCGTCTCTGTACATATCTTGTATATCTATCTGTTGGAAGATAATGTGTTCCAAGAAGAACTATACCTATGGAAGAACAACAAGATAAGAATGGATATCATTAGATAATACACATGAAAGGATGAAATACAAATCATGTGGAAGCTATTGCAAGACAAGCTGAATCAATCATGAAGAGACTTAGAAGAAGCATAGACAGAAAGAAGTCAACAATCAAGAGGAAATTGGAGAAAGACTTATGAAGTTTTGTAGAAGACAACAAGATGGAAGCATGGACTCTATTAGATAGAGAGACAATTATATATTGTTGAAGACAATAAGGCTGCAGACAAAAGTGTGGACTCTGTTAGACAGAGAGCCAATTATATATTGTTGAAGACAATAAGGCTGCAGACAAAAGTGTGGACTCTGTTAGACGGAGGGAGTCGATTATGTGCACCCATACATGAAGCAAGGATTAGGAGGGAGATAATCCTATGATCCATTGAAGATGATGAAGTATATATCCATGGTAGTAACCATGAAAGACAATACGTGTTTAGTTCAACCTCAGAAGAATTCTTCTTTGAAGAGAAGCCTTAAAGTATCCCTCATTGTCCATCCAGATCCGTGATCCTATGATAAAAGAAAGAAGTGGAATCTTTAGGGCATGGAATCTATAATAAACTCCATGGACCTAGAATCTAAAGAAAAACATGAGGAAGAACATGAAGATTCCAAGAAAGAAAGAGAAGCCAAAAAAACCAATCATTGTATTGAAAATCACAAGATTACCAGCCTGATATAAACTCACTAAAAGAAATCAAGCAGAGGAACTGAAAGTCGTGATGAAGAACAGTGTATGGAAGACTTATGAATGAAAGCATTGCAAGATTCAGAACTAGAGGTTCTCCCAGATGAAGGGAGAAGACTATGATGATTGCTCGTTCCGGTAAACCAGACATACCTCTACATGAGTCATTATATCATCCGCAACATCGATGAGTTGGAGTTCTACATCATATGAATGTAAAGAATGTTCTCCAGAGAAATTGAATAAAGAGCGTATGAAGAGAAACCTCAAGACTTTGAGGCATATCAAAAAGAGACCCTTGCATGCAGACAGAAGAAGACAACTTGGTGGAGAACCTCTAGTGCACAGCAGAAGCGTGGTGAAGATTTTCTATAATAGAGATATTGTATCAAGATGATTGCTTAGTAGATCAGATCTCATGATGACAGAAGAAGTGCCACATGGATATGTTCCAATTTTCCAACAATGATATACTCTATTGATCAGAGCTACATGAAGCCTTTAGAGAAAACTAGTGTTCCAGACCAAAGTACATTTGAAATCAAGCATTACATTATCTGTGATGAAGTCCAGAAAGGAGAAAGTGGTTCTCCAATACATATCTCCATAGATGCGCAGATAATAAGACATTTTGGTAAAGATTCTATCCAAGATGAAAGAGTTTGCATACTCAAGATGGAGCTCGTGGAGATGAGTTCCTTATTGAAAAAGGAAGAGATGAATCCCAGGTTGGGAGGGAGCACTGGAAATATTATTGAGGAAATTCATTTTTAAGATTGAAAAATAGTCCATCTTTGACAGATTCTTTCATGTTCGGAAAGTGGATTGAGATTTCTGATGGACAATGATTTCCCATTGTGGTTAATATGGGAAATGGTCCAGATTGATGATGTATCATAGACAACGACTTCCCATTGTGGTTAACATGGGGAGTGGTCTAGGGTAGTGTGTCTTCTTGAGGGTTATCAAGAAGACTGGCCTGCCTCGCCGGACAACAATTTCTCATTGTCGTTAACATGTGGAATGGTCTGTTTTGGAGGTTGATGCAGGACAGTCTTTTCCCCTTTTGGTTAATGGAGGAAATGGTATGGACAGTCATTCCTTAGGGTTTATACATTCTCTCCAGGGTGCACTTTGATTAGTGTGGGAAGAATGGCCTAGGGTGGGGAATTGTCCAGGCTCAACAATCAGGGACAAACATTCCTTAGGGTTTATACATTCTCTCCAGGATGCACTTTGATTAGTGTAAGAAGAATGGCCCAGGGTGGAAAATGGTCCAGGTTCAGAAAACATGACAATTATTCTTCCTTATTTGAGAAGAATAGTTCAGATATCTCATTTTTCTACTCCGAGGGCAGATATTCTTTCAGATCTCATAGATGTGAGTGAAATATTGGCCCAGATGATTTAGTTTATATCATAACATTGTTTTTGTGTAGGTTGATATCAGATGATTGTTATGAATACTATATGATAGTAGATGTATACTACTGTGGTGTACGTGTTCCACTATTCGTGACTATACGTTGTTGATCAAGTACTTGTGTGTTACTTGGTGTGGTAGTGTACCACTGGATTGTAGTTATGTACTACTATGGATAGACAGAGTTGTGTTCTATTTTTGTTTCGATTTCCTTGAAGACTATCAACAATATTGGAAATGATTATCAGTTAGATGGATAATCAAAGAACAGAGATTTCCCAGATGAAAAATGGTTCAGAGCATTTACTCTTCTAGATTAGAAGAATGGCTCTTGTATCACTCTGTGGAGTGAGCATCATGTCTGATTACTCAGATAGAGTATGGTTTCGAGAGATGATGCAGCTGATGACAGTGATGATGATGATGGTTCTCATGATCTAGTCATGATCTAGTCTATACAACTATGTTGATGTTACCGGGTGAATGGTATGTTTTTTGCTCAAGACCATTACATGTAATACCTCCCTACCTAGGAGGGAGTGTTGATATCATGGTACCTGCGGGAGGTATTTACCTCCACGTGTAAACCTGACGAGGATAGAATACTCTGGGAAACAAGAATAAACCCTAATGAGTTGGCTAATAACCCTAGAAGACTTGTTGGCTCAAGAAGATAATTTATATTAGGTTATTAGCCTCTAAGAGAAGAAGTCGACCATAAATAATAATATATACTAAACAGATGGATACCCAGAATGAGAAGTCGGCCCAGGAGTTAGCTAGAATTAGTATAAATACAGGAGGCCAGTTCTCATTCTGCCAAGGCAGTCTCAGAATTGCAGAGCAACAACTTATGCACACTGTAGTGCCCAGTCTTGTGCGCAGGTTTGAGGAGAGCTGTCATTGCAGCTACTGCAACTAGTAATTATGTTTGGACTATCTCTTGGCTAGGGTTTGGAACATCTTATCAGCTCTTGTTGATGCACTATCCTTGGGGAAAGGTGCACTACCCTTTGTTTGGCTATCTAGCCTAAGGTTTGCTTCCGGAGGGATTCTCTGTCAAGGTGAAGGTGCTCGGAGGGTGGCTTCGACCTATGGTTGGGTGACAATAGATATATTTTCAATGGTAAAATGAGCAAATCCACTTATATTCTAACATAACTGGTCTCAACTGGTCCATCATTGTACATTTGAATTATTAAAATATATAGAACAGACTCTCCCCCAGGCTCAGCAGGTCGAATTCAACAACCTCGGCCAAAAATAGAAACAAATCCCTGAAAATCTTGAACAGTCTGCCATGAAAGACGGGTCGAATTGCTGAAAAAAGGGGTCAACTCAGACATTCATATATCCCAAAATATTACATTTGTGTGAAAACTGAAATATTTTGTTGTATATGAGTCCGTCCTGAACAAAAACCTCTTTCGTTTTTTCCAAATTCATCTCCATCTCTCCAAAACAGCTCCCGAAAACTCATGACCAAAATCGGGAAAACTAGAAACCTGAAAAATGGTTACCAAAGATGGCTTCGATTATCCCAACTTCTGACACCTCTACAAAAACCAAGAGAGGTTTTTTTTCTTCATCCCGTTACAGATAAAAAACTCTCTTTTTTTCAAAATTCCTTCTGTTTTGGCCGGAAACGCTCTCGAAAAACAGGTGATCAAAACTGGTGAAAATGGTTTTTTTGTTGTTTTGGGCAAGGCGGTTTTGGAGGGGGAAAAGTGGTTTTCGAACCCCCCTGGAGTGGTAAGTGGTATTGGGAGGGGGGGTTCAACTTCACCATATGGTGACAAGTGTCCCCTGGTAAAATACTTACTCTAACCCCCCCCCCCCCCCCCC
>ML804963.1:20825-31140 GCA_009831015.1 Picea engelmannii | reverse complement strand
ATCTGATTGCATAATCTTTCACTAATATTTTGGCATGACTAAAACTTAATTACAATTAAAATATCCCTTGAATAGTACATTGATAGGGTGGATCCAAAGATGACATAATACTCATGTGTTAACATCTAGATGTAATTTGACTTCGAGAAGGGGATCTCTGAAGTGATTCAACTCAACTTGGAAGTATCGATCTACATACAAGTTCTTAATTATAAGAAATTTCAATCAAACTGCAATGATCCATGCCATGATTATGTAAATTGCATTAAGGATTGAAAAAATCACCAATCAACTCAAGATACTCCAATGAAACAAGCATAACAATGCCCTACTCCACCTAAAAATTCAAATCAAATAAAAGGACCTCACCTCCCAATAGTAATCTATATTTGCCCCTTGCATTAGCAAGAAAAAATTTAAAATTTTCAGAACTGCCCCCATGTCAAGAGAAAAAGGTGTCTCAAAAATTGCTTCTATAGATGTTTCTCCTCACAACTCACCATCGAAAGAGTTTGTGCCATTAACAAAGACCGCTTTCTCAAATTCATCCAAGTATGTAATACACCAAGTCTTGGCATCTCTACCAAATCTTACTTAAAATCATTAGCTCATTAAGGTATGAGTTCAGGTTCTCACTAGGAACAAATCCCAACCTACCTAAGAACAAGAGGTGGAAGATCAACTAAAACTACATCCCACTGATGTCTTCCATAAGATGTTTGAAAACATGTAGCCCCAATCTCACTTTTGTAAAATACAAGATTATAATCATGACACCTACATAAGTGTACACTCATCTACAGACCTCCATTGCTACCTAGACCCTCCTTTCAAGGCAGGTCCGCTCTCAGGCCCAGTGATTACACCCCAATGATAGAGCTAGATAAATAATATAGAATTTTCAAGGGTGGAAAGAAAATAAATGAGCATCCCTGTAGATTGATCAATGCATTACAAGACTATGTTGTTAATAACTCACAAAAATAGATCATGTACATAATCACTTCATTGGCACAAATACCACATGATCATATAGAGTCTCACAAAGTAGAGAAATCCAGAAGGAAGAATAATTAAAAATCAGAGGCAAATCACTCTCGATTGTGTTCGCATAAGCCTTTTCAAGTTATATGATAGTAAAGAAAGCATGCCATGAAAATTGAGTGTTGAATCTCTCAACTACCACCAGTGTAATGAATTTTGCATCATGGAATGTTGTATGAAATCTATGTGGGAACTAAGACAAGGAACATATTCTGAAGGTTGAATGTGAAATTGGTTAGGATGTGTGAACCATGGCTAGAGATGAAGAATAGTGTTAGCGATAATTCTTGTCCTGGGCTCGAGAGCACCCAGACCTGCAGGTTGCGCGAGAAGTGCCCAAGCGCAGCATGGGAGAATCCCTGTTTTTCCAGTAGCAAGTCAAGCGAGCGGGCAAAGTTTTTCTGTCGGCAGCCGAGATCCAGCCATAAAGAAAATCAATGACCATCGGGTTTTCGGGGCTGTCAAGTTGCCCGAGATTTAGCACGAAGGGTAGCGCCCATATTTCAGGACAAATCTGGGTCGTCCGATCCAGTGGCGCGTGGCGCAGGATCTAGTCAAGTCGGCATATCGACAGTCAAGAGTTTGAGGGGTAAATGTCCCTCATCATCTTGCATCTCGAAACCCCGAATCCCGAAACGTCGATAAGAACCTTTCAAGCTAGCCCTGTGATCCTAGTGCCCGGTCACGTCAAGCGAGCCTGATCATGGAGGCAGCCCTCTTCTAACATCAAATGCCATCTCGACCATTCATCTGGAGGACACGTGGCATACATCTGTGTTCTCATGGTTTGATCAATCGAGATTTTAAGAAGCGTTGCATCATGAACCCCCGATGCCAGAAATCCCGAAAGAGTCTGGACCGTCCATCTGAAGGACACACAGTGCAATAACTAAGGCCACAAGTGGGGCCCTTTGGGATCTCCATGTTGAAAGCACCGAGGTCATCTTAGCCTTTCATCCATTAGCAAGGCTCGGGCAAATTTGATTTTAAGAGGGTGTAGATCTGGACGGTCGTCATCCAGGCACTCAAATTCACAGATGAGGTTCCATTCCGCACCCCCTCCATCATTCTGGCTTTAATGAGAGGGGGGGGTCTGAAATCAGAGATAATGTATGAGCGCATCTGGACGGCCCAAGTCTCGACGCTTAGATCTATGGTCTGTATTGAATTCCGGACCCCCCCATCGGTTCTGCCTTTAATGGAGGGGGGGTCCGGAATGGAATTTCACTCTAGCGGGCCCCCCTTCCTATCATGTCACTATTTGAGTCGTCCTCCCCATTGCCACCTACTCTCCACCTTCCTCCACCCTCTTCCCCCGTCATCTGTCCAACTTTCCTCTTTCAATCCACATGGCCCCTCCTTAGCTCATCACCCTCTCCCCTCCGTGTCCGCCTGTACCCCCACACTCCACACACCTTCCTCCTCTTTCCTTTTCAGACCGCGTGACATTCCTCAGATTTTGTCACTGCTCCCATTTCCTCTCCCTTGCCTCCACCGTGTTGACTCCATCGCTCCCATCATACCCTTTTTCACATCTGCTATAGGGGTCCCTCGCAGTAGTCCTACGAATTTGTGTCCAAAGAAAGATCATTCGGCTGATCCAGGTGGCACCATTAGGAGACCTCCACGTCCCAGAAGGAAGAGTTGACCGAGGCCATCCTCGATCACAAAAAACAGTTATTGTGGCAGTTGTTGGTGGTTGAACATCAGCTCCGCCATAAAAGGAAGGTCCGACAAAGGACTAATTCACGTCGGCTCACCTGCAGAAGGACAATCCAAAATCTGATGGCATCTGTCATAGGTGCACGATCATCCTGAGTCTGCATGGGTAGGTTTTCAGAAGCCATGCAGACGCAATTCTTTAATGCAGCGTCTCGTTTTTGCTGCTATTGTTGTTTTTGACTATATGTAGGTATTTTGGCCATTTTTTGTATCGATCGATGGTAGAGCAGAGCTCCCTACTGTAAAGTTTTAACATATATTCTAGTTTGCTGGTTATGCATCTGTATATGAGATATCTTGCTTTATGACAGACAGTTTCTCTTACTCCATCTAATTTTCGTCTCATGCTAAGAGAGTTCGTGATTGACTGATTCGCGCGAATTATTGCAGTTATGTTATGATAAAAGATTTATTGTTGCATTATTGCATTCTCTAGCTTTTGTGTTTGAATGTAAGATGATATTGCATTTGGATGTCTTCTTCCATAGCCTGTTAGAAACCCGATGTTAATAACAGACCTCTGCTTCCCTCTTATATAAGTCTTCCTCCTGTTCACCCTTTACTACAGCTCACTGTCTGAAGTTTATATAAGACCTTGCTCACCTATGAATGCCTGGCCTAGTTTTGGAGTTGGAATGATATTATTTTGAGTTGGCTTCCATTCGGTCATCCCATCTATAGACCATCGTGACATAAAACTGATGGGCGTCGGGCTCTTCTTCTACTAGCAATCCAGGAGTGACTTCCGTCGCCAACATTTCTAGCACTGTTGCCAGGGACGAAGTTTAAGATTTTCCCTCAGCAGAACGACATTGAGCCTCTGATTCTGAAGGTGCATCAGACATCAGACCCATTAAAGATTTCTACTATGCACCTGGCGACTCCACTGTGGTGACTCCATTGTTTCCACATCACTGTTTCAGCTGTGACTACTGTTAGCACACCTGAAAGCTGACCCGAAGGAGATTTCTTGAGAAGGTTTCAGTAGCTACTTTCTCAGCGTGAGAAGCTTCCTGGGGTAACGACAATGTTAAGAACTGGCCTTTGATGGTGAACAAGGACTAGACACACTTGAAGCTGCGCATCTTTTCACCTAGCGACTCCATGATTCGAGGATCAATTGGCGACTCCATTGGTTCGATATGGAGAAAATCCTTGCTCGCAGGTTCGCTCCTTTTAATTTTTCTACTATTCCTATTTTTCCTAATGTTGTCCCTTCTCTAAATGAATGGGGTGATTATTTGCCCATATTTGGAAAATGTGAAGGGGACAACCCTGCTCAACACCTCAGCGAGTTTCATGAACTCATGCGTCAGTGGGAGATACATCATGAGGATGTATTACTGAAGATGTTCATGTTCTCGTTAGCAGGGGATGCGCGTAAATGGTATCATTCTTTACCCCCTGCTAGCATTTCTTCACTCAGTGAATTCCATGCAGCCTTCATTGCCTATTGTCAGGAGCTTTATCCCTCTGAGTTGATTTTTCATAGCTGTTGTGAGGGATACTACAAAAAATGTATACAAGATAGAGCCATCTCTTATGTAGGCTATGAGGATGATCCTAATGACCTGGATCAGAATGCAGTCATTTCTCCTCCCCATTCGTCTGCTTCGGGCGAAGTTATGGAACTGATAAAATATATCACTGCCAGACTTGACAGGTGGGAAGCTGAGCGATGTATATAGGATTTTGGTATCTCTGCAATGGATGACTATGAATATCCTGAGGAGGAAGAAGATGCTTCAAGTGAAGTTGTGGAACTGATAAAATCTATCACTGCCAGGCTTGACAGGTGGGAAGCTGAGCGATGTACAGAGGATTTTGGTATCTCTGCAATGGATGACTATGAAGATCCCGAGGAGGAAGAAGATGCTTTGAGCGAAGTTATGGAACTGATAAAATATCACTGCCAGACTTGAAAGGTGGAAAGCTGAACAATGTGCTAAGGATTTCCCATCCTTTGAAGCAGAGGCCCTTAGCAGCTCTACTGAGGGTGATTATGAAAAAATCTTTCCCACGAGTCTTGTTTATGGTCATTATGAATCTGACCCATGGGAAAGCCAAGAAGAAGAAATCCTCCCAGATATGATTATGTCTGATGAAGGCTATGATGATGGGGGCTATAAGGATAAAAGACTGGGGGAAGAATATGCTCTGAGTGAACTGATAGAACAGGCGAAATCTCTCACTGCCCAACATGCAAGGTTGGAATCTGAAGGCAACAGAGAGAATTTTCCAGTCTTCAAGGTAGATGATTTGAGTAGCTCTTTTGAAGAGATTATTGAATATTTCTGGGTTGCGTTGGCATCTGCCCCCGATGAGCCTGTCGTCTTAGATTCAAGCGAAGAAGCCATTATGGAAGGGGATTGTTCTTTCTTCCTTCACCAGATTTCCCATGATGTATTTACATTTGGGATTAAAGAGAAGGATCGAGAGACAGTTCCCTTTTCACAAGATGGGGGAGTGCAGAAAGAACCAGAAGAGCAGTTGAGCGCGCATTTCATCATCTATCCAGAGCCAGTCAACGAGTAGCCACCGCCTAAGAACAGTGAGCCTGCGTTCGTTGTCCTCATACCTGTGCTTATCAGAGATATTCAGCCACAGGTGAACAACTGTGTAGCAGAAGAGGCTATCTGTCGCCAGTTTTCTGGGATTGGCCACTCATTCTATGACCCGGTCAGCAAGTACATGGAGTGGCATTTCACTTATGCCTTAGAGCCACCCTATTTCATCTCAACTCCAACCTGTAAGGAGGAGTTGAAGAGTGTAACTGTTCTTCTATCATGGTTACACCATCTGCTGATGAGCATCGACAGAAGGAAGGAGATTCTATCCAGGAAGCTGCTTGAATGGCTATGGTGGAAGTTTTCTTTCACCTAGCCCCATGTAAAGGGTTTTATTAGTTTAGGATTGTACATAAATAAGCTCCTTGGAGCGTCTATGTTTAGTTTGTTTGGTTTTTTTTACTTTTCGGCATATATTTCTCAGCAGGAGGTTTGAGCTTGACCCCATAACCCAACAACAAGGCACTGAAGCTGCGGAATGAGTTCTTAGAGCATCACAGGGATGACTCTATCCCCCATGGAGCCTAATGTTAGCGATAATTCTTGTCCTGGGCTCGAGAGCACCCAGACCTGCAGGTTGCGCGGGAAGTGCCCAAGCGCAGCACGGGAGAATCCCTTTTTTTCCAGTAGCAAGTCAAGCAAGCAGGCAAAGTTTTGTTGTCGGCAGCCGAGATCCGGCCATAAAGAAAATCAACGGCCATTGGGTTTTCGGGGCTGTCAAGTTGCCCGGGATTTAGCACGAAGGGTAGCGCCCATATTTCAGGACAAATCTGGGTCGTCCGATCCAGTGGCGCATGGCACAGGATCTAGTCAAGTCAGCATATCGGTAGTTGGGAGTTCGAGGGGTAAAAGTCCCTCGTCATCTTGCATCTCGAAACCCAGAATCCCGAAACTCCGATAAGCGCCTTTCAAGCTAGCCCTGTGATCCTAGCGCCCGGTCACGTCAAGCGAGCCTGATCATGGAGGCAGCCCTCTTCTAACATCAAATGCCATATCGACCATTCCTCTAGAGGACACACGGTGTACATCCATGTTCTCGTTGTTTGATCAATCGAGATTTTAAGAAGCGTTGCATCGTGAACCCTCGGTGCCAGAAATCCCGAAAGAGTCTAGACCGTCCATCTGAAGGACACACAGCGCAATAACTAAAGCCACGAGTGGGGCCCTTCAGGATCTCCATGTTGAAAGCACCGAGGGCATCTCATCCTTTCATCCATCAGCAAGGCTCGGGCAAATTTGATTTTAAGAGGGCGTAGATATGGACGGTTGTCATCTAGGCACTCAAATTCACGGATGAGGTTCCATTCCGCACCCCCTCCGTCATTCTGGCTTTAATGAGAGGGGGGGGGGTCCAGAATCGGAGATAATGTATGAGCACATCTGGATGGCCCAAGTCTCGGTGCTTAGATCTATGGTTTGTATTGAATTCCGGACCCCCCCATCGGTTCTGCCTTTAATGGAGGGGGGGGGTCCGGAATGGAATTTCACTCTAGCGGGCCCCCCTTCCTGTCATGTCACTGTCTGAGTTGTTCTCCCGGTTGCCACCTATTCTCCACCTTCTGCCACCCTCTTCCCTTGTCATCTATCCAACTTTCCTCTTTCCATCCACATGGCCCCTCCTCAGCTCATTGCCCTCTCGCCTCCGTGTCCACCTGTACCCCCGCACTCCACACACCTTCCTCCTCTTTCCTTTTCAGACCGTGTGGCATTCCTTAGCTTGTGTCACTTCTCTCATTTCCTCTCCCTCGCCTCCATCGTGTTGACTCCATCGCTCCCATCATACCCTTTTTCACATCTGCTATAGGGGTCCCTCGCAGCAGTCCTGTGAATTTGCGTCCAAAGAAAGATCATTCGGCTGATCCAGGTGGCACCATTAGGAGACCTCCACGTCCCAGAAGGCAGAGTTGACCGAGGCCGTCCCCGAACCCAAAAAGCAGTTATTGTGGCAGTTGTTGGTGGTTGAACATCAGCTCCGCCATAAAAGGAAGGTCCGGAAAAGGATTAATTCACGTCGGCTCACCTGCAGAAGGACAATTCGAAATCTGATGGTGTCTGTCATAGGCGCACGATCATCCTGACTCTGCATGGGCAGGTTGTCAGAAGCCATGCGGATGCAATTCTTTAATGCAACGTCTCGTTTTTGCTGTTGTTGTTGTTTTTGACTATCTGTAGGCATTTTGGCCATTTTTTGTATCGATCGATGGTAGAGCAGAGCTCCCTACTGTAAAGTTTTAACAGATATTCTAGTTTGTTGGTTATGCATCTGTATATGAGATATCTTGTTTTATGACATACAATTTCTCTTACTCCATCTAGTTTTCGTCTCATGCTAAGAGAGTTCGTGATTGACTGATTTGCGTGAATTATTGCAGTTATGTTATGATAAAAGATTTATTGTTGCATTATTGCTTTCTCTGGCTTTTTTGTTTGAATGTAAGATGATATTGCATTTGGAAGTCTTCTTCCATAGCTTGTTAGAAACCCGATGTTAATAACAGACCTCTGCTTCCCTCTTATATAAGTCTTCCGCCTGTTCACCCTTTACTGCAACTCACTGTCTGAAGTTTATATAAGACCTCGCTCACCTATGCATGCCTGGCCTAGTTTTGGAGTTGGAATGATATTGTTTTGAGTTGGCTTCCATTCAGTCATCCCATCTATAGACCATCGTGACATAAAACTGATGGGCGTCGGGCTCTGCTCCTGCTAGCAATCCAGGAGTGACTTCCGTCGCCAACACATAGTAGGAAACACATCACCCTAGTGAGATGAAGTAATGATGATATGGTCTATATTTGGACGAAATTACATCAAAACATCATTTTTTTAGTGTACAAGATCTTTATTATGGCCACCAAATTTGAGGAATTTTAATTTATGGAAAGGGAATTTGGAGCAGAGAACTAAAATTAGGGCACATGGGTTTTGTGAGGAAACCTAATTAATATCCTAGCATAGTTTTTTTGTTTCCATAATTGTTTTTTATCAACTTTATTTTCATTTCAAAAACTGCTAGACAACTTGCAATATTGGCAAAAAATTACCAATTTTATTGAAATCAATGAGGAGAAAATATTCTTGGAGAAAATTTGACACATCTCTTTTGTGAGGATGTAAATATTGTTAAACCTAGAATAGTTGGATTTATCTATAAGAATTTTTTATGGGAATTAAGTGCATTTTACAAATCTAGGCAGGAAAGTTTTGAAGTGCCAGAAAAAGGCCTAAAGTGCCATTTGGGCCAGCTTGTTTCTCTCATCTAAAGGTGATGTTGGACTGCTAAATTTCAAGATGTCATTATTCATATGAAGGACTACAAGTTTCCACCTTTATTTATATATTTCACATTAATATAAAACCATCTATGTGAATTTTAAAAGGATGACTTAGCTCATATGTGTGCTCTATTTTAGGGAAGATTTGAATTACATAGAAGATAGTGACACTTTTTGGCACATGGTAATGTTGAGCTTGGTAAGTGATATTTAATTAGTGAATGCATGTACCCATTACATTTGGTATGAATTCAATTATATAATTAAAAATCCCTACAACCATTACATTCCATCAAACCATATTTCTATCAAGAATTTCATCAAACAATTAGCATGCACACTCAAGTGATAGGAGAAAGAATTCAAACCATACTTATCCTTTGTGTGTTCCCTCCTCTGTGTGTTCCCTCCTTTGGTACGCCCTAAAAACTGTGTTCCCTCCTCTGGTACGCCCTCAAAACCGTGTGCCCTCCTCTGGTGCGCCCTCAAATCCGTGTGCCCTCTTTCGGCCATGTGCCCTCCTCTGGTGTGCCCTCCTCCCGTGTTCCCTCCTTCTCTGTGTGCCCTCCTTCTCCCATGATCCTTTCCACTCTCGTGCTACTCTCCACTCTGCGTGCAACTATGAGGCATGCGATAGTGTTGTGTTTGATTTTGTTTTGTGTGTGCATTGTTATGTTGTTTTTTTTTTTTTTGTTGTTATATTAATATTACCATATCCTCCAAGTGGAACATGGTTTCTCCTATAATTCCTTGGATAATGGGGATAGGTCTCAATGCCTTGATAATGTGCACGAGAGGACAATAAATCCCTTAGGGTATAAATGAATCTTTAGGGGACCTACAAGGGCCATGGACAATGCCACAAACCACAAAACATGCCCTGTATAAGATATCATTATCATTAAAGTGGTATGTGGATGCCATTAGAAGGTTTTATCATTAGGGATGGGTACTAGAGCCGTGACCATGGTTGGGTCAAAAGTCGAGGGAATTAGGAACTAAGTTAATATTCTTGATCTAATAGGCCATGATCAAGGCCTCAAACTACAACATAGTTCCTTTAAAGTGAATCGTTGTCATATAAGTAGGATATGGGTATAATAATGAGTTTTTTCGTAGTAGGAATGGGTCTCAAGGACTTTAACATAACAAAGGGAGGAGAATAAGGGACTTATTCCATAAATGGATTTGTAAGGCTCAATATCCATGAACATCACCTTCAAAATAATCCCTTTAGAGGAAATATTTGGCCTCCAAGTTGAATATGTGTACCATTATGAAATATTTTTCACTGGGGACATGTGCATTAAGTAATTAGCCATGGCCAAGTGAGGAAAATAAGACCCTTGGGTCATTTATGAATCCTTTAGGGATTAAGGGACATAATCGATGCCCTAAACCATAGAACATGTTGTCTATAGGGAATCATGAACCTTTGAGTGAGATATGGGTATTGTTATAATATTTTGTGTATCAAATATGGCTATGAATGATTTTTGTTGTACTTGTTTACAATCTCATTACTCGTATTCTATACTACAAAAAGTGAGCCTAGAAACCATATGGAAGCCCCCTTGACTTGGGTCTACCCTTTTTCTAAAGTGCAAAGGAGAGTTGGTGAGGTGACAATGGCCAACATCCTAGTTCCACAAATCTTCAGCTAGGTTTTGGACTTTACATTTTGGGTATGAGATTGTGTGGAAACAT
>ML804962.1:203380-217676 GCA_009831015.1 Picea engelmannii | reverse complement strand
GTATCTGTGGTGTGATCCTTCAAGAAGTGCGCATCCACCTGGAGGCATTCTCTTGATTGGGTCTTGAGTGCTTTGCGTCTCTTGGCCATTGAAAAGCAGTCCAACGGAACTCTATCTGTTGTGAGCATGCTTGGCTTCATGTGCTGATGATTGCTTTATCTTGAGTATCTTTAATTCCTGCACATGCAAGTAAACGTGTTAGTATATTGTATATCTTGTATTTAGCTTAGTCTTAATCTGTACATCTTAAACATTCTTTTGTATATCTTGTATCCAATCTAAGGTAGCTTTGTATCTGATATATTCTTTGTGTCTAGTTGTATCTATTTTGTTGTAATCTAGTAATACTTTGTAACTTGTAAATTATCTTGTAACGAACACCCCCTTAACTTAGTTGACCCCATTGCCCAATCTTAGGCACTAGTCTTAGTTGCCCTAGGAAAAGGTCTGACTCTCATACTTAGATAGTTGCATCTTACATTTGCTGATTGACATCATAGGTCAGATTCCCCTTAACCTTTAACTAATTAAAATCAACTCCTAAAACAATTAATCGTAAATCTCATCTAGTAACTAGGGTCTACCCGGCTTGACTTCCCTAGGAGTTAGCTTAGACGGAAAAGGTTCAAGTCAAAGTGACAGCATGGGCTTTGAACCTAGGCATTGTGCCTCCAAGGACACACTAAGTGAGCAGGACTTGGCTCACGTTTGCAAGTGTGTATAAGGACGGCAACAGTGAGGACAGCCTTAAATGGCTTCAGCAAACCTTGGGAGAATTTTGTGCGATGCATTGTGGCCAGAGAGACTATGCCCAGTTGGGAGAGGCTCTGGGATAACATTTTGCAAGAGGAGTTGAGACATGGCTCCACATCTACTAGTCAACAGCAGGGTGTTGTAGATGGTGATGAGGGTGATCTTGCCTTTGAGGCGAAAGGCAAGGAGAAGATCATGCAAGGTCCCAAATGAGGGGCCAAGCAGCAACAACCGAGAGGAGGAGGGCAGAAGGACATTAGCAAAGTGAAATGCTTTGCTTGTGGCGAGATGGGGCACTATGTTGGACAGTGTCCCAAGAAGAAGAAGAAGCAGGGTGGTACTGCAGCGACAGCAGAGGAGGAGGATTTCACTGCTCAGTTTGAGAGGGAGTGTGCTTTCATGGGTTGTTGTTTGGCAGTTGAGACACCATCCAGAAGTTGGTGCGTAGACATAGTTGACGAGGTCCCACAGATTAAAAGTGTTGCATCTCAGAGGACTCAGACTAAGTTATGGAGTACATCGTATTCAGGGGTGGCTGGTCCACCCGAGACAGCTTTAGTTTCAGAGTTGTCGAGTATACGGACAATTGGTGCAGATGCTTCAAGGCCACATACTACTTTGCAGAGATCTGTTGGAGAGCCTCAGAGGTTGGTCAGTGAGAGGAATGCACCAGAGAGGTTTGGGTCCCACTTGGTTATGGGGACAAGCAGATCAGTTTTAGTTTCCACTTCAGGTGGTAGTCACTTGGTGAGAGACCAAGGTGAGGATCTTTGGTGAGATGCCAAGATCAAGAGACTCTTGGTGAGATGCCAAGAGCAAGGGACCTTTGGTGAGATGCCAAGGTAGAGATCCTTGGTGAGATGCCAAGGTAGAGATCTTTGGTGAGATGCCAAAATCGGGATCTTTGGTGAGATGCCAAGATCAAGGCTTGGATCAAGAAGGACTTTGATTCAAGGAGATCTTGGATAGGTGGAGATGGACTTCCATCTAGAGATCATGCAGGTCGAGCAGATCAGAGTTAGAGGCCACTTTTGATGATCAGGTTACAGCCATACCCACTGAGTCTTTGCCAACAGGCAAGGATGTCCACTTCAGGGACAAGATTGGAGGGGTGAGTGACACTTTCCTCAGTAAGAGGGAGTGTTGAGATTTTGGTACCTTGCAAAGTGGTCCCCTTGTGTTTGTGAGTCACTAAATACAAAGGGGGAGACTATCACCCTTTTACCTTTACTTTATGTTCTAATTTCACATAGACTTTATTCACTTAAGTCATAAAGTGAAATTTTTCACTTAAGTTATAAAGTGACAATTAATTCACAAGTCGGTGAATTAATAGACATAAAGCAAACTATGGAAACTTAAGTAAAGTGGGTTTCTAAGAGAGATTTATGAGAAGTGATCTCGCCCATTGATTAGAGTTGGGCTAGATGCAATCTAGGCCCTTGATCTTTTAGGTTTGGCCTAAGAGAGGCTAAAGGAGGAAAAAGGGTAAGGAAGAGATTCATTCTTCACTTGAGAGAGATGAGTGAAGAGAGGAAGAAGAGTTTGGAGAAGGAAAAGGGGGCGCACCATTGAAGGAGAGCAAGCAAGCATGTGGAGGCACACTTGTGGGAAGCAAGGGAGCTCAAGCTTGAGGTTCTACACCCATGGAGTGCAAGCTAGGTAGAGGGCGCATTCTAGTTTACATGGGCGCACAAGCAAAGAGGAGGGGCACACTTGAGTATTGGGGGGGATCATTTGCTTGTGGAGGGTGCACATAATGCAAGGAGGGGCACAAGGTTGAAGGAAAGAGGTGCTTTATCGGATTGGGAGCCTTTGTGGAGGCAAGAGGCACACCTAGAGTTGAGGGCACAAGCTTCTATGCATTTGACTACCAAGAGGGGCCCAAGTCTTCATTTAGCAGGCACATCTACAAGGAACTCCAAAGCATCCTGAGTTGGGTTGTTATTGTACCAGGTTCACTTGTATTTATTTCCTTGTTGTACTCTTGCTTTGAGATCTCTAATATATATCTATCTCTCTTACTAGTTTTACCCGCAGGGGTTTTTCCAGGGTCATGTTGACAAAAAACTACATGTGTTCATTTGTCATGTTTGCTTAGTATTTTCAATTGTAGGTTGTTAAAGATCCTAGAGGTGTGTTTGATGTTTAATGCATGTTAAAGAAGGCTAATTTGGACAGCAAAACCATCCATAATTAATCCTTATAACAAGAGGCATTGTCCTAAAACAGCGAGAAAAACAATTTGAAAGTACCCAAACATAGTGCCCAACAAGAGGTCAAAGACAAGCCTGTTGGGCAGCCCATAGAACCTCATAAAATCTTCAAACACCACTCTTCAAGCTCTATCATTATTTAAATTCCAAACCCACTCAAAACGTAAAGCATCAACTAGCCAGGCTCAAAATATTCACTCCACATATTCTCAATTCCCAGGAAAAATCCTCCAATGACAGTTGCTTTCACAGTTTCACTTAATTACATATTCTCCAATGGTCTAAGTTTGCATCTTTTTATCCAAGAAATCCAAAACACAATTGTATTCATTGATCAGCCTCTCTTCCATTCCAAAAAGAAACCCACCAAAGAATAATAAATGTCATCAAAAAAAATTCTCTGTGCATGAGAAATGGAAGAAAACTTTAGTTGTTGCCAGGAAATTTTAGGAATATCTTTCCTGACGTAGAGCCCATTGAACATTGCCACATTCCTCTTGTTCCTTTCCGAAACTGCTTTCTTTTAGAAATCTTAGGGAACATAAACAAGATTCCCCCTTAAAATTCTCTTAATTTATCATCATATTACCAAATTTTTGGGTACTCTCAAAATTCTTCTAAGGTAAACAATCTTTTTTCTTGCAGTATGTGTGTAACTGATTTTGTCTAGTAATACCCTATAAATAATATGCCCTACCAGAAAACTTTCAATCCAGCTCCTTTGTTAATGGTTACCTGTTTTCTGGTAGTTTTCGCTAGTGACAACCTTGTTTTAGAATGGAAACCCTGATTCTATTAATCATGACCCCATTTCTAATAGCTCCTTTTCCATCACTTTTCTATGCCATTCATGTTGACATGTAGAAAGTTTGCACAAAACCTCTACCTGTCAGTCCACGTGTACAAGTAAGTGCATGATTGTCAATCCATGCCTCCCTTCTGGTATAGAATCACAGTTATGTTCGCTCTATGCCTTAGAGTTGACAGCTCTGTACGTCAACCCTACTCGATGGTTCTATCCCCCAGCATGTCGCAGTTGTCAATCTTTCTCACTTGTACCCACCTCGATGGTGGTTCAGAGACTATGTCTGCTTTGTCTCCTCCATGTTCACCCTCATGCCATTACAGGCATATGGGATGTGAGCTTCATGTGCCTCCCCACTCGCGTTATTTGCTCCTGCTCCTCTGCAGATTACCTATGTTATCGCACAAATTGTAGAGTTTTTCTTATGTGCAAATCAAATTTAAAGTTGTAAAGGGGCAAAGTAAAGGAGGTCGGCCTCCTTACTTTGTGGTTTACCCTAATTTAAGTGGTCAAAGGCTTCTTAGGACTTTTTGTATAAATAAGGATCAATTTCATTTCATTTAACATAACTCTCCCATTGTGAGAAGGGATACTAGGCTGAAATTTGCGCCCTCTTTGGGCATTTTGGACTATCTCTCTCTTGTGCAACTTCTATTTGGTATCTTGTCTTGGAATATTGTGGGGCTAGGGTGGTGCACACCTCTTGGAGGCTTCTTCTCTTGCCCTTGGATGGATATTGTTTGGTAACTAGGGTTTCATCTTGCTTTTTTTGTGGAATTGGTAAGAAAATTTATGCACTTTGTTGGTATTTTCTTCTAGTTTCATGGATAATCTTGTCTTAAACCCTTGGAGGAGTAGAAGGGCATACACCATGTTATCGCACAATTTGTACTTATTCCAAAGGAAAAGGTTGAGGGAAGGCAAATTGGCGTAAAAGGAGGTTATCCTATCATTGTTACCTCAACAACATACCTCTCTCTATTTAGGGTTGATGGCCCAAGGGAGACGACCCCGGTGACCTGGCGGTTTGAGAAGGAAAAGGTTAAAGTGTCTATGAAAATATCCCCTCTCACAAGTCACACTGATCAGAAAGTCCCAGGGTTTTAACCAATGAAATAGTGAAGTATTAAGATGTACCTGCCCAGAACAAAGCAACAAGAAAAGATATCTTTCGCAAGTACAACTTGCTCTTAGTACTTCATAAAACCATGGACCTTATCAATAAAAGCAATAGTTGATATATGGTGAAGCAAACAGAAATTTATAGCAGCAATGTTTATGAGATGATTGCTTCACAATAAAATCCTTGAAATGGCTTCACAATGACCAAGAATAATTACTCAACAATAGCAAAGTACTAGCATTTGTCGGAAGCAAATCAGGCAGTGTATAAATCAACTTTACAATTGTTTTTATGTGCTTTTAATGTTGGAATAAGTGGTTGTAGCTTACTTTAGTAACAGCAGCAAATAGGTTAGTGGATTAGACTATTCTAAGGTTAGGAGTAGTTAGTAGAGAGCTTAAGGTAAAGGTTTTGATAGTAGTTTTTGTCAATCACTCAATTGTAAGGCTTAGATTAGTGTTTTTAGGGTAAATGGAGTCTTTTTAGGCTGCGGCAAATCTTGAAGGAACAAATGATAATAAGAGAGCTAGAGACAAGAGGGTCAATAACTGAAGTGTTGGTAGCCCAAGGCTTCAATCACCAAACCCTAGGGGGAAAATGGTTACTAGGAAGTAGGTAACCCTAGGCCCTAGTAGTTTTCCTCCTTTAGCTCAAGGATGAAGTAGATGACAACTTAGATGAAGCAAAAGGTGCTAGGGTGTTGCAATGGCAAGGCCCTTAGCAAAATAGCTTCAAGAAAATTGGTTTTCTAGCATAATCTAGTAGGTGAAAGTTATTAAGGCAAGAACAATAACATGTGCTTTAGCCTCCTAGGGTTTAAAGCTAGCAATTTCATAATCTTAGTATAAATGCAAGATAAATACAACTATAACCATTCAATGAAGAAGAATTGCAGAAAATTTACTTACATTCACCAAGAATCATCTAGCAAATAACCTAGTTGAACACTTCCACCCAAAAAAATGCCAAAATACTCCAAAATAAGCCTCCTTCAAGAAGTGCGCACTAAATTTCAGCCAAGAAACCCTAAGTAGGGCGCAAATTTCAGACCTCACTACGTGAGTGAAAGATGATGAAATAATACAAGGGAAAATCCCTTATTTATACAGTTACAATGACCAGAATTAGGTCAAAAAGGCCGACATGGCCAGTTTACATGTAATATCTAGTTTTTACATAAAATGACAAATTAAACCCTAAATCAAGTAAAAAAGGTGACATCGTGCCCTTTTAGGGTGAAGTTAGGCCTTTTTGGTGAAACTTTGGCCTCCAAGAGCAAAACGTTAGGCCTCCCAAGGCCTCTCGATCAAGCCACATGCCACTTGGCACATAACTGCCTCCAAAGTGTCCATCAAACGCTTGTGATGTCAAGGGTCACAGAGGTGACGCCATGGGCCTTTCAAGGCCAACATCATCATAGGAGGGCAAGACCCCCTAGGTCCCAGCCTGCCAGGATGTCTCTGGTAGAATGTCCTCCTCTCTCTCTGGTGCAAGCTTCTGTCCTATCTCTGCCCCTGGATGGGGTCTCAGCATCAATTTGGTGGGATTTTAACCCTATGGAGGTCTGAACTAATCATCTCCCCATGTGTACCTGTCCGTCAGGTGTGGCCCTGCAACAACAACAAGTACGCCCTTCATGGGTTCATAAGTCATAGGGATCATAGCAATGTCAATCACATTGAATAATCAAGTTATCTAAATATATGCATAAAACACCCCTTTCCCAGACAAGTGCTCCAAGACGTTATGCTATTCTACAAGCTAGGTTTGGAGAGGACGTCATGAGGTCCTATTGGTCTAATTCTCATTAGATGTGGGATGTTTCCAAGTGAAGACAAATCCAGGCCATGTAAGCGGATGAGGTGGTGAGGGATGTTTGAGCAATGGGTGCAGTGATGACAAGGGAATGTATGGCTTACCAATGGGTACCTCTGAAGAGGGTGAGCTACTACTTGTCATGGATGCAACTGTTTCCAAGCCCATTCAATGCCTTTTATCTTTTTATCTTATTGCTTTTTCTTTCAAGAGACTAGTTAGGGGACACTGCCCTGGCGTGGTGACCAGTTGGCTCCAATTCTACATCAAATATCCCAGTAAACAACTTCCGGAGCCACACTGCTTCACGGCTTGCGACGCTTGTTGCGATCTGCTTCTGATGTACTGAGTGCCATTAATGTCTGCTTCCTACTCAACCATGAGATCATGCATGATCCCAGACTAAAACAGCATTCGGAAGTGCTCTTCCGATTCACTGCACTCCCTGCCCAATCAAAATCTATATATCCCTGCAGCTTCACATCTCCACCTAAGACATATCTCAATCCATATCCAATCTTACCATAAAGGTACTTCAACATATGCTTTGCTACCATCCGATGTACCTGTCTAGGTTCAACCATGTGTTGACTCAAGGTGTTCACTGCAAAGCATATGTATGGTCTGGTGTTAACCAGGTACATCAAGGATCCAATCAACTCTCTGTACATCGTGGAATCCACCAAATCTGAAGATTTGTCACTCAAGAGCTTCAGATTTATCGTCATAGGTGTGGTCATGGACTTGCAGTCCATCATCCCGAATTTCTTCAAGATCTCAATAATATATTTTCCTTGGCTAAGGAAAATCTCATTTGATCTCTGCCATACCTCCAATCCCAAAAGATAATGCATTAGACCTAGATCCTTCATCTCGAACTCTAAAACGAGCTCCCTCTTGCACCCAAATATGAGCTTCTTGTCTCCTGTCAAAAACAGGTCATCCACATGTAGGATCAATGGGAAACCATCCTCGAGCTCATCAAATAACCGTCTGATCTGGCATATCATGTCTTGGGTGCCTGCTTAGGCCCACACAAAGCCTTATTTAATCTTTAGACATGAGACTCCTTCTCATGTATCTTATGGCTGCTCTATGTGCACTTCTTTTGGCTACTGGAGCAAGTGTCTCGTCATAATCTTCCACCTCTTGCTCGGAGAATCCTCATGCCACAAATCAAGCTTTGTACATTTCTATGCTGCCATCTGCAACATGCTTGATCTTCTAGATCAATCTTGGAAGTCACTACTGACTTCCCTTCTGGTCTCGGAACCACCTCTCACACACCATTCTTCATGATAGACTAATACTCCTCCATCATGCTATCTTTCCATTCTTGCTTCTCAACGGCTTCTTCAATGATGGAAGGCTCCGAATCAATGATGTTGCTCATCAGCGCCAAATAGCTGGAAAACATGTGTGGTTTCTGGAACTGAGGCAAAATCTATATCCCAGTCCTTCTGACTGGTTGCCTCCTCTATCACTGCAGCAAGGTCTATCGAGACAAGGGAATCCTCCCAGGACACCTCACATCTCCTAGAAGCCTTTGAAGCTTCGATCTAGCCTCCTCAACTCATGGCACCTGTTTGTCAGTCCTAGAGACGTCTCTCTCTCCTATCTGAGTCTAAGAAGGAATACTTTTTGAATGAAAGTCTCTAAGCCACTGACTCTCTTTGAGATCAGCCTCACTTTGAATCTGCATGCTCCCTCTGAAGCTTGACACCCTCTGAGTCTATACAATCTCCGGAGCCACTTGCTTCCATTACATCTGTTGACTTCTTTTGAACTCTAATCTCCTATGGACTGTGCCAGGAGGTTGCTCCTCCCTACTGGATCCTAAGGGTTAACTCCCTCTGAAATCTAGCTCCTTCTGAGTTGGTACTTGGTGGGGTCGCCTACCTCACCACTGGTGGAGTCATCTGCTTCTCTTCATAGTATGGCTTATTAATGCCATGTATCTGTATGAGAACATGCTTGTTTACTGCATCATTTCTAGGTAGGCCCTTCTGGCACTACTGCCTCTTCCTGCTGATCTGAAGAGTGGTCAAATTAATTGTACAGTCATCTTTGGAGCCTTCTGCTCCTTGTTATTGCACAGTTTGTAGTTAGAGTAAAGGATGGGTGGAAGAAAGACAAACTAGCGAAATTGAGACTATCCTACCAGTGTCACCTCGATAGGATAGCTTTTTTTGTTTAGGGTGGTAGGCCCAGGGGAGACGTCCCCGGTGACCTGGGGTTTTGAGAAGGCAAAGGCTTAAATGGCTCAGTAAAGTTATCCCCCTCACAAGTCACCATCGATCAGAAAGTCCGACTTGACAGCCAATAAAGATAAAAGTAACCAAAAGTGTACCTGGCCAAGACAAAGCAACAAGAAAACTATATGTGTGCAAGATCACTTGTTGGTTAGTACTTTATATAATCAAGGACTTTCTGATATAAAGCAATTCACCAATAATATTGATGAAGCAAATCAATGATATAAACTGGCAAATGATTACAATATATCACTTCACAATAAGTGCTAAAGGAGATTCACAATTATCAATGGCAATTTATCATCAATGTAACAATACTAGAAGCAACACCTTAGCCAATCTTTCAATTGCTTTAAAGACACAATAGATGTTGCATGGATATGTTTATAGCACAAATAGATGACGACAGCAATAGGGTTAGTAAGTGTTAGTCTAGGATAGGGTTAGAAGGAGTTAAAGGTTGTTCAAGAGTATTTGGAAGTTGTGATCAAAGTACTCAAACATAGAAGGTCTAGATCAGTGCATTATTAGGGCAAATGGAGTCAAATAGCTGCAAATGTTGAAGGGCCAAAATGATAGTGATAGGGCCAAAGACAAGAGAGTTTAATGATGAAGTGTTGCTAAGGCAAGGCTTCATCAATCAAACCTTAGGGGAAAACGACTCACTAAGGTGTAGAAACCCTAGGCCTTAGTGTGTTTTCCTCCTTTAGCTCAATGACAAGATAAAAAATGACTAGCTTAAAGAGTAAAGGGTAGAGTGTTGTTATGGCAAGGCTCTAACATCAATCTTCAGCAAAATAAATGGCTTCTAGCATAACTTAGTAGGGACATGAAACAAGAACACCAACATGTGCTTGTCCCCTAGGGTTTAATCCAGCAAATTATAATAACAAAATGCAAGTAAAAAATACCATAACCATTCAACAAAGAAGGATTGCATAAATTCACTTACATCCACCAAGCATTCATATAGCCAAACCCTAGTTGTAAACCTTCCACCAAGAAAATGCCAAAATAGCCAAGAAAAAGCCTCCTTCAACAAGTGCGCATCAAAATTTCAGCCAAAACCCTAATGGAAGGCGCAAATTTCATACCTCACCAAGAGTGAGTGAAAGATGATGATCAAAATGAGAGTTTTAGCTCTCTACTTATACAATACCAAGTGACCTTAATAAAATTTAGATCACCAAAAGGCCGACAAGGCCAAAATACCAAATAATATTGTTTTACATTAAATGTCATAAATTAAAACCCTAATCAAGCAAAAGTAAAGATGTCATGCCCTTTCTAGGGTGACGTTAGCCCTTTTTAGGGCAGCAATGACCTCCTGGAGCAAAACGTTAGCCCTCCTTGGGCTTCTCCAAGCTGCCACACATGCCATAACTGCCACAACTGCCTCCCCAAAACGTCCATAATGTTGGATGATGTCATAGGCATCCTGGGTGACGTCATGGGCCTTCCAAGGCCAACATTCCAGTGGAGAGGGAACAACCCCCTTGGGTAAGGCTCTGCCAGGCTGCCTCTGTGGAACGTCCTCCTCTTCTCCGATGCAAACCCCTTTGTCCTGTCTCTACCCCCTATTGGGGTCTAAGCATCCATCTAGTGGGCTCTTCAACCCCATGGAGGTCCGAACTAATCATCTCCCCATGTGTACCTGTCCAATATGGTACCTGTTCGTCGAGTATGATCCTGCACATCAACAGATACGCCCTCCATGGGCTCATAAGTCACATGGATCATAGCAATGTCAATCACATCCAATCATCAATTTTATCAAACATGTGCATAAAACCACTTTTACCCATTCAGGTGCTCAAAGACATTATACAAATCTGCAAGGCAAGTTTGGAGGAAGTGACAGGGCGTCCTATTGGGCTAGTGTCCACTGGAAATGGGATGTTTCTGGAAGCAATCAAATCCAAGTCATGTTAATGGATGAGGTGGATAAGGGATGTCCTGACAAGGGGTGCAGTGATAGCAGGGAAATGCAAGGCCTACCTGTGGGTGCCTTTGTAGAAGGTGAGATGCACATGTCCTGGATGCAAATATTTCCAAGCCCATTCATGCCTTTGATTCTTTATTGCTTTTTCTTTCAAGAAGCTAATCAGGGGACATTGCCCTAGCGTGGTGACCAGTGGTGGCAATGTTACCCACGAGCACTTTCACGGAAATGCGAAGGTTGGCTCGTGATGAGACCCCCTTTCTCTTGACTATGCCACCAAGAGCCACTACCCTGGCGTTGTAACCAGCTGTTAGTAGTGTCATACCGCTAGGTTCCCATGGACCTAATAGGCTGGCTCGTGATGAGACCCCCTATCCTCTGACTATGTCTTGTTTTATTATTTTCTATGGGTCCCTCTTGTTTCTTGTTGAGAAGCTTTTTACTGCTTTCTCGGGGGATCCCTGGGCGAAGCATCTCGAGGTTTTATTTTTAGGCTTTTATCTTTTGCCAACTGCTTTTACCTTCTAGGCCTTTAGCCCTTTCTTCCCACTAGGCAAGGTGCAACCCTTAAATAATTGGCCAACCCAATGCCCGAACCTATGTAATAGGATGGATGAGCGGGAAGTAAGATGAAAAGTGGTAAGTATGATGGGAGCGGACGATGACTCTTCAGAAATCCCCCCAGTGGCAACTCAAAACCTATGGGCACAAGCTTACTACGGCATCCTTTCATTCCCCCCAGACATGGTCAAGTGGATAAGTATAAGATCCAAGCACTCGTTAGAAACAAAAAGAACTAAATGCACATATTCAAAGGTTTCGAGGATCAAAGTGACACATAACATGATACCCGGACTCATTACCTCATGGAGCAAGATCCATCTCTGCTACAGGACCAAGCCGAGGTGATGGATGTTGTTGCTGCTGACAAAGTGAAGGCATTGAAAGGAAGAAAAGATGGGCCCTTTGGGGCCATGCTCAAGTCGACCTGGCTCTCAGTACTCCATGTCTAGGACCTGTGGGCCTCAAGACATAGTCTCCTTAGTTATCCCTAAAAGTGGGGGATAACACTCCTCACAGTTAATCTCCATAAGAGATGTTCTTCTCTGTCTTCTACTTCACATGGGTGTACGCTCATGTACACAGTTCTATGTCTCAGCTAGAGACTGTCTAAATAGTTGCCTCTTGCAACTGTCATCATAGATCCTTCTCAGAGCTATCATATGTGACCTGCTTGAAACAAGAGACGAGAACAACATTTTCATGGTAACCTCCATGGAATGGTTAGTAATCAAGAGCATCTCCTAGAAAAAATCAATTTCATCTTGCAAACAAGTATATCATTAACAATGAGCATTTTCTTAATGGTAATCGTACCGACAGTATTTAGGTGTACCTAAACATTTGATAGCAATAGCAAATAATAAAGTTGTAAAGACTGTTATCCTAGGTACAATACTTTCTTAAGCAACAACAATATAAAATATCAAACCTGATATGCAAACCTGGAGTATGGTGTTGTCTACTTGAGTTTCCTTCTATCGTTCATATGAAAACACCATTGTCTAAAAAACAAATTCTTCATCCTTTGATGCTTTTGAGTGTTCTTCGGCTTCTGCTGCATGTGCATGATGTTTCTTCTTCTCCTTTTCTTTCTCATGTTTATGAGGACATTGTGCGGCATAATGTCCCATCTTCCTGCAATTGAAGCATTGAACCTTTGACACATCCCTCTTACGACGTGGCCTCTTAGACCTCCTTGGACTGCCTTCTTCTCTTTCCTTTCTCTTCTTCACTTGTGCTACAAGTGCTTGGTTTTCCTCACTATCTACCATTTGTTTCTTGGACATCAATCTAGATTCTTCTTGAGAGCAATCTACCCATAACTTGTCAAACTTGGGTAAATTCCTTCTTGCACAAATTCCTTGGACAAATGGGTCCCAAGAGGGAGGGAAACCATTTAGCATAATGGTTACTAGTTCAACATCTTCTACTGGATCTCCAATGGCTGCTAACTGGTCTTTGATCTATGAGATCCTTGTAAAGAAGTTGGCTATCATCTCTAACTTGTTCATAGTCACATTTCTGAGTTGATATCGTAGGGTAAGCTTTTGACTGGTGTTCTTGCTTTCATAGAGTCTGGTTAGGACATCAAACATCTCCTTTGCAGTCTTTAGTTCTGATACATTGGGTATCAGGTGATCCTTGATTGAGTCTTTCAAGATCCTCTTGGCCTTGCCTCATTCTTCTTGAACTTTGTCTTTGCTTCTTCATCTTCGAGTCCTGGAAGCATCTTCTTGACATGATCCAATAATTCATTTTCTTCTAGTATGAGTTGTATTATTTGTTTCTGGAATCTGAAGTTATCTGCTCCATCCAATCTATCCTCAACTCTCATACTGGTTGACATTTTCGCCGGTAGAAACCCTAGCACTGAAAAACCTCGATTTTTCAAACTTCACCAAAATGCACGCTGAGGGTTTCAGGGGGTGCACTAGGTTAGGGTGCACTGCTCTGTGAAGAAATTATTCCCAACGTCCTTGGGATAGTGCTCAAAGAGCTTGACAAAGTATTGCAGCTGCAAGGTGCTGCTGTAGCAATCTTCCTTCCAATGGTCAAACTGTTCTGAAGGTAACCAGCTCTAATACCATGTTGGATTTTCCTTATTTACAGAGCATTAGTGTGTCTAGTATAATTTCACTTTGTTGCCATTGACATATATATCATGTACTGAGCAGTAGCAACATAAACAAGAGACAGAAAAGAACACGAGATTTATCCTGGGAAAACCCCAAATGGGGGAAAAACCCAGCAACCTTTCTTAGATAGATTATGTTCACAAAGCAAGTCCAATCAGATAAACCCTAGCACAAGTGTTAGCTTAACCAGAAATACCACCCCAGTTGCAGTAACACCATACAAAGGTAGCACACCTCAAGGACTAGTGCACAAGAGAGAGATACCAAAAGACTAAGCAAGAATGAATTATGCAGTTGTAGCTACTGCATCACCTCCTCCAAACTTGTGCCTTCCTTTTGTGTAGTTGTAAGAGTGTGAGTGAGTGAACAAATGAGCTAAGGCGCCTCCTTATTTATAGTCTTGTCCTTCTAGTTCGGCTAACTTCTCTTTTGGGAAGGTGTCTTTTCATTATACTTTATTCTTCTGGGCCAACTTCTCTTCTAGGGTATTTCAACATCTATCCAATGGATCTCTTGCTTCTGGAATCTTCTTCGCATCTAAGAAAAGTCATCTAGGCGGGAGAGATCCTCCTGCGGCTACCAAAACATCAACAACAACTATGTATAAAGAAGAGATTCACATAATTCTCAAGCTACCTTGGTTTAAAAAACTAGGTACTTTCATCTTAAACATGGAGAAAAGGTTTGT
>ML804962.1:112101-123187 GCA_009831015.1 Picea engelmannii | reverse complement strand
TATACAGGCAGAGAGAAGAGTGGTTGAAGGGAAAGACAAAGATGTGGGATGTGTTTTCTGATGATATGGGTTTGAACAACAGTGTTGAGTTGGCATTAGCCAACTTGGATCTTAATGAACTAGTGCTAGAGCCGGTCACTTTTAATGATGGTGATCCTCTTGAGGGGTCATCCTCCAAAGTCCACATCAACAAATGCACGGATTGCATTAGATATAGGGGAGGAGGAGGAGGATGGAGGAGAGAGCAGTGGTAGTGATGCCAATCTTGATGATTATGACATGGAGGACCACTGATAGTCATGACTCATGAGCTATGAGATTCTTCCATCTACGGTTCTAGTATTTACCCTATGGCTATTTTGTATCTGTCATTGGCATTCCCACCTATAGCATTAGTGACTCTAGCTTAGTATGTTATTTGATGTTGTAGAGGCCATTTAGAGCCTCCTTGATTATGTATTTATGTTCCGATCTCTAGATATGTATTGCACTTCGTGTCGTTTTGATATATTCATGAGCAAACTTTAGATATGTTGTCTCTAATTGTCTCTAATGCTTTGGAAACATGATTTAAAATCTTAAAAATATTTTTTTTTGTTAAAATTTAAATATTTTATGTATTTTTTAAAAAGTTGGTTCATTGAAACTGGTTCGACCGATTCCGATTCCGGTTCAGGTTGGACCCTTGACCAGTTCCGATGCAGGTTCTGACTTTTAAAACTATGGTTACAACAGATTTTGTGGGTTGTAACAACAGACTTTTGGAACAGACTTTGGACAGATTCTGACGCTGTCAGACCCAGCATAATAACAGCAATTTTGGGGCTAATTTTGTGTGCCAACAGTGAGATAAAGAGGGTTGAGTTAGGCCCGGTTCTTCTGTGGAGCAGCCATGGACTGTTGTTGTTACAGACTTGTGTTAAAGCCTATGTTGAGGCATGTGTGAGGGATGGTACAAAGAAAGGAGGGTTGAGGGAAGCTAGGAGGGATCAAACCCTCACCCTATAGCCACCCATGTGACCAGAAAGGTAGAGATTGGGTGCAGACTGTAGTGAAGGAAGGAAAGGAGCAAGTCGGGCGCTGAAAGGACTCAGTCGCAGTCTAGTAACCTCAGCTAAGGATAGTGGATAAGGTTGGACGGACTCAGCGAGACATATGTAAGGGTTGCAGAGGCAGTGGAGAGTTTGGAGGGGCAATGCCCTAACTCTCAGTTTTAGTGCAGCAGACTTGGACACGAAAACCAAGAGGGTTTCTACAGTGTCTTGTAAGTCTTTTGGTATCTTTCTTTAAAGTAAGGTTGGGCCATTGTCCCTGGTACGAGAGCCCATTGCTCTAGGTTTAAGAACAAGATTTTTGGGCATTAAATTCATGTGTTCTATGCTGATCTAATTGCTGGTGTTTTTATTTCCATTGTGCTAAGTAGTTAGGCATCTCAGTGTGTTTATGTTTACAGTTCAAATTGTGTAATTTTGTGTGTTCTATTGAGAACATAGACCAAACCTAAGGTGTGTGTGCACCAAGTCTGGTGCACTATGAAATCTAACAAATAACCAAAATACTTTTGTAGGCAAATGATGTAATCAGGATCTTTGGAATGATACAATCCTCCGAGAACACTTGACAACCTTGAAATAATTGTGTGAATAGGTTGAAATGAGTGTTAGCACAAGCAAAACTAGGGCATTGGCCTCTTCACTAAATTGGAAACCAAATCAAGTACAAATCAACTTCAAGAGCAAATAGTTAGAATAATGCAAAATTACAAATACTTGGGACTAATCCACAAAATATTAAACTACGACACATGCACAAGGAAGAGACTACATCCAGAATGGAAGGCAATCTTCATGATTTAAAGGAGACATAGAACAACAAAATTTTGGGATTGGAGCATGATACGATACCTATTACCTAGTTCCTCATAACATCGGTATTTTTGTACAAATGTGAGGTATGGGGAACAAACATTCCCAACCACGGGTGGAACAATATTGAGAAAGTTAAAACACACTTAATAACAAGCTCACTCAAGATTAAACAACTAACACTTACAACATTTTGTTGGTTGAAACAAGCCTATGTCTGTTGGAATTAGAAGCAGTGAAGAAGACAAACTTAGATAAGTAGAGAATGGAAACATTGTAAACAACAAACTTTCGTGTAAAGTTCGTAAAAGAAAATTAAAGAGAAAGAACACATAGGACCTACAGTGGCAACGATGGTTTCAACACGAACATTATAGAAAACAATAGCCCCATAGACAAAATAGAGCTCAAATTGCACACAAAAGACTACTACATAAATGGTAAATGTAAAAGGCAAATTAGGAGAAAACAACAATGTTACATTGACAATCTCAACCCAATGGAGGAAAAAAAAATTCGATTACTTGTATGCACACATTTCATGAAGAGAAAAGCGAGTGGTGGCCTAGCTAAGCTCGATTTCTCATCCAACGAAAAATAAATAGTTGCAATAAATCCCTCCCATGATTAGCTCTTGGTTTATTGACGATGTTTCTTGTTGTGGCAATAGGTTCAGCTTTGAATGGTTTTGGAGGGTGCCTCTATCCCATTTTGTTCCTGATTCGCCTTGCTAGATTGATCTTACTTAGCTTCATAATAGTAAAGTCATGACTAATGGTCGAGAACCAACTCCCATGGGCCGAGAATTGAAGCAAAGAGATGGGAAGTGCAAAAGGAGGATAAAAGAGATAAAATGTCAAGTCTGCAAAAGGATAAGGTGGAAACAAAGCAACACGTGTTGCCACATTGTATGTATGATATTTTACTCTTTTTATATAAAATGCTTCCTTTCAATATTACTATAAACAAGAACAAGAAATGTATATCGGCATTACATACATACACACATAC
The DNA here is from genome assembly GCA_009831015.1 of Picea engelmannii. Taxonomy (NCBI): domain Eukaryota; kingdom Viridiplantae; phylum Streptophyta; class Pinopsida; order Pinales; family Pinaceae; genus Picea; species Picea engelmannii. The sequence continues at coordinate 120,311 of ML804962.1, read as the reverse complement.
ATACATGTGTACATACATACATACATACATACATATACATATATATAGTGTTAAAATTAATGCAGTTGGAAGAGCCATTCTCCGGGAAGATGGCAAAGACCCTAGTTGTGATCTAGGGCCCCCAGTGCACTCCTGGGGTTCTTGGTCTGGGACCAAGCAGTTAGAGCCATGGCAAAAGACCCTAGTTGGGCCCCCCAGTGTATTGCTAGGGTTCTTGGTCAGGGACCAAGCAGTTTGATGATATAAGTCCCTAGATGTGTTCTAGGGCCCCTGGATATGTTCCAAGGAATCCTTGCTCAACGCTTGGATTGATCCTTGGTTGTGTACCTGGTGGTTAAGACCCTAGTTGTGATCTAGGTCCCCCAAATGTGTTATGGGGTATCCTAGTCTGGGACCAGGCAAATTCTTGGTCTGAGTACTAAGCCGAGATGATGTGCGATTTTCTTCTCTCCCGGGATGGTCCATGTGACCTAGGAGCAATTAAAAAGAAAGGCATGATCACGTCATTGCCCTTCCTCTTATGTTGGGATGATAAAAAGCTTATAACCTATATTTTGGGACTCTTATGGACAAACTGCCATTAAAGAAGGACTTGACCTTTGACCTTGTCTTATTGTTAATTGTTGAATCCCCTTGCTTGAGTTATGCCTCCCAAAATTTATGTTTGTGTGTTGGTTCGATTTTATTTATTGAACTTTACTCTCCTAAAGAAAGTTGGTCGCTTTTATTTTTAAAACCCTCCTCATTTGATTTAATTTATTATTGACTTTACCATTGATGTTTTTAATTGGTAAATTATTATTTATTATTTTTAAGGGTTAACCTAGCCCTAAAGTTATGGCAAGTGGACTAATAGGTTAGCCCTAGCTTACCTACCTCAACTATTTAAAGAAGTAGCCTCTCCCTCATTTGACACACTTTGCTCATATGATCTCCTCCTCCAATTTGACGTTGAGACTGAGGTTTGTTGTGGCTCTTCTGGTCAGGTTTATAAGGTCTTTCTCAAGTCTCTCTTATGTGTGTCAGCCTGCCATTGGTCTATCTCTGCTAGCAAAATTTTAAGTGAGGACTATTGATGTTTTTCTACCTGTCGTGAGTCTTCCCTGCCAATCGTTTCATCTTCAGAGCTTGTCGTTGGACTAGTGGTGTCTTCCCTTGCTTGTTCTTGGTTGCTCCAGCCTATCGTGGATCTTTTTGTGCTTGACGTTGAGGTTGTTGATCTGTTGAGTGTCGCACTTGATGCCTGTTGGGTGTCGCCCTTGATATTTTGTTGATGCTACCCTTGTTGGTTTGATGGTACAGCACTTGGTATTTCAGCAGGTGCCACCACTGTGTTTGTTGGTACAACCCTTGGTATTTCAGCAGGTGCCACCCCTGTATTTTTGTTGTGCTCCCTTATGTATAAGCATCAGGGCTGATTTTTTTTAGACGGTTGATATTTGCATTAGCTTGAAGAAGGTACTTGTGTTGGACTGAATATAGCTTTGCCTTTCTAGCCCTAGTTTAGATAGGGGTTTGCACTGTTTTGATTGTGGTTTATCTAGCTTGTTGAGTTCTGATTTTTTCAAATCAATCTAGGAGTCCTTCTTGGCTTTATTCCCATGCCCATGAGGAGATCTACCTTGAGGGTTTGATCTATGATTTTTCTAAGCTTTTTCTAAGCATACATTGGAGAAAGGTAACAACAACAAATCAGGTACTTTTGTTCTTTATTACAGCTAAGGTAATATTCAGATCTGTGTTCACTAATGTTGTTAGGTTATGCATCATAGATTTTTTATGCTTTGTTGGTCATAATTACAGTAGCCATTGATGTGAAAAAAATTTAAGAATTTTTGTTTCTAGCTACCCTATTGTTTTACCTTTAAAATCTAACATGGTATCAGAGCTTAGGGCATGAAAAGAGCTCATTTGTGGCAGACTTTTAAGCCTGCATAGATCCTCTCTCAAGGGTTTGTATTTCAGATTAGCAGTAAGTTTGTTTTGTATCAGATCTCTTCTGTAAACAGTTTTCAGTATGGCTTCATCTTCAGTCGAAGCAGAAGATAGGCTTAAAGGGGCTTCAAACTTCAATGCTTGGAAGGCTAGGGTCTTCAATATCCTGGAAGAAAGTGACTTGAATGAGTTGGTTACCAAGGTAGTGGAAGAACCTGCTACAAATCCAGGAAGAGCAACCTATAAGAAGAAGCATGCCAAAGCCAAGAGGGTCATTTTTGACTCAGTTAAAGATAGTATGATGCCTCTTATTGCTCACCTAAGGACAACAAAGGAATTCTTTGATGCCCTAGCCAACTTGTATGAAAAGAAGGCCCCAACTCAGAAGAGGACCTTGAAGAAACAACTCTGTACATTAAAGATGGGAAAGGATGAAACCATCTCTACCTTCTTTTCCAAAATTGCCCAAACAAGAGATCAGCTTGCAACAATTGGAATTGCAGTAGATAATGATCACCTTGTACAAACAGCAATAGATGGTCTTCCAGAATCATGGGAGACATTTCTCTCATCTGTAAATGGAAGAGAAGTTCAACCCAACTTCGAGAGATAATGGCATGATTGCTTAGAAGAAGAGCGCAAAATTAAAAGCAAAAATGAACCCTCCACTGTGAAAGATCATGCTCTTTCCGCCAAGGCCAAGAAATGGAAGAGGTTTCCTCAACACAAAGGCAAAGGTAAGAAACCTCAAGGTAAACACTCTCATCCTCACTCTCATTTATCTAAAGTAAATGCTTTAACTGTAACAAGCTAGGTCATTATGCAAAAGACTACAGGAACCCTCCTTCAAAGCAGAAACGAAAAGGTAGGTTTCATGCTTCAGTTGCAACTGAGGAAGAAGAGCCTCAAAGAAAGAGAACAAGAACTGCCTCTAAAGAAAAAAAGCAACGCAAAGAGAGTTATCTTGTTTCAGCTCTCTCCGGTGTTGTCACCAAATCAGAAGAAATATGGTTAGTGGACAGCAGAGCCTCCAAGCACATGGCAGGCTTCAAACAGAGCCTTGTGAACTACCGAGATAAGAAGTTCAATGTGAAGGTAGAATTGGGTGATGATAGCACTTATGCCATCAAAGGAGTTGGATCAACATCTTTTCAGCTTCAGTCAAGTAATGTATTTCATGTTGAAGAAATTCTTTATGTTCCTGATTGAAAGAAAAATTTTATTTCAGTTGCAGTTCTAGAAAGTAAAGAGTAAACAGTAGCCTTCTCCAAAGGAAAGGCTCTTATGTGGCCCTCAAATGAAAGTATGAGCTCAGACATGATAATCAGAGCCCAAGAAGGTGGACTTTACAAAGTCTTTGGTCAAGTTATTCAAGCATTAGCTCATGAGATGATCAACCCCTGCAAACTATGGCACAAAAGGTTTGGACACCTCAACTATAATGCTCTCCCGGGTTTGCAAAAGATGGTAACATGTATGCCAGTTTTTTCTTTTGAGCATGATAGTATTTGTAGAGGCTGTGCTCTTGGTAAAAATACAAAGAAAGCTTACCCTCACAATGATAGAAAAACTAATGGTATCTTAGATCTTATCCATTCTGATCCATGAATGGTTGTCTTTATTATATCATTTTTATTGATGATTGCTCCCATAAAACCTGGATTTATTTTCTGAAAACTAAAGATGAATCCTTCAGCAAATTTCAAGATTTTAAGAATCTTGTTGAGAATCAAACAGGTAGACATATCCGTGTTTTCAGAACAGATAATGGAAAAGAGTTTGACTCCCACAAGTATGATGATCTCTACCGGGCTTCTGGGAATAAGAGGGAGTTGACCGTGCCTTACAATCCTCAGCAAAATGGGGTTGCAGAAAGAAAGAACAGGACAATTTGTGAGGCAGCCAGAGCTATGATGTATGATCAAGATCTTTCGTTATCTCTTTGGGCAAAAGTTGCACGTATTGCAGTCTATATTTAGAACAGGTGTCCTCATAAAGCCTTGGAAGAGAAAACTCCAGAAGAAGTCTTCATGGGTAAGAAGCCTTCGGTAGTCCTTCCTACATTAGTGTACCAAAAGAAAAGAGGACTAAGTTAGAGCCCTTTGGAAAGAAAGGCACTTTTGTGGGGTACAGTGAGACCTCAAACGCATATCGAATCTATGTGTCGGGGCAAAAATATATAGAGGTCAGTAGAGACGTGACCTTCCATGAGGAAGTTGTTTTTCGTCGTTCCAGAGAACTACCATGTGATACAAAGGAGCAGGAAGCTCCAACTTCAAAGCCTTAAGTTTCACAACTTTCAGATGAGTAGAGGGAGGAGGCCAGAGAGCTTTCAGTGGATCCCATAAGGGATTCTGTTAAATTTCCCCTAGAGAAACCTCCTGTCAAAAGGAAGCCAGCATGGTGTCGTGAAATTTTAAAGGAAGCAGAAAAGCATGCAGCACCTAAAGGTACTTTCAGAGAAAGCAAGAAACCAGATAAGTACTCAGGTTTGATAGCTCAATTGAATCTTGTGATTGACTCAGAACCTTCCACTTTTGATGAGGTTGCTAAGCATAAAGTATGGAAGCATGCCATGGTAGAAGAATACGAGTCAATATTGAAGAATGGCGTATGGGAAGTGGTCCCAAGACCACAAGGAAAATCAATGGTTATCTCTAAATGGATTTACAAAATAAAGCGTGCAGCAAATAGCAATGTTGAAAAATTCAAAGCTAGATTTGGGCTCGTGGTTTCTCTCGGAAAGAGGGAATTGATTATGATGAGATTTTTGCTCTCATTGCTAGGTACACCTCTATCAGAGTCATCATTTCCCTTGCTTCAGTTTTTTATTGGAAACTTCACCAAATCGATGTTAAGACTGCTTTTCTTAATGGTGAAGTTGAGCAAGAGGTTTATATCGAGCAGCCTGAGGGTTTTGTGATCCATGGAAAGGAATCCCATGTCTGCAAACTCAAGAAAGCCTTGTATGGATTGAAACAAGCTCCGACAGCTTGGTATGGAAGAATTGACAGTTTTCTTCAAAGTCTTGGGTTCTCCAAGAGTATAGCAAATCCTAACCTTTATATAAAGGTTGTGAAGAATCATCTTGTTATCTTGGTTTTATATGTGAATGATTTGTTCCTTACTGGAGAGGAACATCTGATAGCTCAGACTAAGAGGGAGTTGTCAGCAGAGTTCGAAATGAAGGACTTGGGTCTTATGCATTACTTTCTTGGTTTAGAGGTGTGGCAAAAACCTGGTGAGATTTTTCTCTCACAAGGTAAGTATGCAGTTGATGTGCTTCGCAGATTTGGGATGTTGGACTGTAAATCCATGACCACACCTATGATTTCTAACCTGAAGAAGTTACATGATCAAGCTACATGTTCAAATCTAGAAGACCCTATAATATATCGTCAGATCATTGGGTCCTTGATGTATCTAGTACACACCAGACCAAACATTTGTTATGCAGTGAATACCCTCAGTCGGTTTATGTGTGATCCAAAACACATTCATATGGTTGTTGCTAAGCATATTCTCAAATATGTCCAAGAGGCTATAGCTTATGGGCTCAGATACACTTCTAATGGATGTGTAATGCTTCATGGCTATTCAGATTCAGATTGGATGGACAGTACAGTGGACCGGAAGAGCCAAATATTGTTTCAGTTTGGATTCAGCTATGATCTCCTGGTCCAGCAAGAAGCAGGGCTCCATAGCCCAAAGCACTGCAGAGGCAAAATACATTGTTGCAAGTGTTGCTAGTAGAGAAGCAGTGTGGCTCAAAAAGCTACTCTCAAATTTGTTCAGTGTTGAGTTAGAACCCACAGTAATTCATTGTGATAACCAGAGTTGTATAAAGCTCTCCGAGAATCTTATGTTTCATCACAAATCGAAACACATTGAGATGAGATATCACTATGTTCAGGACATGGTGCAGAAGAACATTCTCAGTATTCAGTATGTTTCGACTGCGGAACAAACTGCAAATATTTTGACCAAGCCCCTGTCGTTGACAAAGTTTGTGTACTTTCGAGACAAGCTTAGTGTTGTTGAGAATGCCTCTCTTGCTGAGAGGGAGTGTTAAAATTAATGCAGCTCCAAGAGCCATTCTTCGAAAGGATGGCAAAGACCCTAGCTGTGATATAGGGCCCCCAAAACACTTCCGGGGTTCTTGGTCTGGGACCAAGCAGTTAGAGCCATGGAAAAAGACCCTAGTTGGGCCCCCAGTGTATTGTTGGGGTTCTTGGTCAGGGACCAAGCAGTTTGATGATATAAGTCCCTAGATGTGTTCCAGGGAATCCTTGCTCAATGCTTGGATTGATCCTTAGTTGTGTACCTTGGTGATTAAGACCCTAGTTGTGATCTAGGGCCCCCAAATGTGTTATGGGGTATCTTGGTCTGGGACCAGACAGATTCTTAGTCTAAGTACCAAGCCGAGATGATGTATGACTTTCTTCTCTCTCGGGATGGTCCATGTGACCTAGAAGCAATTACGAAGAAAGGCATGATCATATCATTGCCCTTCCTCGTATGTTGGAATGATAAAAAGCTTATAATCTATATCGTGGGACTCCTGTGGACAAACTACCATTAAAGAAGGACTTGACCTTTGACTTTGTCTTCTTGTTAATTGTTGAAACCCCTTGCTTGAGTTATGCCTCCCAAAATTTATATTCATGTGTTGGTTCGATTTTATTTATTGAATTTTACTTTCTCCTAAAGAAAGTTGGCCACCTTTATTTTTGAAACCCTCCTCATTTGATTTAATATATTATTGACTTTACCATTTGATGTTTTTAATTGGTAAATTATTATTTATTATTTTTAAGGGTTAACCTAGCCCTAAGGCTATGGCAAGTGGACTAATAGGTTAGCTCTACCTTATCTACCTCAATTATTTAAAGAAGTAGCCTCTCCTTCATTTGACACACTTTTCTCATATGATCTCCTCCTCGAAGTTGACATTGAGACTGAGGTTTGTTGCGGCTCTTCTAGTCAGGTTTATCAAGTCTTTCTCAGGTCTCTCTTATGCATGCTAGCCTGCTATTGGTCTATCTCTACTAGAAAAATTTTAAGTGTGGATTGTTGATGATTTTTTGCCTACCGTGGGTCTTCCTTACTAGCCATTTCATCTTCAAAGCTTGCCATTCAACTAATGGTGTCTTCCCTTGTTTGTTCTTGGTTGCTCCAACCTGTCGTGGGTCTTTTTGTGCTTGTCGTTGAGGTTGTTGATCTGTTGAGTGCGGCCCTTGATGCCTGTTGGGTGTCACCTTTGGTATTTTGTTGATGTTGCCCTTGTTGGTTTGCTGGTACAGCCCTTGGTATTTCAGCAAGTGCCACCCATGTTTTTGTTGGTATAGCCCTTGGTATTCCAGCAGGTGCCACCCCTGTATTTTTGTTGTGTTGCCTTGTGTCTAAGCATTAGAGCTGATTTTTTTTAGACTGTTGATATTTGCATCAACTTGAAGAAGGCACATGTGTTGGACTGAATATAGCTTTATCTTTCTAGCCGTAGTTTGTGTAGAAAATTCTAAGGTACTATTAGGCTGCCAAAACAGGTATGTCCTTGACCTTTATTTTGGCTCTAAGTTCACAATCTCAATACTGTCTTTTGCTGTCTTTTTAGGACAGCAAATTGTTTAGTAACTTTATGTTGATAATTTTGGTGGTTAAATGTCCTTGAGGTGCCCGTGCAAGTGTTTTCATACCCCAATGTTAGCACATGCAATATACTCAAAACAAATAACACTCTTCATGATCTTTAGAACTCTAACAAGTTGATCTAAACACTAAGCATGTAGGAAATGAACACAAGTATTTTTGGTCAACATGGCCTTGGATAAAACCCCCCTGGGGAAAACCAGTTTGGAATGGAAGTATATATATGTGGAGAATAGAAGGTGGAATACAACAAGTACATGAAACAAATGAACCTAATACAATAGCAGCTTGTCTCAAGCTGCAACACAAGTCCAAGAGCGAAAGATGCACCCAAGCATGGTGCGTCCTCCTCAAATATTGCTCTATCCACTGAAATGAAGCGCCCTTGCTCCCTGAAGATCTGATGTAGAAACTCTTGCACCGCAATGTGCTCTTGTGTGTTGCCTCTCCATTGAAACTGTCCTCAAAGCAATCTGATCACCGCAAGACCTCCCTGCTATAGGTGTGCCCTCCTCCTCAAGTGCGCCCTCCTCCAAGCAAGAACAACAACCACAAATAAATTGGGCCCAAAGCTTTCATGAGCCCTCCATGAAAGGAGGCACCCAAGCTCTCCTCTCCCAATGCTT
>ML804962.1:98562-110679 GCA_009831015.1 Picea engelmannii | reverse complement strand
GATTCATTGTATCAAATAACCCCAAATCTCCCTTGATGTGGATGGTAAACTTCCTTCGGATCCCAAGGAGATAAATGAATTAATGAAGAAAGGACCAGTGGTTGAATTATCAACCACCCCCATGAATGGGAGCATGGTCTAGTTGTAGAACGACAACCCAAATTACCACAGGGTCTGGCAGACTAGGCAGACCCGAGCTTCCTTCTAACAAAAGGAAGGTAAGATACATGCACACGGGAACGGGAAGAGAAGAGGCCAGCAAGAGATGAGACAGGGAGACGAGAGCGCAAGCCCATAAGGGAGATGCGCAGAGCTCTCCAGGGGATAATGAATAGAAGGCCGCAAGATTGATGCTAGGTGAGCAACTGATAAACCTCGCCAAGGCCATAACAGAGAGAAATCTCTGAATGTTGCAATGAACAGAACCCAAGCAAAAGTTGAACAAAGAAAGAATCCTTGAGAACCGCGAGAGTTCCCTAGTGATATCATGGCTTGGCACGGGGGTGGCCAAAGTGCTAAGAATGAATGTCTCTGAGCCTATGGTCGGGTGGAAGGACGAACACCCACAATCAGTTACTTGGATGCAACCTGTAATAGATAAGTATTCTCATACCCTGTGAAATTGAGTTGTAACTATGTAATGAAATTAGATATAACGTGAATGTTTTCAGGGATGTGTATGTTTGCTTAGTGGTTATACTGTATCCCTTTTATTTTTGTTTGACGGTGTATTTAGGTAAGTATGAAATTATATGGCTCGGACATGACTTGTAGTCGTAAATGCTTGAGTCTTGTGGTGGCTTAAGCTAAAGCCACGAACTGTGAGTTTGTCGATCTTAGGTATAGTTTCATTTACGCATGTCAACCCTCATAGTCGTTCTGAGTCCCTTGGACGACAAAGTTTGTTAAGCTCGGGAGAGGTAGTGCAGATGTGCACAGGCTCTCTGCGAGGCAAACAGAGTCCGAGAACCACTTAAGTTCTAGACCTTATGGAGGAGCGCAAGAGGTGTGCAAAAAACCCTTTTATGTGTTGAGTCCAGGAGAAAGAGCGAACGCTCTTAAATCCTTCATAATTGACGAAGCTCAGGAAGGATAGTGAGGTTCAAGTATCGAAAGGGAATATCCTTTCATTTAAAAGATGAACAGATGAGGTTTGTTTAGGAGGACCCAGGGTCTATTGCGACCGTTAGATTTGAATAAAGGGCACTGACGTTAATGCCTCGACTCCTTCAGTCTTCGCAAGATCGCACATCGGGTGATTAGCATGTTGGCACGACTAAAACTCTCGAAACCCGAAGCTGCGATGTGATCTAGACCGTTGGATCAAGGAAGGTCATAGACCGTCGATCTGACGCAAGCAAATTACTGCAAGAGTATGTGGAAACTCAAAATTCCCTAAGAACCAAGCTCAGAAGAGATAAGCGCAAAGTGTGCCAGGAGGGCCACCAGGAGTCTTCTAAGGAAGTAGAGGGCGAGTTCCTTTAGAATTGAGTAAGTTTCAGAAGCTTAGGAAGGATAGCATCTTTAGAATGCGAGTGAGACTCAAAACATCGAGCTCACAAAAGAAGAATCAAAGGGCCGAGGTCAAACTCCATTGACGAAAGCTCAAGAGGGAGAACACATTGGTTGTAGATCAGTTGTAGAGGATAAGATCTGGACCGACAAAATCCATGCCCAGACATCGAGAAGTGAGCGTAGGAGGAAAATAGATCTGAGTCGTTAGATCTAAAGCGTGTGGACCAATAGTCATTGGATCCGGAGGAAGGTGCACGAGACAAGTTCTGAAATCATCGAGATCGTCCATCGGAAGGGACGCGTGGTGAGTGCTTAGCATTTCGCTAACTCACAACTTGAAGAAGTCAAAGAGCCATTCGTGAGAATTCGCAAAACGCGAATTCGTGAAAAGATCACAGTCGTTGGCTATCCCGATATCATTAGAGCCATCCATTTGGAGGGACGCGTGGCGAGAGACCAGCATTTCGCTGATTTGCAGGAGGGAGAGGTCAAAGGCGGAAGCAGCGAGAACTCGCGATACACGAACTTTCGATGCGCTTTAGAGGTAGGCCCCAAGTCACAGTGAATGGTCACATGAACGGAGGCCAAGGGAGGAGCTAGCATCCGTTAAGCTCCTTTCGGCATTCGGTAGTCGGGGAGTCAGGGTTGGCTCACTCGCAAAGTCCCAATACCCAAAATCGCAACGAGATCTGGACCATTAGATCCAAAGGAGCGTGAACCGTCAGATTTGGTAGCCCCGAAATGTCGGCATTTCAGAAATCAGGGATGTGAAGAAAATTGTGACTGGGAGGTCGCAAGTCGCGAAACGCTGATTCACGAAAGGAGGATCTCGATTGTTGATCGAGAGGAGGAGTGTAGAGCGTTGATTTGTCGCGAAGCAGATATCGGGAAATCGAGTATCGGAAGATCAGAGGTGAGGAGTCTTTCGACTTCACGAAACGCGAAGTCTCGATACAAGAAGGAATGGATCAAACCATTGGATTGCGGGAGCGTGTGGACCGTTGATCTGGCGTCGGGGTTTCAGAGATCTGGAGAACGAAGGTGAGTCGTATGGGGGATTCTCGATATGTGAAATCCCAAAACACCTCTTGAATTGGCACTTGGTTTTTCCGTTGTCATAGTTAGAGGGACCTAGCGAGAAGAGCTAGCTCCGAGAGAAAATATTGTCGATAGGAACATCGGGGATTGTGAGTTCGGGAATAAAGAAGTCAGGAGTGACTCGCATGCAGAAATGCGACACACCGTTTAGGTTCAACCTGTGGTCATGGGAATGGTCACATGGGCAGAAGGAGCTAACGCCTGACACTCTGGGTTTTCGCAGCAGGGCGAAAGGGAAGGTCGTGGGTGCCCTTAAACCTGCATCAAGAAGTTGAAAAGTTATGTGTTTAACCATAGAACAAGACCGTCAAGGTCCCAGAGAATTGTTTGGCTTCAAAATCAAAGATTCTTGACTAGGAGGTCGAACTGGTTCCCTGACCTTCCAAATTAGGAACCATGAATGGAGTTTATGTCTTTTAAGAAAATCGAAAACAAAAATTATGCTCGTCGTGGGTGTGTTACAAAATGGTATCAGAGCATGGTTACAACACTTGGCCTACTTGGGCTCATGTACGAGTCGCATAAGGAGATATTGTTATCTGCATTTACTCCTTTAGGAGGAGGACTGCAGATTGAACCTGTGATTTTGGGAATTCTTATTGAATTTCAGCAGAAGAATTTCTTTAGCCCTTTGTCAAAGTGATAACTACTCTTATCGGAGTAGGGATATGCTAATTAACATTTATAATAAGATTTGAATGTGGATAGTTGAAGGTGGCAGGGTTGTGTTAAGGACAGTTGAATCCTGAAGGATGGATGACCTGGTGTTCGTAACACTGCTTCTAAGCATGGCCAGTTCGAACTTCGGGCACTGATGATGGTGGATTGTATAGTGGTTAATACCTTTGTGGGATTAAAGGAATCTGATAGGATCATGTAGGATCCTTCGTAGTTATAGTTATTGCTTTATATTAAAATCGGAGTATATAACTCCTCATGACCAGACAAAAGTGAGATGGGTAAGACCCTATGTACGTTGAGGCAAGGAGGTTTTCTTGCTAAGACGTTGTTGTATAAAGAGGAAAGTGACCCTGGTTGAGTATAGCCATGAGAGAATGCAACATCAACATGATATATGACTGTGAGATTAGTCATGTAAGTGACTGAAATCACAAACTAACGGACACTAATGATGAAATTAAACTATCAAGTGAATGCATTAGGTAAAAAGGTGCAATAGATGCACCTACATACACACGAATGTGTATACATGATCATAAGGATGCTTGGAGGATCCTTGGAAAAAGGATATAGAAGCCTGATATGTCCATGTGTGTGAGTGACATGGAAAAGGTGTAAGCAATAAGCTAGCATGATGAATACTAAGTTGTGTTTAATTATGCTTGAGTGAATGGGTTTAATGCATTGCGAAGCTTCTTAATATGAAGCCTGATATCGATACCAGTTAGGTATAATGAATTAAATGTGCAAGTGATGCACATGTATGATGAAAGAGTATAGTTGTAGGCAGTGGCACCATATGGTTGCCCCAATGAGAGAAATATAAAGCAAGAATCGCTCTTGTCCAGATTAAACAAATACTATGGATACACGGCTAACTCCATTTTGAAGAGTCATGAAAGTTCTTTTCCAAGTAATAGCTCGAGGGGAATGTATTCCCTTTCCTCGGGGAATACTACTATAATTAGATAAAAAGGGTGAATGAGCAAAGATGTTGTCTTGGCATAATAAGAGGCAAATGATTATGCCTTTAGGAATCACATGAGAAGGATTATGAACAATCTCGAGTTGATTGATCTCAAAGGTAAAGATGTATGTGGGCTGTGAAATATACCTATGACAGCTACATGCAGGCTTAGGATTATGAATATGGTTAAATACATCATGGATGTAAGTTAGCAAAACCATAATACGTAATTAGGTACATGACAAAGATGCATGTTTATATTCCTTAAGGAATATTTGGTAAACAGATAAAATCTATCTCAAGGTTGAGTCTACCACAGATAGTGATGGATATGCAATAAGGAAGTTGCATGCTGAAGGAATTCCCTGTGGAGGAACTGTGTGAAGACTCTATCAGGAAAACAAAGTCACAACCTTAATGATTGTTGAGAATTAAGCAGTAAGCCACAAGTTTATATAGATATATACCAAAATCATGGATTACATTTTGAAAAACATCACGTAATGAGTAGAAGACTAATAAATGAATAATGACCATTTCGATAACCGAATTGTAATGTGCTGGATGCACAGGTTCATGATCCATTATGAACAAAAAGTTTGCTATTAAAGCACGATGTTGTATTCCAAAAAGGGTTAGGGTGATGCCTAACCAAGGCGGCTTAAGGAAAAGAGCAGGAAGATCCCAACAAGGAGTAGAATTGCAAAAGCAGAGAAGAGACAGTGAGGCCTTAGAAATAACTCAGCTAGACTGAAAAGTCCCAGGTGATGTAGAACGAATTTGAAGAAGGGGAGAAGCCCTCAATTCTTTTCTTGTTGTGTATTATGTTTTTCTCTGGGATGAGAAAGCTAGTATGTTGATGAAAGTAAATGTTTGGACACCATAGTGATGATGGTTGTATCACTGTAAAAACAATTGAGAACTGTTGTGTTGCACTCATGAAAACATTAAGGATAATGTGATGAAGTGCATACATATATGCTAGGGCATGTCTGGAAATATTTTATCAATTTAAATACTATGGTACTTGCATTTTAATTTTACACGATGACTAATGTGCTTATGATGTATGTCATGTATAGAAAGAAATAGATTGGAACTGTTGAGAAAGACAGTTGCCAATAATGAACAACCTCAATGAGATGATGACTATGAGAAGGTTCTTGTTGAAAGATTGTTGAAGGGACTTTAAAAGTTTCCATGGAGCACCACTGATGGGGTAATATCAGAGGGGGTGCTAGCAGCCATAACCGATATAAAAATGTTCATGCCTAAGTGGCACAAGGTATGAAGGGATTGGGAAAGAATCCCTTCTGAAATGTTTTATGGTCTTAATATTATGTATGAAACGTTGAAAGGAAGTTGTATGCCTTGGATACCCAAGCAGGGTATGTTTCAGGAAGGAGAACCTGAATGATGGGGGCGTGAACCTCTGGTAGTAAAGACTTATTGTAATCCTCGGAAGAATTCATGAACTGGTATGTCATGAATACATGGACCAATCAACAGAAGGTTGGAAACAAAAGTGCTCATAGATAGCACGATGCATGGAATTGCTTCAAGGAAGTGCATATTTGCATAAAGGACAGACAATAGATTTCTCATTGAGGAAGGAGGACCTTCCAGCATTTCTACTCACATTGTATTGGTGTCAGAGAAAACCAAATTTGGGTGGCCATGAGTGTTGGCACCCTGGTTATTAATGAAGGCATAATGCTTGGGTACATTCATGCAAAAATTTTAAGTTTTATGTGTACTGATTTGGGATCGTGATCGGCCTATAGCAGAAAATATGGTCTTGTTGTAAGAGTGAATGGAAATGAATAAGCCATATGATGAAAATGTTAGTTAAATTCCAACACACCATGACCAAGAACCTATCATAATTTGTGACAAACTTGAAATCAATGCAAGAGTGCATTGGGTATGAATGTGGCCATGAATATTGGCACATTTGTTAAAATCCTTTGAAATGTTGAATTACATTTTGAAAGGTTTGGCATGTTGAAAAGAGGCATAGGCAAGGATTGAGATCCCCTTTTTATGTTTATGTAGATGTGATGAACCGTTAGTATGCGTGGTTTTGAATACACACACACACACACACACACATATATATATATATATGAGAGAGACTAACAATTTGTTTGGTTGTGTAAAGAATGAATTGCAGGAGGAAAAGGGTCTTGGATATGGCAATGTTGTAAACCATAAGGAAGACCAATTGCCTACTGAGCCAAACTGCAAGGAATGGTATTTCCTTTTGAGAAAGTGAATTTGATTGTTAGTATGCACAATTATGAAATTGTTGTGATGACATTGTAAAGGTGCAATAAAAATGCATGTGCATGGAAAAGCTAATGATTTGTTGAAAGTGCAGGAAGCAAAGGGGTCTTGGATATGGCAGTGTTGTAAGCCCATAAGGAAGACCAATTACCTGCTGAACCAAACCGCTATGGAAAGCAAAGTCCCATAATTATGAATCTGGTTCCTGTGCGGAACAAACATGAAAATAAAATGTGGAATTTGGAAATCTGCGGGTGACCGATTTACAAGAAAATTTTGAATTTAAAATTCATAATGATGTCTCATGAATTTTTGTATACCTATGATACAAGTGATAAAGAGAGTAACCTTCGTCCCTAACTTTCGTTGAGTCGGAAGAAAAGATTTGTCCAGAAAGGACATATGATGAAAATGGCCACTGTTGAAACACGAGAACCCCGTGGTAAGCCATGATCGCCTGAGATACATTGTGTTGAGGTAACACAAGCCGAAGGGACGCCTCGACATAGCAAGTCTGAGGGTCACCTTGACTGTAAGACTCGATAGAATCTCTGAAATTCTTTCTGTGTGAGAAAACCTTGGCAGGGCAAGATGGATCACCTGAGGGACTGTATAGCAATGAAGGGGATGCCTGAGCCTAGGCCTGGAGGATGAGTGACCGCAAGAAAGAGGAGACCTTAATAGTTCTTGTAAACTATTGGGATCATGCACACGGTGGGTAGTTTTTCCTGTGTGAGAAAACCTTGGCAAGGCAAGATGGATCACCCGAGAGACTGTATAACAGAGAAGGGGATGCCTGAGCCTTGGCTAGAGGGTGAGTGACTGGAAGGACGATGAAACCTTGATAGTTATTGTAAACTATTGATTTTGAATCATGCACCCAGTGGGTATGTCTAGGAAAAAAAACAATGATGAGCTTGGATAACAAAACAACCATGTGAATACAAATCCACAAACTGCGCAGATAATTATTGTGCTAAGATTATGAAAATTTTCCTGGAAATTTTTATGCAATGTTTTTGCATGAGACTATGATTAACGTGCTTGTTGTCCAAGAATTATTGAAAGCAGGTGACCAAGATTAAGGGTCTGAAAAAGAACCCGACCGAGAAAGAAGGATCGAGATTTCTGAAACAACTGAATGAGAAAGGCATGACARGTGTTTTTTTTTAGAAAGAACATCGAGGACAGTGTTCCTTTAAGGGGGAGGGAATTGTAACACCCTGTTTCCCCCAGCTTGTAATTAATCATAAAATAGGATTTCCATGTTGARGCATGTGGACAATATAAATGTATTATTGTTTGAGTTGCCAATAACTGACTATGGGGGTGAAGCCTTGAAAGCACTGGCCATGATATCACTAGGGGAAGAATGTGAAAACTATACGAGAGGATTCATTATATCAAATAACCCCAAATTTCCCTTAATGTGGATGGTAAACCTCCTTTGGATCCCAAGGAGAGAAATGAGTTAATGAAGAAAGGACAAGTGGTTGAATTATCAACCACCCCCAAGAATGGGAGCATGGTCTAGCTGTAGAACGTCAGCCCAAAGTATCGTTGGGTCTGACAGACCAGGCAAACCCGAGCTTCCTTATGATAAAAGGAAGGTAAGATACATGCACACGGGAACGAGAAGAGAAGAGGGCAACAAGAGATGAGACAGGGAGATGAGAGCGCAAGCTCGTAAGGGAGATGCGCAAAGCTCTCCAGGGGATAATAAATAGAAGGCCATGAGATTGATGTTGGGTGAGCATCTGATAAACCTCGTCGAGGCCATAACAAAGAAAAATCTCTGAATGTTGCAGTGAACAGAACCCGAGAAAAAGTTGAACAGAGAAATAATCCTTGAGAACCACGAGAGTTCCCTGGTGATATCATGGCTTGGCACAGGGGTGGCTAGAGTGCTAAGAATGAATGCCTCTGATCCCATGGTTGGGTGGAAGGATGAACACCCACAGTCAGTTACTTGGATGCAGCCAGTAATAGATAAGTATTCTCATATCCTGTGAAATTGAGCTATAACTGTGTAATGAAATTGGAAATAACGTGAATGTTTTCAGGGATGTGTATGTTTTCTTAATGGTTATACTGTATCCCTTTTATTTCTGCTTGACAGTGTATTTAGGCAACTAAGAAATTATATGGCTCAAACATGACTTGTAGTCGTAAATGCTTGAGTCTTGTGGTGGCTTAAGCTAGAGCCACAAACTGTGAGTTCGTCGACCTTAGGTACAGTTTCATGTACGCATGTCAACCCTCATAGTCGTTCCGAGTCCCTTGGACAACAGAGTTTGTTAAGCTTGGGAGAGGTAGTGCAGATGTGCACAGGCTCTCTGCGAGGCAAGCAGAGTCCGAGAACCACTTAAGTTCTAGACCTTATGGAGGAGCGCAAGAGGTGTGCAAAAAAACCTTCTATGTGTTGAGTCCAGGAGAAAGAGCGCAACCCTCTTAAATCCTTCATAATTGATGAAGCTCAGGAAGGATAGTGAGGTTCAAGTATCGAAAGGGAATATCCTTTCGTTTAGAAGATGAACGGATGAGATCCGTTCGGGAGGACCCAACGTCTGTTGCGACCGTTAGATTTGAAGAAAGGGCACCGACGTTAACGCCTTGACTCCTTCAGTCTTCGCAAGATCGCACATCAAGTGATTAGCACGTTGGCGCAACTAAAACTCTCGAAACCTGAAGCTGCGATGTGATCTAGACCATTGGATCAAGGAAGGTCATAGATCGTCGATTTGATGCAAGCAGATTACCACAAGAGTATGTGGAAACTTGAAATTCCCTAAGAACCAAGCCAGAAGAGATAAGCGTAAAGTGTGCCATAAGGGCCACTAGGAGTCTTCTAAGGAAGCAAAGGGCTGAGATCCCTTAGAACTGAGTAAGTTTCAAAAGCTCAGGAGGGATAACGTCTTTAGAATGTGAGTGAAACTCAAAACACCGAGCTCACAAAAGAAGAATCAAAGGGCCAAGGTCAAACTCCATTGACGTAAGCTCAGGAGGGAGAACACAGTGGTCGTAGATCAGCTGCAAAGGAGAAGATCTGGACCGACAAAATCCATATCGAGACAGCGAGAAGTGAGCATAGGAGGAAAACATATATGAGCCGTCAGATCTGAAGCGTGTGGACCAACAGTCGTTGGATCCGGAGGAAGGTGCACGAGACAAGTTCTGAAATCATCGGGACCGTCCATCGGAAGGGACACATGGTGAGTGCTTAGCATTTCGCTGACTCACAACTTGAAGAAGTCAAAGAGCCATTCATGAGAATTCGTGAAACACGAAAATATCACAATCGTTGGCTATCCCGATATCATCATACCTGTCCATTTGGAGGGACGCGTGGCGAGAGACTAGCATTTTGCTAACTCGCAGGAGGGAGAGATCAAAGGCGGGAGTAGTGAGAACTTGCAATACACGAAGTTCCGACGCGCTTTAGAGGTAGGCCCTAGGTCACAGTGAATGGTCACATGGACGGAAGCCAAGGGAGGAGCTAGCATCCGTTAAGCTCCTTTTGGCATTTAGGAGTCAGGGTTGGCTCGCTCGAAAATTCCCGATACGCGAAATCGCGACGAGATCTGGACCATTAGATCTAGAGAAGCGTGAACCGTTAGATTTGGGAGCCCCGAAATGTCTGCATTTCAGAAATCAGGGATGTGAAGAAAATTGTGACTGGGAGGTCGCAAGTCTCGAAGTTCCGATTCGCGAAAGGAGGATCTCGACCGTCGATCAAGAGGAGGAGTATAGACCATTGATTTTCTGCGGAGCAGATATCGGGAAATTGGGTATCGGAAGATCAGAGGTGAGGAGTCTTTCGACTTCACGAAACGCGAAGTCTCGAGCTTAGACGCTCCTTTTTAATTTTTATTACATTTTTACTAAAATGTTTACAAACCAAAAGTTCTGAGCATGGACGTTGTTTTTTAATGTTTTTCTAATATTGGTCCCTGTCAAATGCGTAGAGGGACTATAGTGATCGCATATTAATATGTCATTTTACTATTATTATTATTATTAGTGCTTTGTATTTGTATTGAAATGTTTGCATACCGAAGGTTTAAATCATTGACACTTTTGTTTAGGTGTTTGAATAGGCCCGACAAGTTAAATGTTTACATAGCACGAGGTCTTGAAACATGCCTGACAACTTAAATGTTTGCATACCACGAGGCCCTTGGACAACCTGATAGCCTTAAATGTTTACCTAAATAAGCTTCTCGGAGTACATTTTTCCTCGAAAATTTCCATACAATGTTGTAGTGAATTTGGACAATATTGTTGTCCACCGCCAGTTGAATAGGCATTGTATGTTTCATACTTCTTCTAGGTTTGGAATGCAATTTCGTCATCGTTGAAGCTACATACATTGTTTACTGGTTCGGTGGGTGCTTCTTCTTCGTTGGTTCGTCGGTTTTTGCTTGTTGTTGTTTGGTTCAACTTTGTAAGGTTGGGGACCTGCGCTTATGGTTGGACCTTTTGGTGCTTGTTGCTTGCTTTTGTTTACTTCAACTTTGCAGGGTTGGGGTCTTGCATTCGCTGTTGGATCTATTTTTTTTTACTTTGTGGGGTCTAGGTGTTGCACCCACAATTCGACCTACGCTTCTGTCGTTCATCGTTTCAGAGTAAGTTTCAATGCCATAATTTCATTTTCTATTTCTTCAGTGTTGTTCAGTGTTTGCAGTTTGCAAGTAAGAATGTTTGCTTATTTCTACTGGCATGCTCATCATATGTTTATGGTTCCTTCTGTGCTTCGGCTGCAGTTTGATAATCGTTGGAGATACATATGTTGTTTATTGGTTCACTGGTTGTTGCTTGTTCGCTGGTTTGTTGGTTCGTCAATTGTTTCTTGTTGTTATTTGGCTCAAGCTTACGAGTTTGGGGCCCTGGGGCTGCAGTTGGGCCTATTCGTGCTTTCTGGCTTGTTTGGTGCTTGTTGTTTTCTTTTGTTTACTTCGACTTTGCAAGGTTGGGGTCCTGCGCAGACTGTTGGAGCTGCAGTTTTTTTTTTTGGCGCTTTGCGGTGTTCAGGTCCTGCACCTGCGAGTGGACCTATGGTTGTGTTGTTTGGCATGTCTGGCGAAGTCGAGATCTGGCGCCTGTTCCGTGCCTGCCTGTTCTGCTGTAAAATTTTGTCGGTACTTCAGTGTTGACATGATACAAAATAGTGGCATAAGAAATAATTGGACAACTACATGTGCAATTACAATATCCGTTGTCTTTTTGTTAAAATAAAACATGTGCAAAACACACTTATTAACCATATATTGTGAAATGTGCCCATATCACAATACAACTTCTTTATCCTCTACACAGATTGGTGTGACCACAATACAATTTGTCTTGTACTTGAGATATGATATGTACACCAAAGATATTGCAAAATTATATTTCCATGTCTAGAAGCATATCTGGATACTTTGCCAGAGAAAACCAAAATCATTTAGCTATGGCCATGCAATTTCTTAATATTTTGTGGCTTGTAATATATTTTGGGCATGGAAAAACTTTATATATTTACAACCATGGACGGAGAAAAGCAAAGGTTCATGTTTCTAACTATCTTTTAT
>ML804962.1:60219-80260 GCA_009831015.1 Picea engelmannii | reverse complement strand
TATGTTATACCTAGCTCAAGAGTAGCAAGTGTGAGGGGGATCATCCTTGATTCCAGTGGAAATCAAGAAATGAAATATGAAAGGGGATTAGGGTTCGCAATAAACAACCAGGTAGATGCCTTGGCACTACTCCAAGGGATAAAATCCTAGACACAAGTTGTGCTAAGAATATAATTGTTAATGGGGATTATTCTATAGTTATCAGACTCATGAACAACTTGAACACCCCATTCAATGACAAACTTATTAGGCTCGTTGCAAGAATTCAAAAGGAAGTTATTCACTTCAAAGACATTAAGTATTATCATGTGTTGGGAGTACACAATTACCAGGCAGATAATCATGCTAATATAGCCTCGTAGTTGAATGAAGGAGCACTAAAAAGGGGGGGAGTTATCATCCCACCCTATACCATAGGATTTCTATGAAGTCCAACTATGAAAGCATGTCCTCCTCATTTCTTTATCGAGGGAGCATAATGCTATGGGAACTATTTCCATCATACCTTCACACGTGCACTTTGACCGTCTTGGAGGTTAAGTTAGAATGAAAGTTGGATTATGGTGATAAGGGAAGGTGATCCAGGTGGATATCGGTGTCCACCCACCTTTTGGAACTGGCTCAAAACAGTTTTCTGGCAATTTTGGTAATTTACTATTTTTGGCAGTTTTTCGGGTCCTGAACTTCCGGAGTCGTTTTGAGGCCCTAAATGACGTTTTTTTTTTGTGAAAACGTGGAGAAACATGTAATTTCCTTCAATGTTTCTCACACAAAAGTTGTATTCCTCGGATATATCTTTCTAACGGTGTATCGAGCGCCCCAAACGAAGATCGTGTGCAAAAGTTACGCCCCAGGGAAGTTGACGTATCAACTACCTCCATTGGGGCCCGCAAACCTTTTGGCTTTTCATCTTTCGGGGTTAGGTTTTGGATTTTCCTTATGTTAAAAAGGCCCTTAGAGCCTCATTGTAATAATCATCTTCTTGCGAATGCGATTAGCCATGGCATCTCTTCTTAGAGATAAGCTGCCACCATTCTAGCGAGTCTTTCACTCTGTATTTTTACATTTTCTGTACATTTATTTCATTAATATAAATCATGTATTATTGTATCTCTGTGTTTATGGTTGCATCTTTGATACATTTATGTTATATTATTGGATATCCGTGATATCTTTGTGCATTTATTTATTATATATTCACTCTCATTTTGTGCTGAAAATAATCCGGATTAGAAGGATTAGATAGCTCAAGTATGATAAGAATGGACCCTCTTTGATTGTTCTTCACTAATTCAACTTTGTCAAACTTTCGAGTAAGTAATTTTTCCAGTTAGGACTTTGTTGCACTCTCAATTTTTCTATGTGAAACTAACTTGGATTTGGGATGGATTCTTGATATCCTCCTATGTCTGCTTTCCAATCCCTAAGACTGGAAAGGAATTGGATGGGCATCCTTTGTGTTTGTTTACCAAAGTCCTGATATTTTTTGTGTTGCAATTTTGTGCAAGTCTAGTAGGGATAATGAGCACCTTATTCGCTTGACTCTATGTATTTTCAATAATGGGGATTTTACCCTTGAGTGGGTTGGTCGAAACCCCCATATATTTGTTTTGGAAGCAACAACTTGGCTCCACCCATTCAGTCTCAATTTGTTGATTTTTCTTAGGCACACCTACAATCATAGGAACATGGATAGCCCTAGAAACCATGGGAATTACATCTAGGAAATTCATGAAATTTACAAGGTTCTATGTAGACGTGAGGAATTTATCAATGAAAACATGACTTTAATCTTTTATGTTACAACCAAAGTTCATGTCCAAGAACAAATCTGTGATACTCAAAATGTAGTGATAATGGAAACACTTCTTCAATAAAAGAGGCAAATTCAAGCATTGGAAGCGGAATGTTCCTTGCTCTAAGATATGGTCTATAATTTAAACAAGGGTTCTCAATCAACAACTTCCAGCCTTAGAATGTCATTGGGTTCTATTCCAACTGTGCCAAAAGAAGAGAACCAAGCTACCAAATGTTGGAAGACATGGACATGGAAAAAGAAAGGAAACACAACCCACCAATGCTAGCCATGATGAAGTGCACAACAAGCATGCTTTGCACTAGTTTAAGTTTTATTTACGTTATGCAAAACAATATTGGTACCAGGTGTCTCCTTCAAAGTTTGTACTAGTAGGAACTTTTGAAATCCTTTTGAAGGATTGCGTAATATTTTTTGCATTAGACTTTTATATTTTTGATCATATGTTGACTTTTGGACTATGAGACAACATCTCTTTTGTATTGTTATGTTGACCAATATAGCTACAAAAAGTTTATAATACAAATCATGACCATTTTTGTTATAAAACAAAATATGTTACACCTAGCTCAAGTGTTGATCCCATCATTTGATGTTTTATGGTCAATGGTTGATGTTATGGAAATATGAAATATTGACTCTTTTAGGATTAATGGATTACAACAATGATGATTGTTGATTGCTCTGGGATCATGGTTGATGCTCTTTGGGTTTTAGATGACCCACCTATCATTTCATGTATTGGGCATTGATTATGCCTTACGTGCATGCATGGTCATGTTTTTATTTGGGACCTTCATTTAGATCAAACAATGTATATTGCATTAAGAGCTCATTTTCCCTACCTCTGTCCTCCTACTAGCAATCATTCAACCATTTAGTTTTTGTGGCTTTTTGTTTGGAATGTACTTTGCAATTGTGTTCCTCTAATGTCCATTTCTTAGTTGTTGCATCCACTATGATTGTAACCATTTTTAGAGTTTATAAGTGCCACAGATGTGTCCTTGATTCACCATGTCTAGCCATCAAGGAATTGTGTTGCGATTAATGATCAAATTTGAAGGGTTACTCTTAATTTAAAGTTGAATGATATATATTCATTCAACCCTTTCATGATGAAAAGTTGGAAAAATAGTTGTACTTCAATTTACAAGAGTAAATTAGTTATTCTAAATAAAATATTGTCCTTCCAATTATTTAAAATGTTAAAGTTTAATGGACAACAAGATAGATAAGTTGAAATTTCAATAGAGAATAATAATAAGCATACTTTGTAATTTCGAATATAAGCTTTTGATGGGTTAAATATACATTTATAATAATAATAATTCATAACCATTGTGGCACATTTTTTGGAGGAATTTCAAAGTGTTGAAACTAACAATATAAAAATTTTGATACAATCACAAAATCAAACTTTTTTGTGAACACCAATATAAGAGAGGATGTAATCTATGTATCCATATGATGCATGAGCACTGCATCTTATGTTCTTATTTTGAACATACCCTAATCTTGCTTAGCCATGAGAGTCGTGTTCATTTTAAATCTCGTTAGAAAAGAAGAAATTGTAGTATATCTTGAGACCTTTGTTAAATGGTGCTAATTCTATCAAAATATTATAAAACAATGAAGAGACCCTCCTTGCGTCATAGGCCTCTAGAAACATGACAATCTAGCATGATCCATATGTTAGATACATAATCCTTAGGGATTGAGGTACAATGTAAATATCTCTATAAATATTAAGCTAGGAGAGAAATATGAAGAGACATAGGTGAATGTCAAGAGTCATCAAAGGTATTGGAAGATGAAACCAAGAGTTATCTCCTTGATGTATTTATGTGTGGCTCACATTAATGAAATATACATCTGTGGAGTTATTCCCTTTGCCCATTAGTGGTATAAGAGCATGATATTTTAACTCCATGATTCTCTCCTCCCCCAGGGATTACATTCTCTCTCTCATGCGCAAATACACCCCGCACTTTGGTGATAGATCTAAGATATGTCTCTCTGCATCAGAGCTAGCATTACTTCTTATGCGTTCTTCACATTCCTAAGATGAAAAGTCTAGGCGTAACATATTCCACCTAAAACGATATTCGAACACGAAGAACCATAACACAAGCTCTTACACGTAGGATTATAATAAGGAACAACACAATACAAGATCTTACAAGTACCATATTTGATCTAAGAGAACAAAAATAAGAGCTTTGAGATTTATGGGATTGAAACCAAGAAAACTTAAATACTTAGCTTTGAGAAGGATGAGATTCCAATTTTCAAAGCAGGGGAACTGATATCCGAGATGGGAAGGAACTTGATATCTCTTGTGTACATTCGACAACATGGCCACTCTATTAATATATTTGATGGCAAAGTTGAAATAAGGAAGGCTTCTGACAACATGGTCATTGTGATAGGAGTGGAGGATGAGAGATTGTCGAATTTGAAAGAGGCATTTGTTTATGCACATAATTTTGCTTACTTATCTCACCACGATGAAGGTACATTGCCATCTAGTCTCTTATGGCGTATTAGATTTGGACATGTTAATTATGGGAGCCTTCATTTGTTGAAAAAGAATGGTGTTTCTAGTTTGCCTACTATTCATAGGAAGTTGGAGCAATGTGATGCTTGTATCTTTGGAAAACATAGCAAACAACCTTTCCATGATTCAACTTCCATAGCATGTAAAAAAACTTGGATCGATACATTATAATTTGTGTGGCCCCATGCATGTTCCATCTATTAATGGAAATAAATATATCATGTATTTTATTGATTATTACACTAGGATGTGTTGGGTGTACTCGTTGAAAGATAAGTCACAGGCTTTTGAAAATTTGAAAAAATATTCACGTGTGGACCCAAAATGAAGCACAATCACTTACTGACATTGTTCGTACTGATAATGGAGGATAATATATATCTATTGAATTTGAAACTATCATCGCCAACATAGGATTCAACATCAAAACATAATTCCATACAATCCTCATCAGAATGGTGTAGTTGAAAGAATGAACATCACTCTTAAATATGGTTTATTCCATGACGTTCTTCAAAAATGTGAAATTGATGTTTTGGGCTAATGTAGTTCTGTGTATAGAATATGTGAAAAACACGTATCCTTGATCTTGAGCTTGGGACAAGGCAAGGGAAAGAGAGCTATGGGCATTCTCAGAATATTTTCAAAGTATTGTCACACTGATGTCAATGTTGCTAGAAACAAGAAGAAGATAACAAAGGAAATGTCATTATAGAAAGTGTGGGAGGCAAAGATAACAAAGCAAATGGCATTATGGCAAGCGTGGGATTCAAAAAATGAAGTATGCAAACTAAATGCGATGCCAATTCCTATATTGACAAGAATCAACAATGCTTATAACTCGTGAATTCAAGTGGGGACACACAGAGACAAGGTGTCTAAGCTTCTTTAGCAAGCTTTCACTACGTGACACACAAAATAGTGCATACACCAATACAGTGGTAGAATATTTATCTAGATATGGGCTATATGATGGATTTAATGACACGGAAGGGTGCACCATGTCAGGGAATAGATAACAACCAACTAAAATATAGATAATTTTAGTCTTTAGATGCCAAAGGTAAGTATTGTGCAATGAACCAATGCTCATTGACCAACTAAGCATTGGAAGTGAGGACATTGGTGGGTTATTGAAAATATAACCCTTTTTTTGACATTTTATGATATGTGTTGTTCCTTTATAAATGACAAGTGATTTCAAAAATTTACATTTTTTAAGGGTGCTTTTTTAATTACCCTTTGAAGACGAGTTTGAACCCATTGAAAGGACTATGAAGAGTTCAATTTTGATCATTGGTCAACTTGAGATGCCTTTGATCTTGAGTTAAATTGTAAGCCTAGCTTCTCATCTGCCTACGTTTTGGTTCAAGAGGTAGGCTCACTAGTATTTTTGCAAAAAAAAATATAATCATCAAGGTTCTTTGGTTGAATTGATCTAGGGTTGCTATTGTATTTGATTGGTCATAATTCTCATTTGTTTTTCTCCCAACTTGTCTATACCATTGTTTCTTGAATGAATCTAACTTTGAACTTCTTAGAGTTGTGGGTTGTCGTCATTGGTGCTCATCCCTCTTTTAATATCTAGCCTTCAAACATCAAAGCCATGATCGTTGCCCTTCATTCTTTGTTATGAATCCATCGCTTCCCAACTCGTTTTTAGTTTTTACTTTGGCCCATTTTATGATTATCAATGGATATATAGGCTCCACATCAATCAAATGTTGTTCTCACAATTTATTTGTTACCCTTTCAATCTCGGGCTTTTACTGTTAGGTTAAATTAAGAGATTGCCAAGCACACACTGCACTAATTTCAATAATTTCTTCAGCTTAATATCGCCCAACAAAATATAGATCAGGATTTTGAAAATCACCCAGCAATAATTGACTAGAAATTGCCTCTTGATAGCCCAACATGTAATACACAAAGAGAAATATGGACAGCTTTACTTTCCCACTCACGCCGCGATTTTAGCAAACAAAGAGAAAAACAAAACACAGTTTACGAGCAAACAAAGGAGCAGTTACAAATATGGAGCAATCGCACAGGGGAAATAGAGGAACGAAAAATTAAAAAAAGAGCAGAAAAACACACAAGAAATAGCCAAAACAAAACTGATTACATCCAATTTCTCATTGCTCGATTACACAACTCACAAACACCAAATAATTTACATGTATTTATAGATTTAATTATAAGTGTCTTGAGACTTCGATGTCATAAAACTCCATAATACAATTCAATCTAGAAAATTTTGGGTTACATACATTTTTGGGCGAGCGGGAAAGTTATGGAAATTTCCTAACTACTCTTTGACTTTGATGGTCGTGTTAGTTATTTCCGGCAGTTTCTCGAAGCTTCATTTGGCTTCACCATTAACATTCTCCCACTTGAATCTAAATGAAGGCTCCTGGATAATAAAATGTAGTTGTAGATGAACTCTCTTTTGTTGATCCTTTCCCAGGCTTACTTATCAAGTTACCCTTAGGCCTGCCAAGCTTCAACACAGTGCTTGCTTGTCTTTTGACAAAATTTTGGTAAGCACATCAACAAGGTTCTCCTCTGTATGGATCTTTTCTATGTTAAAATGCCCTTCCTT
This sequence comes from Picea engelmannii, assembly GCA_009831015.1. Taxonomy (NCBI): domain Eukaryota; kingdom Viridiplantae; phylum Streptophyta; class Pinopsida; order Pinales; family Pinaceae; genus Picea; species Picea engelmannii. The sequence continues at coordinate 73,285 of ML804962.1, read as the reverse complement.
CAATACCCGTTGAACCCAATGATACCTAATGTCAATGTGCTTGGTCTTTGAATGATATGTTGGGTTTTTTTCTAAATGGATAACACTCTAATGGTCACAATACAACACATATTTGTCATGTTTTATTCTCATCTCCCCTAGGAATCATTGCATTGCCAACATTTCTTTGCAAGATTCTGTTGCAGCTATGTATTATGCCTTTGTTGTGGAGAGGGATACTACTTTCTGCAGTTTAGACACCAAAGACACTATTACACTTGTAAAGATATATAAATAACCAGTGGTGGACTTTCTAGTGTCCACATCTCCAACCATATTTGCATTTGTATAACCTTTAAGTATAACATCATTATTCCCAAAACATAAACAATAGTGACTAGTACCCTTGAGATACCTAGATATCCAGTTTACTACTTGCCAATGTTGTTTTCCTAGATTTGCAAGGAACCTGCTCACTACTCCCACTAAATGTGAAACATCTAGCTGAGTTGGGACACCCCCAAAATAAATTAATTTTGAAATTCGAAAATTGTTAGAAATTTAATTTTGTTTTTGATAAAATCGATTTTGGATTTTTTTTGCCATTTATGGCAATTCCAAAATTCAAATTGGATGAATTGTAATTAATTATTATGACTGTTGGGGCAGAGACCTGATTTGACCCAACTAACTATTTGACTATGACACTTGTATGAAAACAAAATATTTTATAATTATTGCAAGAGGACAAATGGAACAACCATGTTAAATTCAACTAACCATGACTCCATGAGTGGGGAACATGTTGGAACTACCTCAGGGATGATTGTTACAAGTGGCAAATCAGGGATTTGGCCATTGGCAGCCCCTGAAAATCTGGGATTTAGAAAGCTGCAAAAATTCCCAAGGAAGGGAAAAGACCTAGGCAAAAATATTGTTTTGATATATAGCATATGTGAGGAGGTAGGACGCTACCTAGTATGCTGGGGAAAAGGAACTACGATGTACTTGTTGTTATGAACACAAAATATTAAGTGTGAGGCAAGGAGAGGAAAGAGGACATTGCTGAAGTGGAGATTCCAAGTTTGCCCTCATGGACTCATGGTCAGGCTAGGGGTGAATTGGGCAAGTGATTTGGCTGCCCTGTTCTACGGTTGGGAGAAACGTGGTTGTTCCCTTTGTCTTTCCACGAACTGCTTCAGATATGTAATCTTTCCCTTCTTTGTTTTGAAATGAATATATCCATTGGCTGTAATGCATCTGTGTGAATGATTGTATCTATTTGTTGTAATGTATCGGTTTGAATGATTATATCTATCTGCTGAAATGTATCTATTGTGGGAAAGTGAAATATCTTTCATGGATGAAATCGGTCTATTGGGGCGAAGTGTATGACAGACGATCAAACTCTAGAGTTGTTCCTTCTATAATTAAAATGCTAGACATAAGTACCTATATATATCACTGAACATGTAAAGGAGTAGATTAACTACAATTGAGCGTTCCTTTTCTGTAATTAAATTCTAGGCAGAACTATCTATGCATAACTGGATTTGAGCAAGTATATATATGTGTATGTATGTATGTATATAAACTATGTGTAATTCTGTAATTAAGTTTCAGAAAGTCAATATAGATCCTACGAATCATAGGTAGATACTTATATGATAAAATGAAATTTATGTATATATAAACATAGATATATAGATCTATTTACTGTTGGCACCTTGCACAATCAACATTGATTAAAGGAAAATTTGGTGACTATAACAGAAAATTCTCTTACACAGAGATCTATTGTCTTATTATACCAGCAACAAATTATGTCAACAGGGAATCAACTACTTTCTAAGTAAAGGAAATACCCAAACGAAGAGTCTGGAACCCCTCCTAAGTCTCGTCACAGTACCAAACAATTTTTGAATTGATTATATGCGTACAGACTTATAGATTAAGGTTTCGGAACCTGTTAGGTGAAACTAGAATTTTAACTCTTTTTACACATATTATCTCGCAGAACGAAAGTAAGAGAACAAATATAACAATCAGGGAGTTACGAAAATTAATGTGAAATTCATAGAAACAGTTTGAGTATACATACGCCTTCTCGTTTGACACAAAGTACTACCATAGATTGCAGAAGTAAGATATTGCATCCCCAGAGAATGGCCATTTGCATATGATTATATTTATAAAGAAATTAACCCAGACACAATTGACAGAATCGTAAACTCTTAAACCCAACTCTGTCTAATTACTTAAGGCATGGACCTAGTCAATACCTTTGTGACCGGAAATAGTATAGTTTCAGACATTTCATATGTGCAGAAGTAAGGTAGATTAAGAGCAAAACTTGAATGCATCTCGGAATGAAATAAGCAACTTGTCTAATTAATTACAAGTTCAGACTGAAATGTTACAACTGTAAAACACAAAAGTTATACACCCAGTACTCTTATCTTGCCGAGGACCTACGTTGTTAAAGATTTAAAGTGAAGCTACAGGAATGAAAAGAACTAACAATATATTAATCAGAATGGCAAGAGAATTTAAATCGTATTTTCCTTCTTCAAAAGTCGAGTTAGGACACAATGAAAATCCGATTGAGCCTTTCGGTCAATCCTTTAGTTATTGAAATCGACCCTCGTTTGGGCCGTGAAATTTAACAACAGAAGTAACACAACATTAAATAATCTCTATCACAGAGAGTTAACCCTTTATGGCTTGAGTTGCCTAAGCTTATGGAGGAAGGCATAACGGAACCCGATTACCTTTCACGCAGATGACAGGGGTTGTCCTCCATGTATCTGCGTAGCCGAAAACCCTGTACACATTGTGACAAAGCCATTACAATTCGTTCAACAGAAAGGAGAAGATCTAATAAAACAGGAAAGTATAACCAAAGTAATACTTAACTCCGGATGGGGGATCCGACACCCTTCTCTGTTGCGACCATCGCGTATCGTCCAGACCAAAAGGGGGAGGAGGAGCCCGAATCTCTCTCATGGATACCCTCACAAAACAAAGGGGCCCATTATTAGTAACAAGAAACCGAGACCAATCAAAGTAACAATATAGAGAACAAAATAACGATTACTGGTTATATATACAAGCCGCATAATAAGCGTAAACCCGAGGTTTAAGTCAATTATATAAAGGGAAAATATACAGAACCATTAATCTATCCAACACCCTACGAATAAATTTAAGGAACATGCATGAACAACACAACGAAAAAGACTCCAGTTATACACGCCTTCGTACACATCCAGATTATGAGTAAGTGGGCACGAAGAGAATAACCCGATTTTTCTTTAGTTACAGTTAGGGTATGAGTCTTACTTAATGGATAGTCTGACTACTATCTGTTCAGGGAGACTCTCAAACGAGGAGATTATAGTCTTAAGAACTTGTCGATAAGTTTGGGAAACAGAGAAAAGGCGAAGAAAAACCCCTTCCTTTGTATACGACCAAAATAGAAAACCAACTATTTATCAGTGAGATTTCAGTACCATAAAATAGGTATAACATTCAAACTCTTACAAGACCCTAGTCAAATAAACCCCCGACCATAACTCTGACGAAGCACAGTATGGAACATTACGAAGAGGAAACTCAACAACGAGTGTAGGAGGAGATTATAAGAGCCTACGTGCAAGTTACCACTCGCGTGAAACGCTTGGAAGAAATCACGAGAACAATAAACCACAACAGGGTAAATGATCTTGTTGAACGACTGATTAATGAATATGCAAATAGGACTGTCACTTATTGATAACAGAAATAGCCGGGAGGCGCTCCATACCACCAAACCCCTTGCAAAGTAAAAGTCAAGAAACAATGCGAAAAAGCAGAGCCCATTTCGAACCAGGCTCGCACAATGTGACAATGAACAATGGCTACTACCCTAAACATGAAACTGTGCATATTGAATGTAGTGGGTACAACAGGAAAATTCGCCATGTGACTTGAGCAATTTGGCGTGCTTGGGTTGTATGAGGGTACAGAGTTGGCTCTTATCCCTCACCCACCTCCATTAATGGCCGGTCAGAGAATTAACTCCCGACTGTCAACACCTCCAGTCATATTTACGAGGGTCGGTCTGGGTCTTTTCAAGAACCTATGTTTTGGATTTATCAACCTCTAGTCACTACTAGTCCAGTTAGCACCAATGGTTAGTTTAGTTTAAAACCTAGTAAGTTTCAATCAACTGTTCGTTTGGGGTTCGCTTCTAGTTAGGTAGTTGGTTGGTTTTCGTCGTGGGGAAGGATTCTCAGTCAACCAAAGAATGGCCGAGGATGCCTTTCATAGTCCTTAACCAACCATGAAACACTTCGAAATAACTCGTTCAATTAAACAATTAAGTTTCGCCTACCATTACTTTGTTGTATATAGTTATTCAGAGCCTTAGAGTTAGACTTGCGCGTGTTTATGGAGACACGTGTTAAAGAAGAGGCTGAGGTCTTAAGTACTAGGCCTAGGTCTAGTATCCCTTGTATTACAAAATATTTAAACTTTAATCCCTTACAAATGCTAGTATGACTTCACAAAAAGAAAACACTAGACTATGGTTCTGTAATGCTAGAAAAGAAAGTTTGAATACATGGGGTATCACAACAATCAATAAGGATATTTCTCCTATTATAAATCTATTTTTACAAGCTTAGAGCTTATTGCCCCGTAGAAGATTTTATTTTATTTATTTATTTTATTTTATTTTTATTTTTTTATTTTTTTATGACGGAATTGAGGTATATTACACAAGTACATACCATGGCATAAATCAAACTACCAACTGTCGAAGCACAAGGAATTTTATTCAATTCCTCTTTCTCCTTGTCATCACAAGGGAACAAATCAACACTCATTTCGGAGTGGGTTGTAAGAGGTGTACCAACCGGCTTGGCATCCTTCATATTGAACCTATCAAGCACTTTCTCGATATATTTTTCTTGTGACAACCAAATTTTTCTCTCCTTTCTGTCACTTATGATCTTCATGCCCAATATTTGTTGTGCTGGACCCAAATCTTTCATTGCAAACCAATTGCGCAAGTCCTTCTTCAACTTGTGAATCATATTCTTATAATGTCCAATAATTAACATGTCACCCACATATAGAAATAATATAATGTACTTTTCATGGCCATACGTCTTAATGTAGACACAATGATCACCCTCTAGTATTTCAAAACCATGTTCCAACATAAATGAATCAAATTTCTTATACCGCTGGCGAGGTGCCTGCTCTAGTCTATAGAGGCTCTTCTTCAACCTGCAAACCAAGTTTTCTTTATCTTTTATTTTTAAACCTTTCGGTTGCTCCATATAAATATATTCTTCCAACTCACCATGAAGGAAGGTTGTATTTACATCTAATTTTTCACACTTCAAATCTAAAGCAACAATAAGACCATGAATAATTCTACTAGATGACATCTTAACAACATGAGAGAATATTTCAATGAAATCAATGCCTTCCTTTTGAGAAAATCCTTTCACGACCAACCTTGCCTTGTATCTTTCCTTTTTTCCCTTCTCCCTCATGCTTAATCCCATACACTCATTTGTTTTTATAGAGATTTTCTTCCTTTTGGAAGCTTTACCAACTCCCAAGTTTCATTTTCCAATAAGGACCCCATTTCTTCCTCCATTGCTTTCTTCCATTTTTTGTCGTTCTCAACTTTATAAACCTCCTAAAAACAATCAAGTTCATCTTCATTAGTGAATAAAATATATTCGAGGGAGGATACCTTTGTGAAGTCTTGTGAGGCCTAGTAGATTTGCGGGCCAATCATGGTGGTGCATTTTCAGGTTGGAGTTCTTGCAATGGTTGTTGTGTAATTTCTTATTGTTTTTGTTCATTATATTATATTTGTTGTTCAATTTCCTCTTCAATATGCTGACCATTTTCTTGCAATGGTGGAGTATCAATTTGTTGTTCAACAAACCTATCAACAACTTTCTTGACCTCCATATTACTGCAGACTTTTTAAACATCTCTAACTCATTGAATATGACATCCCTACTTCGAATAACATTATCTTCAGTTGGATCCCATAATTGGTAACCAAACTCACCATCCGTGTATCCTAGAAAAATACACTTAACGAATTTATCATCTATGATCCAAAAAGGATCCAGAGAAGGTTAAGAACACCTCATAATGCACATAAGCAAATCATAACGCTCAGAATGGCTTCAATAGATAGCAAAAGGGAAAAAATTCAAAGTTCCTAAAACTCAATGAAAAGGGCATAATCGCGAAGAGCGAGTCACAAGCTTTCTAATGACACAAATGGCTCGCCAAATAGAGTTATAGATCAAAAGTTATAAGCAGTCGAAGTTCAATCAAACTTGGTCAAAAGTCAAAAAGTCAAAGTGACATGTGGCAACACTGCAAGGGTGACACGTGGCATCATTGCAAGGGTGAAACGTGGCAGTGGTTCCACGAGGCACAACGGATTTGGCAATATGACGTGGCAAGGATGGCAGACATGTGGGCAAGGTAGGTGATGACACGTGTCAGTTTCATGGACAAATCAAATTGCGACAAGTGGTAGTTTTGTGAACAAGTTATATGGTGACACGTGGCCCAGTCATGGGCTGCCATGTGGCACCCCTCCAATGGAGGTTGGGTAAAAGTTTTATCACTCCACCATATTCAAACTCATTACCTCTCACTAGCCCAAAGGCCCCACAAATCCACGCTACCACTACACCACACCATATTGCTTGTTAATAATATGTTCCAAATAATATTTAAACTAAAGCTTTGAACTAAGGCGCCAAAGGGAGGGGCTATGCCTTTGGCCAAGCCCCTGTTCACATGCTCTAGCGCCATACGACCATGGTCTTCTGCCCACTTAGGGGCTAAACCCAACAAACCACTATATTTAGCATATTCTCTGCCAGTTATTACCATTCTGCCAATTAAGTGGCCGCCTGCTATATTTAGCAGAGCGCGCCTTTGTTATAACAACTTGGCAAAAGAAGGGGATTCCATGAGATTTGATCTCCGGACCTGCACCTAACCACGCCCTAAGTTTAGCCATTCTAAACAACACACCAACAATTTCATTTATTACACAACTGCCAAGTTTTTGTATATAAGGGTGTTCGAGCAGTGCATTCGAGACACATAAGAGCACGGAGAAGGGGGCAAACCAAGCATGTTCGTACAGTACATACATGTACGACCCTTTTTCACAGTTTGATTTTGCATGTATTTCGAGATAGAGCCAGTCATTTATTGCAGGTGTTGTGGCACAAAAATCGAGGCAGAGGTGTCTTGGGGGCCTGAAAGTGTCCGACTCGAATTGAGGCATGGAGACAGTCATTTCTAGGTAAAACGACACCATGAATGCAGTGGTGGTGTTAGTTTTATAATATGAGCAAATCTTTTGTAGCTTAACTTTAGAATGAGGTATACTTATGTATTTTGCCCAATTATTTTGTGGAGTTAATAAAAAGACCTACCCATTTGAGAGCAGGACCCGGAGACGTAGTCCACAAGGGACGAACTCCGTTATCAAGTTCTTTGTGTTCATATTCCATGCTTATGTCTCTTTCCTTTTGAGCTTTTCCTTCTTTATGGTGTACTTTTGTTTATGCTCATTTAATATAGTTCTTTAATAAGTCATCGGACGAAAAGATCCCAGATCAATCTAGATTAGTTCTATTCTCTTTAGGAATATGCACAAATGCTTGACATCCAAAATTTTTTAGGTGAGAATAATTTACCCTCTTATCGGTCCAAATTTCTTCAAGGATGCCACCATCCAACGTTGTAGTAGGAGATCAATTTATTAGGTAGCAAGTTGTCTTTATTGCTTCTGCCCAAAAATGCTTCTCCAATCCAAAATTTGACAACATACTCCTCACCTTCTCTATGCCAATGTGATTCATTCTTCCTGCGGTACCATTCTGTTGAGGAGTAAGAGGGACAATCTTCTCATGCTTTATGCCAAACCTATTACAATACTCTTTGAATGCATTGGAGCAATATTCCCCACTGTTATTTGTCCCCAAACACTTGAGTGATTTATTAGTTTCTCTCTAAACATCAACATGAAACTTTTGAAATATCTCAAATACTTCACCTTTACTTCTCATATGGTAGGCCCAAACCTTCCTAGATGCATCATCTATAAATCTGACAAAGTATGAGGCTCCTCCTAGTGACTTAATATTTACTGGCCCAAACACATCAGCATGTGACAAAGTATGAGGCTCCTCTTAGTGACTTAATATTTACTCTCTAGCCCAAACACATCATAATGTATCAATTCTAATAAATTTGTTTTTCGTTCACGACCACTTCTAATAAATGAAACCCTTCGTTTCCTACCATATATGCAATGCTCTCAAAGGTCAAGATTATATGATTTCAAACTTGGAAACAATTTTTTTCTAGCAAGGATTTTGAGGCCCTTCTTACTCATGTGACTTAGAAGCTTATGCCATAAATTTATTTAGATTTCTTCTCTTGCAACAACAATCACATTTCATTTCTCTATTACCGCTATTAAGGTATACAATGTTCCTGTCTTGGATCCTCTAGCCATGATCAATGCCCTTTTACTATATTTCCAGCCACTTTTTCCAAACGTTGTGGAATAGCCTTCATCATCCAATCATCCTACAGAGATCAGACTCTTGCACATATCTAGAATGTGCCTAACCTGTTTCAATAAGATATGTTGTCCCTCCTTTGTCTTGATCTGGATATCTCCCACTCTAACAATGCTGCAAAAGTGATTGTTTCCCAAATGCACTTTACCATAATCACCAAAACTATATGCAACAAAATTATTTTTGTTTGGGGTTACATGGTGAGATGCCTCAGAGTCAAGAATCCAATCAATGCTATAACTATATGTCTAGTAACATGCCTATTCCATTGAAACAGTGAATAAAACCTCGTTATTTGAAACTACGGTAGTAGTCTCACCTTCATTTGTGTTGGCTGATTTTTTTATTTGTCCTGGCTAGTTTTTTATCCTTCTGTTCTCGCTTCCATATTTGACACTCCTTTTTCATGTGCCTCAATTTTCCATAATGATAATAAGTGAGCCTTCCTCTTCTCAATTTTGATCTGTCTCTTGTCCTCGAACACCCTTGACAGTTTCGATCAATTTTCCTCCTACGAGCAACTAGAGTTAAAGCTTCTCCTCCCTAGTTTTCTGCAATTGATTTATGTCGCAACCCTTCATTCATTAAGTTGCTACTAACATAATCAAACTTTAGGGTTCCTGCAAGTGTTGAAGTGCTCATAGCTACAATAGGATTTTTTGAGATGTCCGACATAAAACACATTAGTAAAATGGCTCTAATCTCATCATCCAAAATTATTTTAACAGAGGCAAGTGGGCTGGTAATTATGTTGAACTCATTTAAGTGCTCTGCTATTGAAGCGCCCTCCTTTATCTTCAGATTGTATAATTTTTTCATCAAGAAAACATTATTTGATCTCGATTATTTCTCACATAGATCATTTATCTTTTACCATATACCTTATGTTGTCTTCTCTTTGACCACATTGAAGTAAACATTCTTTGTTAGACACTACCACATTGTGGCAATGGTCTTTCTGTCTAACTTGAGCTAATATTCATTCATCATCAATTAGGGTTTCTTTGTTATTCCCTCAATTGAAAAGTATTGATCCCTCAAAATTAGTGTATCCTCCATTTGTGATTTACATAGGGAAAAATTAGCCCCGTTCAACTTCTCCATGTCACTTAGAGTCGTTGTCTAGTGGACCAAAGTCTTCTTGTGGCCCGTGATTTCTCCTTCTGCATTGATAGACAAATTCTCCCGCAATTTCTCCTTCTTGGCATTCCAACGACTTCCTGCAGTTTATCCTTTTGCGCTACGAGCGTTCCAATGATCTTTTCTCACCTTATCGCTTTGATACCAATTGTTAGGTTAAATTAAGAGATCACCCAACACACACGACTATGATTTCAACAAGTTCTTCAACTTAATATCTCCCAACAAAACAAAGATCGGGCTTTTGAAAACTGCCCAACACTAATTGACCATAAATATCCTCCTGGCATCCTGACCTGCAATACACACAAGGAGATTTGGACTAGATTTACTTTCCCACTCACACCGTGATTTTAGCAAACAGAGAGAAAAACATAACACAATTTATGAGTTAACGAAGGAGAGGTTACAAATCTGGAGAAATCGCAGAGGGGAAACGGAGGAACAAGAAATAAAAACAGAGGAGTAGAAAAAAACACAAGAAATAGCCAAAACAACATTGATTACATTCAATTACTCATTGCTTGATTACAAAACGCACAAACAACAAAGAATTTACATGTATTTATAGTTTTAATCCTAAGTGTCTTGAGCCTTCGATGTCAGAAAACTTCATATTATAGTTCAATCTAGAAACGTCTGGGTTACATACATTCTGGGGCGAATGGGAAAGTTCTGGTAATTTCCTAACTACTCTTTGACTTTGTTGGTCGTGGTAGTTATTTCCAGTGGTTTCTCAAAGATTCATTTTGCTTCACTGCTAACATTTAACCGCTTGTTGTGTCTTACATTTCTCATAAAATCGATATGGCCTTCGTCATTTCCCATGGTTCAACCTCTTGACATTTTTGTTACCATTTATTTTGCTCATATTTTTATGGGCATTATTTTGTATTCATATCGATAATGTTGTATGCATATGGGTACACCTTTTCATTCATCGCTCGTGTCCTATCACCCTTATTGATGGCTCCATGTGCTTTGGTGACTTAATTGTCTGCATAGATAGGTTGCGACCCACCTTTTATCTATGTGTGTTGTATCTGAATGTGTGCTGTATTTGAATGTGTGCGTTCATTTTAGCACTCCATGGCCTATCACTTCTATCTCAATGTTTCAAAAAATGTTTCCTTTTCACAAATATCAACTTTGTTTTATGTGTCTTGAAGTTAAAATCCTTGGATGACTCAAGCTAAAAAATATCTAAAAAACATCATGTACTTTATTTTCCTATTCATAAAAACCCGTTGTTTAACTATTTTAAATGCATATTTAAATGAAACTGCAAACTTATTTATTCCAGAAACAAGCCTTCCTTTGCAAACACAATGCAAAATTGTTTGAAGTCAATAGCCATGAGTTAAACTTGCTAGCTAGCAAGAAGGTCCTTACCTTTTCCCCTCATTTCCTATTTAATATGTATTATCCCTTCCTTGGACTATGAAACTAAATGCCACAACTCTAAGCTGGTTGCTTTTGACTCCTTGCATGCATATTTGATTTATGTAATTTTTAGTTGAGTCACATGCATGATGTTGGAGTAATACTAGAGTAATAGGGTTCTTTGGTTCATGGTTTTTCTTTATGGTTTGGTTGAAATGTGAGTTTTTTTTAGGGGTGAGGGGAGAGAACCATCTCACGACTCATAAAAAGGTTAAGTGTAGAGGCAGGATGGTATTTGGCATGACTTTTTAAGTTGGAAATGTATATTCAAGGTTATTATATATATATATATATATATATATATATATATATATATATATATATATATATATATATATTATAGTTTTGGATATCATGAACAACATATTATTATTTAGTTTTGGTATGGATGTACACATGATCCCATTTGCATATGATTATTAGTCTTTTTCAAAGGCTTGAGACTATAGCAATGAGTTTCCCTTTGACTATGTATTAGTTTATTGTCGACTTTATATTGATGTGCTATATCTAATGCGTAACATAAGAAATCATTATATGTATTTTTTTTAATAATAAAAAAATATATTTTTCTTAAATTTAATTGGTTGATATCTTTGAAGTGTTATTGCAGGCTTCACACCATTCAATGTATAAAATTGATTACACAATTAATGGATTTGACACTTTGACAAGGAATGGAGGGAGCATGTTGTTTCACTGTATTTATTAAGGCTCATTGTACAAAAATCTTAACTCTTATTATTATATCGCATAAAAAACGCAGAGCGAATTAAAATAAGGATGGAATTAGCGAAGCGAGAAGTTATGAGGAAATAATACGAAGAGACCAAATAAAGCCTGAGCGTTTTCAAAATGTTTATTTAATCGACCAACTCCATGCCGCCTTCTTCGGTCCCTGCCAGATCACGGGATGCATTAATGCCAAAATTTTTGACCATTGGCCGTGTTGTACCTACCAAAATATTTTTAAATAGTTACTCTATAAAGAAAAATATTTATATATACTGATTTTCATTATGTTTATTTATTTTACTGTGGTAAAGAGCGTCAAGTGTCGGGGATTTCTATTTTGGTAAAAGGGCAGGCAATAGACGGAAATTGCTACTAGATTTGGTGCTAAATGGACATGGAGATGATTTCAAGACAATCCATGGGGGAACACGTGGTTGGTGGGCGGGCGGGTGGTTACCGTCACTAGAAGCCGGTTGCCGATGGATGTACGGGTTGGAAATTTTATAATGAATATTATTTTATTTATTTCTTATTTTTAATGTTTATAGTAAATTTAAGTATATTATTTCTTGTTAGTGAATATTATTTTATTGATTTATGATTTTTAATGTTTATAGTAAATTTTAGTATATTATTTTTTATTTTTATATGTATTAATTAAAAAAAATCAAATTAATATTAAATAATATGAAATGTAAAAGAAAACATTTTTATAAATCAAAATTTAGGGTTTTGATTAAAGATTTATTTTTATAAATAAAAAAATTAGAAAGATGAATGGGTTTTTGATTTGATTGATAGATAGATAATAGTTTTGAAAATGTAAAAAAAACTACTATTATATTATCTTTGGAACATAAAGATAATATAACTAGTTATTTTTTTTTATTTTTTATTTTACAAGAACGGATATGTTTCATTAGTTGGCATTCTGGCTGGCCAGAATCAGAAAGTTACAAATCTGAAGAAGGATGGTGACCTCTAACAGTGCTTCCATCCTTCTGGTGAATGTCTTGGGGAACCAAGCCCGTCTACTTCTGGAGCTAATTCGAGAGAAAGACAAAAATTGCATACATGAATAAATTCTCACAAACTGTGAGCACAGTAAAAGACAGAAGCAAAGCATTAACCCGAGG
>ML804962.1:43411-58414 GCA_009831015.1 Picea engelmannii | reverse complement strand
TATTCTGCACTCCTTCCGGATAGGGTGACCGAGACTCAGCCTTTGTGGCACCGTCGGTTTTGGTCTTGGCAGATTCCCTTAAAACTAAAATTATTTTTTTGGCTCGGGGTTAATGATAAACTCCTCACCTGGGAGAACCTTCTTAGAAGAGGTTGGCAAGGACCTGGGATTTGTGTCCTTTGTAGAAGAGACTCAGAGAACATTCATCACCTGTTTATTCACTGTGATTTTACACAAAATATCTGGAAGCACACCCTGCAACACTTCTCCCTTCCTTTCCTCTGGTCCGGTGCCACTTTTACTGATTGCTTCCACTCCTGGTCTACTGTTCAAGCCGCACCTCCTACCCTGGCAGTTCTAGTTAGCTGGCACATTTGGCTTGAGCGTAACAAGGTGCTTTTTGAGGATGCTTCCCCATCTCTTCGGGCGGTCTGCCATAGATCACAAGTCTCTTTCCATTGGCAGCAACCTCTTGACTTGGCGCATCTGCACAAAGAGGTGGATTTTGTCTTACCGGCAGGCTACTCGGTGGCTTTTTTTGATGGAGCAGAGTAGTCTACTGGTTTATGTTGTGGTGCTGGAGGCACCTTCAAATCTCACCCGAAGAGGATTACAAAGTGGTCCCTAAGCTGTGGTAGGGGTACAAATACCAAAGCCGAGCTACTTGGCTTATGGACTACACTTCTGCTGGCTTCCTCTTGGTCCCTAGATCATCTACAGGTCATAGGCGATTCAAGAGTAATCATTGACTGGATTAATGGTTCGTGTCAGCTCCATTCTATCCACGTTGAGGGCTGGAAACTTAAAACACTTCAGCTGGCTCGTTCCTTCATAGACATCTCCTTCCGACATCTCCCTAGATCCTACAATTCTGTAGCGGATGCTCTCTCCAAGAGAGCTCTCAGCCAAAAGGTGGGCAGACTTTCCATCTACCATTGTGACAGAGGAATGGAGAGCCCGACAACCTTCTTCAATCTCTTCGAAGTTTAATTCTAGATTGTTGCTTCGGATTGCACTCTGTGCGCATTGAGTTCCACTTTGCGCCGGTCTGTTTGTTCGGCTTTGGTGATTGGCTCACTTTTTGTTGTGGTGACTCTTCCACTTGGACCATTAACAAAACAGTGATTCACTCGTCCTATAGTTTTTTAATTGGCCGTGTATCCATCCTTGAGGCAATGCGAAGGAGGCTGGTATCAATGGCCGAGGCTTTTGATTCTCATCATAGGGCGCTCGACTGTTCTGGTCTTGCTTTGAGATTTACAGACCTCCAGCGTTGGCTATATCGCTTCCGGACATACTGTTCCTTCATTCTTCGCCCGGCAGCTTCAAGCACAGTATTATACAAGACCTGCCCTGTAATTGGCTCTCGTTATATTACAGCTATGTCTGGTTACAGAGCTTTTGTAAATGATTTTATACCTTATATAAAATTGAGTAATTTCTCTTGGGAAAAAAGTTTCATCTTATATTAGGTTAAAGAAAATCTCATCTTAAATAAACTGGAGATTGCGATTTCTCAGCTCATAACGAAATCTAGCAGAGGTGCCCTTTCTACGGAGGACAGTGAGCTTCTAACTGGTCTGGAACTTAGCATAAATAACATTCTTCGCGAGGAGGAAAACACATGGAGGCTGAGGAGCAAAGCCACCTGGTTAAGGAGTGGGGACGCCAATACTAAATTTTTTCATAAGGTAGCCAGTTACAACAGAAATACAAAATTTATTTGGTCCATTTCTAATGAGTTCGGTGACTTGCATTCTGGGCAGAAAGTTATAAAAGAGGCGGTTGTTTCTCACTTTTCCCATTTCTACAAGGCCCGTGACATCCCAAACTTAGTTGATAGTTCCTTCATTGCAAACCTTTTCCCAACCATGGTTTCCGAGGAGGAAGCAGTAGAACTTTTCAGACCTGTCACACTGCTGGAGCTGAAATATATTTTGACCCTTTTCAAAAAAGAGAGAAGTCCTGGTCCTGACGGATGGACATCCGAGTTCTTCCTCCATTTTTTTGACCTCGTAGGAGATGACCTACTGCAAATGGTGGAGAATTCGCGATTAAACAACAAAGTCATTGGTAGCATAAACTCCACCTTTCTAGCTTTAATCCCCAAGGAAAATAACTCTGCTACCTTCAATGATTACCGTCCTATCTCACTCTGCAATCTTATTTACAAACTTATTTCAAAAATCCTCTCGAACAGAATCAAGCCAATATTAGAAAGATGTCTATCTGTTGAACAGTTGGGATTTCTCAAAGGCAGAAGAATCCAGGACGCCATAGGAGCGGCTCATGAAGGTCTTCATAGCATTAAAAAGAAAAACACAAAGGCCTTGGTACTGAAGCTTGACCTCAAAAAAGCCTTTGACAACATCGACTGGGGATTCCTTAGGCTGATTTTACTCTCAGCTGGTTTTGGTATTAAGTTAACAGATTGGATCATGGCCCGTGTTTCTAGTGCATCCTTTGTTGTTCTAATTAATGGAGAGGCGACTAAGTTTTTCAGAAGCGAGAGGGGCCTGCTGCTAACAAAAAATGTCTCCGAACAAAAAATCTCAGGTATAAAGGTTTCAAAATTTATAAATTTGGTTCATCTAATTTTTGTTGATGATGTCCTCTTGATGTCAAAGGCCACTCCATCGGAATGGATAGTGATCCTGGAGCAACTTCAGATTTTTTGCATAGCTTCGGGCCTTAGCATCAATTTTACAAAATCTACAGCTCATTTCTGGGGGTTAACAGAAAATGAGCTTTGCTCCTTAAAAGAGTCTCTTCCCTTCACTTTCGTTGATTTAAGTCAAGGTTTCAAGTATCTGGGTTATGTATTAAAGCCAGGAGCAAAAAATTCTGAATACTGGCGCTGGCTAGTGGCAAAGTTTGAACGAAAGATTAGCTTTTGGTGCAACAAGTGGCTGTCCATAGGAGGACGTTTTATACTCGTCAATTCTGTGCTTCACAGTATTTCTGTTTTCTGGATGTCATTGGAGAAAATTCCCTCTACAATTCTGAATCTTCTGCGCAGGTTGTCTTTCAACTTTCTTTGGAATGGACAGAAGGACTCTCACCGTATCCATCTCTGCAGCTGGAAAATCTTATCTAAACCTATTCAAGTAGGGGGATGGGGACTCAAAAACTTGGCTATTTTTAACACAACTCTCCTAGCCAACTCTTTTTGGCGGGCTTTAACTCATAACAGCCTCTGGCACCATGTCATTATTGATAAATACTTGGGAAATCAGTCTCTTCTAGATTGGCTCAGAAAACCCTCACACTTGCAGCAGAGGGCGTCCCCATTTTGGAAGGGACTATTATCATCTTCTAATGTCATCTTGCATTGGCTTAGATGGAGGCCTGGCTCGGGCACCGACATCTCTCTTGGTAGAGACAAGATTCTTGGATTGGAGAACCGGTCGATCCTCCCTTCCTCTCTTAGATCTCGTCTAGAATCCTGTAATATCTTGTGTTTAGCCCAAGCGCGTGTGGAGTCCGTGGTCACCCCTCTGCCGGATACTTGGTTCAATAGTAGGCAGCTAAATCTTGGCGGAGTCGAGGCATCAATCTGGGATGACTTCACTCAAGCACTTAGGAGTGCAGGAATTACACTTTCCGATACTTCTGATACACTCATTTGGGCAGGGGGAGATGCAATAGGTGCCACTACGGTTAAGAATATTTACACGGCGCTACTTCAGCAGTAGAATTTCTAGGTTGACCTGAGGTGGTTTCAACGGCTATGGAAATGGTCTATTCCCTTAAAGATTAAAATCTTTATATGGCTCTCGACAAAAGAAAAAACACTTACCTGGGATATGCTATGAAAGAGAGGCTGGGAAGGGCCAGGGATTTGCAAGTTATGCAATCAATCTGCGGAAGATATTCACCATATCCTCATACACTGCCATTTTTCAAGAGCTGTCTGGCAGTGTATTCTCTTTCATTTTTCTCTCAACTTTCATTGGGATGATGCCACCGTCCTAGATTGTTTTATGCGGTGGTCAAAGGAGAAATCTGTTCCTGACAGTTTGGCTGCACATGCTTGCTGGCAGCTCTAGATTGAAAGAAATAAGGAGATTTTTGAAGACCGCGCTCCCTCCATCCTCTCAGTTTTGCATCGAACCCTGTTGGCTTTCTCCTGGCAGCCGTCCACAGTTAAGTCTCTGCCATTACAAGTCTGTGAGTTCACTCAAAAGCAGGGCTTCACTGTAGCTTTTTTTGATGGAGCTGCCCATTCAAATGGTCTTAGCTGTGGGGTCGGAGGCATTTTCAGATCACATCCTTCGAGAGTTACCAAGTGGTTCATCAACTGCGGAGCGGGTACAAACACTAAAGTGGAGCTATTGGGTCTGTGGGCAACCCTCACTCTGGCAACTTTCTGGTCAATTAACCAACTCCAAGTCCTTGGTGATTCGCGGGTCATCATTGACTGGATAAATCACATCTGTAATCTCAACACTGTAAATATCGAAGGCTGGAAACAAAAAACTTTGGAGTTGGCTAAAAATATTAAAGATCTCAGCGTCAACCATATTTATAGAATGCATAATAAAGAAGCCGATGCCCTCTCTAAAAAAGCCTTATTAGAAACCGAAGGAAGACTGACCGTTTATCACACGGACAGTGGGCGGGAGAGCCAACCTTCTAGCATAAATATCTTTGAATTGCCAAGGGTTGGTGAAGGGTAATTGACCACTGAGGGCAGCTCCAGTAAGAGTTATATTGCCAGCGATGAGCAGTATTTTCTGGCAGATTACCTCTCTAGCTATCTTCAGTTTTTTTGCTGGCACTCTGCTCTTTCCTTTCCGCCTATTTCTATTAGTTCAGTTTGTTGATGCTTCAGCCAGTTTCCAATATATTGGACTATTGTGGGGTCTGTTATCATGGCTCTGTTTGTAGATGTAAAAAAATTTATACCTTATATAAATTTGCGTTAATTTTTTGCTGGAAAAAAAAAAGTTTCATTGTTCAACATGTATTTCCCAACTAACTCGGCAGGGACTGCGTTGCCATGTAACCCTTGTTAATTTGGTGGCAACATGGTTGTGATGTTTTATTTCCAACATTTTTAAATTATTTATATTAGTGTTATGTGGACAACAATGTGATGTTGGATTTTAATAATGGTTGTGGTATTATATTTATGATGTTCCACTAATTTACATATATTTTTTTTTATTATTATTCTTGAGTTTATAAAAAGGAGAAGAGGTAGACACGAGGAGGACAATTGGGTTTAAGAATTATAAGGTGAGACATCTCCGAGAGGTCACAACTTGTGGTGGCTTATGGTACTTTAAATTGTGCCTGGTGGTGGGTCCCTCTTTTTCGAGTTTTCCTAGGATATGAACCTTGGATATTAGCATATTTTTTATTGATACACTTTTATCCTAAAAGATCATTTAAGTTTTAATTGTTCATTATTTTCTCAAAAGAAATTGATAACTACCTTTTTTGCCGTCAAAGTCATTATAAAGTGAAGACATGGAGAAATAAATGACATGATCACAAGCTCCGCCAATATTACAAGTGATTTATCATATTCACTTCCATATGTTATATTTTAGAGGATCTGATGGCACTGAATGACAACGAGAATACATTTTGGGTTCAAAACACTATTTTGGTGGAAACTATCCCTCATGATACTCAAGTATATCATTTTATGTTTGTTGGAATTAGTTGCTTTACTACAAATCTACCTATTTCTAATTGCTTACTAACATAAGCAATGATGAGTTGGTCCAAGCGCTCCATATTCCCTTTTTGAAGTCATGCACTACTTTCTTATACAGTAGTTTAAACGTTCTACTTTTTGTAGGTTTTCGACAATTATTTCCATTTGATTTTGCCCAAAATTCGGTGATGAATTGTTGGATCTGTAGATTTGAGTGGCCAAGTTTGTATAATCCGAGTGCCCTGGGGGTTTTTCATCACGTTGCATTAAAAAATGCAATTTAAACAACAAAAAATAGTGATTTTTTCCAAATTTACATTGTCAGATTCCAACCAAAAAAAACCCCAAAAATAGAACGTTTAGCCAACGCCCTTTCTTATCTCCCTCCTTATATCGGGTCTCTAGCGTGTCCTCGTATGTCTCAAAAACATTGGGACATGACTTAAGTAGAATGAATTTAGCTTTCGTAGGAGCTCTAAGTGGTTGTTGTATTCCCCAAATGCAATCTCAAGGATAATCTTTACATGGAATAAAATATAGAGTTTTGGTCACATTAACCCCCTTGTAACTTTTTTACTCTTTTTTTTTTGTAAATGAGTGTGTGAATCTATATTGTGTTATAAGGTTATAGTACAAAACTGATACTTGGACTCCCAGGATTTTCCTGAACGGAAACCAGATCCGGGGTCCCTGGAATGCAGCATCTGAAAATAAACAAGAAGTGCCTGGGTCGCCACCACGGGAAACCAACCCAGGCTACCATAATCCAGTCTAAAAAACTTCATCAAAAGAAATCAAAAAGTCTAAACATAGTGGTGTTAGCTCCTACTCTGAGAGACATGATCTGGGCGGGTCCTATGCTAGTCTAGGTTGATGGGGTGCTCTTCATCCCCTTCCTGCCGTGTCGTGTCCTCCTCCCTCTGTTCCACCAGACGTAGCTTTCTTATGCATGCTGGGGTTCCATTTCGGTCGGTTGGAGTGATATGTATATGGTGGACGTAGCGTAGATAGAGATGAAATTGCCCTGCCATCCGCTCTAGTTTCTCCTGTTGTCTTTTCTGGTCCTCCACCAGCCTTTTTACCCCTGCCTCCAAGTTACTGAGGCGGTTGATAATTCCTGTGTGCTCTTTCTTTTTCTCTTTGGTTTCCGTCCTGTTGGTCTCCCCCTGATCCACACACATATTTCCTATCAGCATTTTGGTTCTCCAAGTTTCCTCCACCGTCCTGTGGCAGAGGTTTAACCTCGGTTGTGTGGCTTCGGGGTCCCGTATCCCCCCTGCTTCCTATTTTAGTGTTGACCAGGTTTTGCCCCTGCGGGCATTGTTGATTTCGCCCTCCCATTTTTAAATGATCTTCTTCCCCTTGGTGTCTATCTTCATGTGGAAAGTGCTCTTTGCTTCCTTGGCCACATGTTTGATTCTTGTCTTCCGCCGGACGCTCTGTGGAGGTTCCTTCCCCTGGGGGTCTCTCTTGCTGCTGGTTTTCTTCATGCGTACCATCTTCACTTGCAGGTGGCGGTTCTAACGTTGGGCTCTTTCCCTGTTCCGTTTCACCCCCTTTTGGTAAGTAAGGTGGCCTCTGTAATTGCGATGCCTCGTTCTGTGGTAAATTTTGGTGTCACTAACTTTATGGAGCCAACCCAGCTACGGTCCCATCCTTGTAATCATGCCCTGCTCTTCAAGGTGGTTCTGCCCGCCAGTATCCTCTGTTCTAGAGCATGTGCGCTTGATAATATTGCCATTATCCCTGCGCCAATGCTTTGCCCTGCTTGTTGTACACCATCCCTTTCCCCGTCCCATCTTTGTACTTAGGTGAGGTGTGCTCTTACTTGGCCCTAGTGTAACTTTTTGTCCTTTGCCGCCTGTGATTTATCTCTTCTGCTTTCCAATAGGTCACTTCTGTACTTCTTTTTATTGATGGGACCGTGGTGCCATACCTTCACCTGATGTGTGATCTGCGTTTGCATTTATAACCTTATTTGATTGGTGGGCCATCAACTCTTGTCTGGGACCTACATGTCCTTCAGTGCCTGTTGCGCCTCCATTCTTGCCATAATCTTCCGTACTACTCCTGTTGTCCCAGTATTTTGCCGCAAGTTGGGTGCAGTTTGCCCGGAATTGAGCTTGCGGGATGTTGCGCCAGATTGTGTCCAGTTCTGGACCTTCATTCTCGACCCCCTCATTTTTTATTCTGTCCGCCAGTCCATTTGCTGACCTCCTCACCCAACGTAACTCCACAGTGATCCCTGTCCACAAGTGCTCCTGGATTTTTTTCAATAGGTAGGCCAATTGCTAGTGCCTCTGGATTTTACCTATTTTGGTACCATTTTGGAGTTTTCTCAATGTGTTGATGACTAGCGCGAAGTCTCCATCCACTATGGTGTTCGTCATCCCCTCCCGGATGAGAATCTCCAGGCTTGTCTCCAGGGCTCCGAATTCTACAACATTATTGGTTGAGTTGCCAAGGCTTCCGGCATACAGTCATATGATGTTCCCTTTACTATCCTTGATTACTCCTCCCAAACTTGTTCTTCTTGGGTTGCCTTTCGCCGCCCCGTCAAAATTCATCTTGAGGGAACTTGAAGGTGGCGGTTTCTAGTTGCGCACACCTACTTGGAGTTGCGGTTGTTGTCTATTTGGATTGGAGTTGCGCCCACCTGCTAGTTGGAAAACCTCTAGGACTCGGGAGTCCTGATCCGTGGGTTGCGCTCTACCCTTCTGGTAGTTGCGGCTCATCATCGTCTCACGTATCATGGAGGTTATTGTTTCCTTGATCTTCCCTTTTGGCTAGCTTTGGTTTCTGAAAATGCGTCGATTCCTTTCCTTCCATATGGACCATATGATCATTCCTGGGGTGAGGGTCCAACATAGGTTCACCTTTTCTTGGTCACTGTAGTTTTCTCTCCAGAGCTTGATTGTTGCGGTAATTTTACCACGGATCTTGTCGGACTGGCGAAAGATACTTTCTGCCCAGTCCCACAGTTCCGCAGTGTAGGCGCAGCCGTCAAGGAGATGGTTGGTTGTTTCTTCCTGAGTTTGACAAAGTTGACATCTTGACGGACCAGTGAAACCTCTTTTCCTTAGGTTATCCCAAGTTAGGATGTGGTTGTGTAATATTAGCCACTGGAAGATCTTAATCTTTGGCCAATGGGGACTATTCCAGAGCTTATCCCAGTGTTGCGCCAGGTTGTCTTGGTCTGGGTCCACCATATAGTGTTGGGCTTCTTTTAGGTTGAATTCCCCTCCTTCTTTTTCGCCCCACCTCAACTAGTCCTCTCCTTCCGTGACTGTTATTTTCCATTTACCCAATTCCCCCTCCACCTCTTTTATTGTCGTTGTGGGTATCTCATTGTTTTGAGGATTAATCTTGTCCCATATTCTCCATTTGTTGTGGTCTGTTCCCTGGTTCCAGTATTGATAGATGTTGATTTTTCCTTGTGTGATGAGGTCCTGTTGGAGTATCCCTCTATCCAAGTTTTCCATATTTGGTTCTTGCTGCCAAGCGTCCTCCCATAATCTGTTTGTTTTGCCATTCTTGATTTCCCAAAAACTGTGTGTCTGAATCCATGCTTTGTTGTGCCAGGCTAGGTTCCAAATGGTTGAGCCTTCCCTGGCTCCTCCAAAGCGGATTCTGTCCTGGTCACGGGTGTCCGGTGCGTACTTTTCCTTCCATAGGTTTACCCAAGGTGTTGTAGTTTCTTTGACCCACTACCACCAGAGTTTCACCCCATATGCATTGTTGGTCATTTGTGGATCTTGTAGCCCCAAGCCCCCGTTGCTTTTTGGCCTGCAAACTTTCTCCCAGGCCACCAGGGCCCATTTTTTCTTTGTTTTTGCACCTCGCCTCAGGAAGTCCTTCTGGATGGCTCTGATTTTCTATAGGATCCCCTGTGGAGTGGGGAAGACTGACATCATAAAGGTTGGGATGACTTGTAAAACAGTCTTGGTTAGGATCAGTCTTCCAGCTAGGTTAAGGGACCTATACATCCAATTTTTTACCCCCTCCTGTAGCCTGTTTATTACTCCTTCCCAAGTTGACAACTTATATACTTTGTCTGTCAAAGGAATCCCCAAATACTTGGTTGGAAGTGTTTTTTGTTCAAAACCTAGAATGTTGGTCAAATTCCTTTGGATAGCTGGATTGGTATTAAAGAAAAATATCATCGACTTGGAGTGGTTGATCTCAACGCATGAGGCTTCCCCAAAATCTTCTAGGATGCATTTGTAGGCTTTGGCTTCCTTGACTGTGGGTATGCCGTGGAGTAGTGTATCATCCACAAACTGTTGGTGGGTTGAAGTAGGGAAGTTTTCGAAAGGTTTGAGCTCTGTCATTTCCCCAGTTGCTGTTGCGTTCTTTATGCTCCGACTGAGGCCTTCCATCATCAGAATGATCAGGAAAGGAGACAACAGGTCTCCTTTTCTGATCCCTCTCGTGGGCCAGAAAGGTTTGGCAGAGTAGCTAATTTTTAGTAGTGAGTAGCTTGTTGTGGATACTAAACTGACAATCTAATTGATCCAATGTTGGGTAAAACAAAAGGCTTCCAAGGTCTTGATCATATAATGCCAGCTAATTTTGTCATAAGCTTTTGCTAGGTCCAGTTGTATTAACATTCCCCCCCTCTTTTGAAGTTTTAAGGTGTGAATGATCTCATGGGCCTGGATGACGTTGTCCTTTATTTGTCTACCTTGCATGAAGCCTGCCTATTCTTGCGAGATCAGTGAAGGTAGGAGGGGTTTCAATCTATTTGCTATGACTTTGGAGATGATCTTGTAGATCACATTACAAAGTGTTATGGGTCTGTATCGGTCTAGGGTTTTGGCTTCATTTTCTTTGGGGATTAGGGTGATCATGGTTGTGTTTAGTGCTTTAAGGATGGAGGCAGACCTTCTAGAGTCCTCTACTACCTTATAGATGTCATGTTTGATGATTTCCCAGCAGGTTTTGAAGAATTCTATAGTGAAGCCATCTGGACCTGGTGCTTTCCCACTGGGCATTTCCTGGAGAGCTTGGTCCACCTCTTCCATGGCGATAGGTTTGTTCAAGACGATGTTTTGTTCCTCTGTAACCAAGCGTGGAATATGCTGGGTTATCCTCTGAATGGCCTCTGATTTGTCTTGATGCGGTTCTTGGGCTATCTCGTGGAAGTGTCTAACCATAGCCTTTTGATCTCTTGATGGGACTTGTGCTCAATTCCATCCTGGTCCTTGATCTTTAGGATTTTGTTATAGGCTCTTCCGGCCATGGTTGTTCTATGAAAGAACTTGGTGTTCCGCTCTCCTATCTTTAGCCATCGGATGTGGGACTTCTGATGCCAGAGTGTTTCCTCTTACCGGCATCGCACCTCCCACTCTTGGTTCATTTGGAGCTCTTCCCTTTTCCGGTCCTTCGTATAGCCTTCCCGCATGCAAGTTTCTTGCAGTTTTTTTTATTTTTTCTTGGATGCCATTTTTCTCTGTGTTTATATTCCCGAAGATCTCCCTGTTCCATTCCTTGAGTTTATTTTTGATGCATTTAAGTTTCTTGTGTAGTTTGAACATCCTAGTCCCTTGCTTCGGTTGCTCCTCCTGCCACCACTGTTTGATTTTTTCCTTGAAAGTCGGGTGATCAATCTAGAATTTCTCGAATATGAATGGTCTGTTCTTAGGTGCTGTTTGGAAGCCAGCTTCCAGTTGCACTGGCCAGTGATCAAAACCACCCTAGGGTAGGATGTTTCAATCTAAGGTTAGCCCCTGCAAAATGATTGACTCTGATATAAGGAATCGGTCAAGTCTTGTAGCTACTTGAAACTGGTTCATCCGTTTGTTGTTCCAGGTGAACTGGCCATTTTTAGTTTGGAGATCTACCATCTCCACTCTGTCTATAAAATTTGAAAACTCCTCCGCATCCCGATCCAGTCTTCTCGTACCACCTTTTTTTTCTGCAAGGGAGGTGATAATGTTGAAGTCCTCTGCCAGGATCCAGTGGAGGTTGGTGGCTTGGCCTTTTATATCTTCTAGGTCTCAGATCATTTCTTTCTTTTCCTATGGCTCATGGGGCCCATACACATTTGTGTAGAGAATCTCCTCAGTGTTTCCTATGATTTGCATGCGCACCGTTAGGGTGTACCTAGTTGCTTCAGATGCTATTAAATTTAGGATCTGTGGGTTCCACAACATGAGTATGCCGCCTAACCTTTGGTGGTCTTCGATGGATACCATCTTGTACTTGCACCAGTGTTGTTTACTGATTGACTCCATTCTGTTTGTAGTACATTTCGTCTCTTGAATAAAATAGAGATCTGGTTGCTACTGCTTTAGTTTATTCCTAAGGATTCTTTATTTTCTTGGGCTATTTAGGCCTCTTATATTCCAAGTTATTAACTTCATTTAAACATGTGGGGGAGAGTGGGGAAAGATTTTTTTGATCTTACCTGAGTTGATCAGTAGCGCTCCTAGCTCCTGTAGTGCTACGCTGTTTGATTTCCTGCCTTTTTTCCTCCTCATCTGTTTGGGTGATAGCTGCGATTGTCCCTTGCCGACTTTCACTCCTAGGTGTCCTATCTCCCCGTGTGTGCGTTTTTTTCCTCTGGCTTTGGCTTCCTCCCGTAGGAGGAACAAGTATTGGATGCAGTCGAGTTGCTCTGTTGGTACATTGTCGACTCCCTGCCTTTTCCATTGTTCTAATATGCGCGGAAGGTATATGCCTTCCCTTTCCACCAAGTATCTGAGATCGGGGTCTTCTGTACCTACTTCGCTCAGGGTCATTTATTCATCCCCCTCTGTGTCTTTCATGGCGGTGTTGTCGTCTTTTGTTTCTCCATCCATCGGGGTTGCACAACTCCCTTGAACGGTTGTATTGTTTGGTTGTTGGGTGGGCTCTTTTGTTGCTTGGTCTTCGACTTCTGGAAATTTTGTCGAGTCCTTGTCTTCTGCTATCCCTTTATATGTTTGGTCCCTTCCTTCTGTTGTATTCCGGGTCTCCTGGGTATTTCTTGCCGAGGTTCTATTTTTCTTTTTATTAGCTCTGTTCCTGGGGTTCGGGGTAATAAACCCTTCCTTGTCTTGCTGTGTTTCAGGATTTGCCGCTTCCTGCTTTTTGTTTAGAGGGAACTCTCTGATCAAGTGTCCATGTTCATGGCATCTTCTGCATCTAAAGGGGATTTGTTCATAATCTATGTTTTGGATCCATTCCTCATCCATGTATTTTAGACTTATGGCTTCTGGGAGTGCTCCAGAAACATCCATCTCTATGCAAATTCTTGCATATGATGTGTATCTTCCTTTTAGGGTTGCTTCTGAGGTCTTCACATATTTCCCCAGTTTTTTTCCTATTACTTCAAAGGTAGAGGGTAACCAGTAGTCTAGGGGTAGGGAATAAAATCTCAGCCAGACTGGTACCTTTTTGAAAGTTTCTTTCTCCGAGGAAAAATTTTCTTTCCAGGGTTGCATGTAGAGTCTCGCTGAGGCGTGGAAGTATGGACCTCCCTTGAAGACTTTATCCTTGTCCTCCAGGTTAATAAAGACTGCTATGAAGAAACCCTTCGAGTCGAGGTGGAGCTCCACTTCTCCATTTGGCTTCCAGTAATATTTAATCTAGTTGCACAGAGTTCGTTTTGTGGGCCATAGCCCCATGAATTTGCATATGAGCGCATGCGTCTTCATCTGGTCCCTGTAGAGTTGCGTTTGTTGGTCCTCCAGTACCACCTTGGGTATCATTGCTGTTTTGGGCTTGCAGGGGTTGTGCCCCTCCGTTCCATTAGCCTTCACGGTCTCTTATGCCTCTTTCTGAGTTTCCTTAGCAACTTCCTCCCTGGTCTCATTTTTGTCCTGGCTTCTCTCTTGATGCTTCCCTGGGTCTGATCCCGAGGTTCCTGTCGCTGGTGCCTTGAAGACTCCGCTGCTTGTCCCTTTTCCTCTGTCCACCACTACCTATTTGTATGAGGGGGTTCCCTTGCCCCCCCCCCTTACTGCTCATGCTGTTCTTTGCTGTGGCCTCGACTGTCAAACCCTAGCAGTTCCTCAAAAATAACTTTTTTACTCTTTAAAGCTTTTGTCATGCTCATTTATATTATTTTTTTTGGTTTCATTCAAATGCATTCTTTAAATCTCTTGTCATGCTCATTTATATTTTTTTGGGTTAAAATTACTTTTGTGTTTCATTCAAATGCGTTTACGATCTTGTATTTATTTATCTTTGCATTTTATATCTTGGTTCTATTGTTATTTGCATTTCCAATGTTTAATTAGTCTTGTTTACCATATAAAATCACAAAAGCAAACACTAACAACACCATGGTTAATGTTTTCATTATTGTTCTATCAATTTCCAAGCATTAAGCTTGTTCATTTTTATTTATTTATTTTCCTTTCTTGAATCTGGAAAATAAAATTTATATCAACACAAAAACACATAAAATGGAATATGATAAAACATTGGAGGATGTATTGAATATGCTGCGAGTGTTAACAAGTGCTGCATGACAGCGTAGCCCCTGCCAGGTTGGAATGGGAGTAAATGCGACCGTGTACAGACACATGGGTTGCAAGTTGTAGTACATGTGGTATCCATGCATAATTTTGTATTCCCGAATTAGTTTTATTTGAAATTGATCAAAAAGTATTAATCACTGGTACATCAACGAAGGTTCCTAGTATCTAATTTTGATAGTACAGGAAAGATTTAAAAGGAGCGCGGGAAAAAAAATTAGTGTACAATAGTAATACATTTAAAAGGTTCTTGGACACAAAAAATTTAGCATACAATAGAATAGTAGTAACGTTTGTTACATAGGTTCGTGGACAAAAAACTCAAAAAAATTAGCATTCCCGAATTAGTTTTCTTTAAAACAAGGCCTCCTGGACAAAAAATAAATTGTAATTTATCGAATTATAGGTTCCTGGACACCATAAATTATACCTATGAAATATGTACTTTTATAAAGTACATATTTACTTTTATAAAGTATGGGCATGATATTTTATAGATCATGCACAGAGCCGTCATTCCATAGTTAGGCAGTTTTTGGATCGCAGGTTCTCGGGCTGACGGGCTCAAAATTTGGGCTCTGTTGTTCTGTGCCCTACAAATAGCACCCAAAGTTCCACGATGTACAAATTGACAAGCAGACTTGCAGAGTATTTTAATTTGAAGGGCCTCGTGTTGATGTAATAGCACAATTGGACTTGGGCCTTGAAATTACAGTGCAGATGTGGTAAGCAGTATGAAGCAGAGGTGGTAAGGATGCAAGAAATGGCATACTGTCTATATGTGTGAGTAGAAAAAAAGTATTGAACACAATTTTATCACATTTATATATATAAAAAAGCATGTTACATATTTATGAGTATATATATATA
>ML804962.1:12626-42425 GCA_009831015.1 Picea engelmannii | reverse complement strand
CTACTTCCCAGGGATTCCATATT
Organism: Picea engelmannii; assembly: GCA_009831015.1. Lineage (NCBI taxonomy): Eukaryota > Viridiplantae > Streptophyta > Pinopsida > Pinales > Pinaceae > Picea > Picea engelmannii. Next base: position 42,402 of record ML804962.1, on the reverse strand, counting down.
TTGTGATGTTTCCGAGGCCTTAGTAATCAGTTCCATTCTTTTGTTGATATTTTTCTCCACATATCCTCTACATGATGCGAGGAAGGTGGAGGAGCCTTTTAGCTTTGTTGCAGGGGTGCATGAAGTTGCAGGCATGGCTATTGACAAAGGAATGCCAAGCAATGGCACATGAAACAAAGCTTCCTCTAATTCCTTGATCCGGTCCTTTAGTCTGGCATTCTCGGCCTCGATGACTCCAATGGAATAATGAAGAGCATCTCTGGTTGCCATGTGAAGTTCAGAGATTTTGGATGCCTGCATATTGGCAATGTGAAGTTCTGAACGATGTTTTCTTTTCTTATTTTTCACATCTCTTTTTTCAATAATTATTTTTTTAGATTTGCTTTCAAAAACAACACTCTGGAACACGAAGGATTCATCTTCATAAAAAATTTCGGCATCAACTATGTCCATTGGGTAGCTATGGTGAATTACGTCTCCTAGCTGATCAAGGTTACAAAATATCCTATCCAGATCACCGTCAAGATCCATGTTTTGACTCTCAATTTCGGGCTTGTCCGCCTCCCCTACAATTCCTTTTCCCTTCTTCTCCATGAGAAGCTTGTGAGAACTATCAATTTTAGAATGAAGGGTTTCTTTGTTACTGCAGTAGGCCGTTGGAGCGATGCTTTGTTACTGTGGCAGTTCTGGTCTTCAGGTTTGAAGATGTTCACTGTATCTCTACAGAATTGCTATGGAGGTACTGCCAGTAGTTTATGAAAGCGTTGGTTTGCTCCAAACGCTGCTTCAAATGAACAAATGGAGGGGATAATATAACCCCCCAGAAATGTTGGTTCAATGCATGCGAATGGAAAATCTCCTCGAGCTCTTTGCTCATTAATGACAATCTCTATGCCTGATGTATGGTGACTTGTTAGAAGTAAAGCTTAATTTTTGCATACTTAGAAGTGCAAAGGTGGCGGTTATGGTGAAGAACATTTAAGGATTGGAGGTTTCGTTAACGAACCAAGCCGACAACGTGCGAATGACATTCCATGTTATTTGAAATTAACATTGGGAAGAGATAACAAAAGCCTCCACAAATATTGGTTTAGTGCGTATTAATGAGAGATCTTCTCGAGCCTTGCGCCCATCAATGACAATTTACACGGTGCCTGCACGATGAGTTGTTAGCATTAAAGATTTAGAAACAAGACACACACACACACACACACACACACATATAAACAATATTTTTTATTATAGACATGTGCGAAGGTGACGGAGACGGGGAAGAGCAATGTCTGAAAAGCGGTCGGACGAGCTTCAAAAGAAACTTATAGGAGATAGCGAGGACAAGTGACTGTCCAACGGTGAAACTGCATGAGTCATAATTTTTGATTGCAAAACGCGTAAAACGTAAGAGGGCATGATGGTGCAGTTTAGCGGAAGACGGTTTGTATATTTGCGGAATTGCGGGAAAGTGGCTAAGGAATAGGAAAATGTCGGTCGTGCTCATTTTCGTAACTAGGGTTTGAAGATTTTGTGGATGGTCTAACCTGAGGTCCCACGAATGACAGTCCAATTCTGAGTAGCCTGCAGAGCATGGAGATTTTGTGTAGGATTTCAGGGAGCATAGTGAAGGGAAGCATGTACAGTATTTGGATCGCGGGTTCTCAGGCTGGCAGGCTCAAAATTGGGCCTCTATTTTTTCGTGCCTTAGAAATAGCACCCAGACTTCCATAATATACAAATTGAGAAGCGAACTTGTGGGCTCAACATTGCACTATTGTTGTTCTGTGTCCTCCAAACAACACTTGGAGTTCCGCGATACACAAATTGACAGACAGACTGCAAAGCTCGCGGGCCCAGGATTGCGATTGTTTATGGATTAGAGTTCTGCGATATACAAATTTTGATATTGTACAATTTAATTGGGTGGCTGGACCTTGCAGTTGTATTGGTTCATGTCGTCCAAACAACACTCGGAGTTCCACAATATAGAAATCGACAGGTTGACTTCCATACTTAGACACTTTTTGGATTGCGGGTTCTCGGGTTGGCATGCTCAAAATTTTGTGTCTGTTGTTTTGTGTCCTGCAAATAGCAGGCAGAGTTCCGCCATATACAAATTGACAGACGGAATCCATGACCGGAGGGCTCAAGATTGCGATTGTCTACATGCATAACATATAACATACATGTTATATATCTAACATTATCTAAAAACATTATTTTCAAGTACTAAAATATGAATATTAAATATTGATATTATACAATTTAATTAAAGAAAATTATCAAATGAGTGGCAAGCTTCGAGTCCGGGTGCAATTGTAGCATGGTAGATGGATGGCGCCGAGAAAGTAACCCACAACCATAAAATTCAGGAACTATGAAAACGAATGGCGGTCGGTTGGACACGTGATGTAGAGATATAGATGGACATGAAAGCTGCCACTTCACCGTCTAGGAACCCCCGACCATAGACATGGCAATGAGAGTTTGAGAAGGCGTAGCCGGGAACCCGCGACCATAAATTTGGCTAAGGAAATGAAAGCGCTCGGTCAGATTCATGCAGTATATTTCATAATTCATGTGCAACACCAACTGTCTCTCGGTCAGTCGGACCAGTATGTGTACAAAGCAGGGAAAAAAATACGTAGCTTTATAAAGTATGGGCATGAGATTTTAGAGAGCATGTATGGATATCACATTCCAAACTTGGCCACTTTGTGGATCGCGGTTTCTCGCGTTGTCGGGCTAAAACATAGAGCTCTATTGTTTCGTGTCCTACAAATAGTACTCAGAGTTCCGCAATATACAAATTGATAGGCGGACTTGCGGGCTGGATGACTCAACATTGATCATGGGTTCTCGGGCTGGCGGTCTAAAAAATGGGTCTCTATTGTTCCGCGCGTTACAAATAGCACCCAGAATTCCACGATATAAAAATTTACAAGCAGACTTGTGGGCTGGTTGGCTCAACATTGTACTTCTATTAAGTTTTGCGATATATAAATTTACAGATGGAGTCCAGCGCTAGCAGGCTTCGAGAAAGGAGCAATACATACTAAATATGTACTTTTGTAAACTATGGACATGACATTTTATAGAGTATGTACAGATCCCTTATTCCATACTTAGCCACTTTTTTGGATCACGGACTTGCGAGCTGGCTGGCTCAACATTGCACTTGTTTTGTCTCGTGTTATCCAAACAACATTCGGAGTTCCGCGATATACAAATCCACAGACGGACTCCAGGACTGGTGGACTCGAGATTGAATATGCATTACACATTACATGTAATATGTATCGCATGTTATCGGGTTGGCGAGCTCTAAATTTACAGACAGACTCTGCGAGTGGCAGGCTCAAAATTGAATATGTATTAGACATTACATGTAATATGTAATACATATTACATGTAATATGTACAAAATGAAACGAGCAAGTGGACAGTCGGGCTGGAAATATAAAAGTAACTGGAAATTTGAACACATGTATCCGCCAATTCCAGACCTAGAAATTTTTTGAGGAACGAGTAATTTATAGTAAATATGTACTTTTATAAAGTATGGATATTAGATTTTATAGAGCATGCACATATCCCTCATTCCATACTTGGCCACTTTTTTGATTGCGGATTCTCGGCCTGGCGGGATGAAAACTGGGTCTCTATTGTTCTGTGTCCTACAAATAACACCCACAGTTCCACGATATACAAATTGACAGGCGAACATCGGGCTAGCTCGCTCAACATTGCACTTCTATTGTTCTGTGTCCTCCACACAACACAAGGAGTTCTGTGATACAGAAATTGACAGATGGACTCCAGGACCGGCGGGTTCAAGATTGGGATTGTCTATATGTATAACATATACCATACATGTTATATAGCTAACATTATCTAAAAACATTATTTTCAAGTACTAAATTATTAATAATAAATATTGATATTATACAATTTAATTAAAGAAAAACTAGCAAATGAGTCGCAAGCTTCGAGTACGAGTCCAATTGCAGATCGTTGAAGTTTTGGGTGCAAGATGTATACCACGCACACGGGGCATGGGAGTTGGATGGTTCCCACAAAGGACCCCATTGTGATAAAAATCAGAAACTATGAAAAGGAACGACTTTTGGTTGCACTTGTGATGTAGAGATATAGATGGACATGAAATCTGCCACTCTGCTCTCTGGGAACCTGCGAGCATAGACATGGATTACCAAGTTTTGGATGCAAGATGCACACTGAGAACACGAGGAATGAGAGTTCGATCACGCGTATCGGGAAAACCGCAGGCATAAAATTGGCTAAGGAAACGAAAGGGCTTGGTCGGACTCGTAGTGCATATTCCATAATCCATGTGCAACACCAACTGTGTGGTGACCAGACCAATATGTGTATAAATCAGGCAAAACTAATTATGTACCTTTATAAAGTATGGACATGAGATTTTATAGAGCATGTACGGATATCACATCCCATACTTGCCCACTTTGTGGATCGCAGGTTCTCGGGCTAGCGGGCTAAAAAAATAGGCGTCTATTGTTCTGTGTCCTACAAATAGCACCTAGAGTTACGCAATATACAAATTGACAAGTGGATGTGCGGGGTGGCTAAGATTTTGTAGAGCATGTACACTTTTTGGATCGCGGGTTCTCGGGCTGGCAGGCTAAAAAACGAGCCTCTATTGTTTCATGCTTTACAAATACTACCCACAATTCCATGATATACAAATTGACAAGCGGACTTGCGGGATGGCTGGCTCAACATTGTACCTCTACTGATTTCCATGATATATAAATTGATAGACGAACTCCAGGGTTGGTGGGCTCCCAGAAATGAGAAATACATAGTAAATATGTACAGATCCCTTATTCCATACTTAGCCACTTTTTTGGATCGTGGACTTGCGGGCTGGCTGGCTCAACATTGTACTTCTATTGGATCGTGGACTTGCAGGCTGGCGGGCTCTAAACTGGGCCGCTAATGTTTCGTGTCCTGCAAATAGCACCCAGACTTGCATGATATACAAATTGACAAGTAGACTTGCGGGCTAGTTGGTTCAACATTGTACTTCTATTCAGTTCCGAGATATAAAAATTGAGAGATGGACTCCAGGGCTGGTGGGCTCTGAGAAACGAGAAATACATACTAAATATGTACTATTATAAAGTATGGACATGACATGTTATAGAGCATATACAGATCCCTTATTCCATACCTAGCCACTTTTTTGGATGGCGGACTTGCAGCCTGGCGGGCTCTAAACTGGGCCTCTAATGTTCCGTGTCCTGCAAATAGCAGCCAGAGTTGTATGATATACAAATTGACAAGCAAACATGCAGGATGGCTGGCTCAACATTGTACTTCTATTGTTCTGTGTCCTCCAAACAACACTCATAGTTCTGCGATATACAAATTGACAGACAGACTCCAGGACTAGCGAGCTCAACATTGAATATGTATATCACACGAAGACAAGTGAATGTATAGGAAGATATGGAGTGTCAAAGGAGGTGCAAAAAAAACAAAAAAAAACAGAGCTGCAAACCAGTTCAACAAATAGAGACAAAGTAAACAAAAAACTATTTAATATGGAACATGGGCAGATTAAAATGCACCTTTTGCATGGATTCCTCTGCATCTATGGCTAGGAGTTCTTTGCGGCATCTAGACTAGACCAATATGTGTACAAATGAGGGAAAACTAAAAAGCTGGATAATTTGTTTTTTTTTTTTTTGCAACAAGCTATACAAATATGCTTTGAAACATGGAAATATGACTTTGCAAAATGTTTGATGTATATCTCATAATTCAAGTGCAATACCAATTGTATCGTGATCAGACCAATATGTGTCTAAGATAAATATATTGTATTGAGGAATGGGCACATTCGACCACACATGCTCAATAAGTGTGTTTTGCAGATGGCTTGTATTGTGCAAAAGAAAGCGGAGACTGTATTTGCACATGTAGTTTTCCAATTCTTTTGTTCTGCTATTATTTTGTAGCATGTCAACATTGAAGTCTCTTAGAAGCACAATGGTCCGTTCAGATGGAAATGAACCAATGCATTGGAAATAACATCTGCTATGTTGGAGAACACTACATGGGGAGCAACTTACAGATTCAGTATCACAATTTCTGTTTCAAGGAAAAAGATTTTTTCAAGCACCACCTCAACATTATTTTCTTCGATATGTATATGCTCCGAAATTGCTACATGTTTTTTCACCAATATCATCACCCCATGTGTAATGTAACTTGATATGTAATTGTGATTTGGGAATTCTTTGTTCTGCATGCATAATGCCATGTATGTTTCCTGCAAGCACATAATATCAGATTGCATTGTATCATAGTCATCGAGTATATCATCCATGTGTGCATTTAAGCTACATGTGTTAAGCGAGATAATTGATACATATGAATTTGTTTGTATGAATTGGTAATCATAGTGCAGTTTCCATTTTGCAGTGGTCCTAAGTCGTTCCATTTCAATATCAACTTTCTGTTTGACTTTGAAGTTATCTTTTGTAAGAGGACTCAGTAAATACAAGGAGTCTATGCTTTTGACACGAGACAGTGTTGTGTATGCAAGTCCATGTATCCGAATTCCAGCAGGCTGAAATGCAACATTATCAAGTGTTAGTCCTTGTGATTTGTGGACTGTACATGCACATGCAAGTTTAATCAAAAACTATTTTCGAATTTTCAGTCGACCTGTCATTGTTGATGTTGATATTGGCTTTGATATTCGCAAAATAGGTGTCCAATCGCTTCCAATGTTTGAATTATATAGATAAGACAACTTGCTTGCTTGTCGCTTGCCTATATGCGGGTCATGGAACTTAATCCAAAGGACATCGAGTTTTTATGTTTTCGTATAGCCTTTGAGTATTCCATCTACACCATTGACCAAGCCATCCCATGAATCATAGTTATAGGCATATATTTCAACCAACATTTCTAATTTGAGGACAAGCTGCAAAGGTAAAGTGGCTGTATGTTCATGGCGTGGTGCATTCCCATGGTTGTCTTCTTCCAAGTCAATTGAATTGATGATGATATCATTGCCAGGCATGAGTGATAGCATGTGGCTGTTATGCATTGCAACATCCTTATTTGTGTAGAACAGGTAAGGGAATGTTGGGTCTATTGGTGCAGAATGCAAACACCTCGAATTGATATATGTTAAGTCATAATATGTTTGCCTGTTTGTTCACATTCTATTCAGAATTGCAATGAATGTTTCATCTGTTTGGCGCATTGTAGTATGCAATTCAAAGCATTTAATATTGTCTCTCCAGAAGTCACGCGTCACTGTTTCCATGTTAACGGTAGGTTGTTCAAATATTAACAAATCTTGGATGGGCTGTGCCTGGTAAAGATCCCCACATAATATCATGTCAATGTTTCCAAATTATTTCGTGTGTACATGTTTTATGCTTCTTAGTCGACTGTCAATGGCATACAAGAACCGACTTCTAATCAAATATGCCTCATCTATAAACACAAGTCAGAGTTCCTCATAAAGCTTAGACAATGTATCCAACATTTCCTTGCTAAGTGGAAGAAACTGTGACTTATTAAAAGGCATCAAAAATGCAGAGTGGACCGTTGTTCCACCTGCATTATATGCAACTTTTCATGTGCATGCAACTATTAGGCCCTTTAGTTTCATAGGATCAGAGTAATTGTTTGAATCATAGATTCGTATAAGCATTTGGAACAATGTTTTCGCTGTGAATGTCTTGCCTGTTCCTGCTTCGCCTGTAAGGAACAAGTGCACAGGAGTGTCCATGTTCAAGTGTTTTTTAAGAGCAATGTCCTTTACAATTGTTTGTTGTTCTCGATTCACAAATGTCTTACTCTGTGGTATTCATTATTTTCAATTAGGAAAGGATGTTTTGTGACTTGAAAACCAAGATTGATACGTTTTTCACCTCCACCTGTTGGAGGACGAGGCAGATCTGCTTGTAAGTCATAGGACTCGCCAAGAGTTCTGGTTGTCTTTCGGTTTGTGAATGTCTCATCAGGATTGTTAGTGTTTTCTAGCTCATTAACTACAATTTCTAGATCACCCCATGTTGGATTAACATTGTAGGTAAATCTAGCTTCATTGATGTGCACTATAGTATCATAGGCAACATACACAACCTCCCATGTAGAGAAGTTATGTTTTAATGTCTTGTTCGTTTTCATCGAATGGAACGTACAACAACGGTTTTTCTCTACAATAGTTTTCATAGTCAGAATGTTTGTTGTATTTGACAAACCGTATGACATAGTTTTTTTTTCTTCTTGATACAGGCACACCATTTTTTTTTGTAATGCGATACAAATTTTGCTAAGCAAATATGCCTAATAGGAGATGGACGCTGGAGGTAATAATCAACAATAGAGCGACATAGAGCGTCTTCTGAATTGTCAGGCTCTTGTTCTAGCAAAACCGGTGGTTTAAGCACAAATGTGCATTTTTCAAGTGGAGATGTGTTTACGAAGACACATTTTCTTGAACTACAAGTGAGGGGTAGGGAAAGTGCAATGTGAACTGCTCGTTGAGCAGGCATTTGTTGAATATTAAGCAATGTGTTGCCAAGTGTGCGTATCATTTGTATGGCATCAATATGACTTCTTTCATGTTCTTTGTGTATTCTTCTGAATGCACTTGCCATAGATTTGCCAACCTTTGTCATATACGAGGTACAGTAGGATGCTGCAACATATGCATTGAGCACTTACTTTGCATCTATATTTTCTTTCCACATAACTAACATGTTCTTGGAGAAACTGTTGTTCCAAATATGGGAAAGTTTTCGTTTAAGGAAAAATGTTGGTTTCTTAAGCATAGATTATATGGATTTGATGTACTCATCTTCTGATAGATTTAGCTCTGTCAAGAATGCATCCAAGCTCATTAGCTCCTCAAATTCTCCTTGTTCTAAAAATGCAAACACGGACTTAGATTTTACAACAACAACATTGTCCTCTAAACTAAGTGTCTCTATGATTCTTGTAGCTCTCATTGGCGGCACGAGAAAGTTGTATATGCAATGCGAGTTTTTTTGGTTTTCTACAACTCCTTGTATGGTAATGTCTATGAACTTTGGCAAGTTCTGGATCCAAATGATATGTGTTGCATGTTATGTATTTCTCCATAAATTGTTCGATCTCTGAGTTGTTGTCAGCTCCATAGACTGGTGCACCCTCTATCCACAACAGTGCGTGGTCATGTTCATTTCCCCTATTCTGGAATTCAGTCACAAAAAAGTAGTCCGATATTTTTCCGAAAAACGTTTCATCATGGCATATCAATTGTCTCAAAGCATTTATTCCATGTCTATAGTAGCGAGTACATGTCACTGGGTGTTTTCTTATGAGGTAGTCAATGTGATTGTTTTCCAGTGTATTGGTTTGTTTTTCACGTTTCCTATTTCTATGCAGGTCAGATACGACAGCTACTAATGAATCCCAACAATGATTTGCACTTGTAAATGTGATGAAAAATGTTGGCGGGCCCAATTGTCGGATCATTGCAAAAATAATTTTTTTGTTTTGTTGCAAATAGTCAGGAGAGGTGCGAATGTTTTTGAAATCTGTAATATCCCCAAGGATGAACCCTATTGTAATCATGTTTATGAATTGTAAATCATGTTTTGTAGGCTCGTGAGCCGAGTATTGATAAGATGGAAGGCTTATGTGTTTATTAGGCTAGAGAGCCTAAGTATTAAGGCCAGAAGCCTATTTTTGTATATGTATTATGCAGAACATTAATAAAAATATAAAAATCGCTGCGTGTAGACCGACCACAAAGAAAGAGTGATGGGGACCTAAGCTTCCATAGAGTGGGTAAGGGAAAAGGGGTTGAAAGGTTGGAAAGAGAGGCTAAGTGTTGAGCCTAGGGGCTAAGCTTGGGGGATTAAGTCCTTGGGAATAATAATTTATTATTATTCCAAAAGCTATGTCACAAAACATGTTTTTATCCTAAGTTCCTAGAAGGCAAAACGTGTGCAAAAGGGAACACAGGTTGATGGAGCGCATACAGCCTCATGGGCGACATGTGCTGGTCCTGACACATGCAATTTAACCCAAAGATTGAGTCGTGGAGGGGGTTCATCCTCCATTCGGCCGTGAGTTGTCTGAACCGTGAGAGTCTAGGAAGTCCTCTGTTGTTGTGTCCATGCTGCTAGTTTCCAGATCCTCTGTCTGAAAACCATTTGCCTTTGCTTTGGAACCTCTGTTGTTTTTGTTTACCCTCACGCAATTCTGAGAACCAAAACCGATGAACTGTTTTGTGTATTTTGTGGAAACCGACATTGGGGAAATCGCCTGAGCGTGCTGTGTCTAGCGTCTGACCGTTCCCATTTTCAGACCTATGCCCATCTACTATTGCGTCTGCCATCCTTGCGTGAATGAGTGCTGAACCATGGATGTGGCCGTTTCCTGTTTCCACACCTCGTTTTCTTGTTGTTGCTTTCACCCTTGAGTTAGCCAAAAGATGTAGCTACTGTTCTCATCCTGAACTTGTAGGAATTGAGTTAAAGACTGGTTGAAGAACGGGGTTGTCAGGCCCGTGGTAGGAGAGGTAGGTTGTCAGGCCTGTGAGCATCTCTCTCCAGGTGAGAGAGCTTGCTGGGAAGTGGTTTTCTCCGAGAGAGAGTCCAACACCAGCGTCAGAGCTCTGAGAATTCCTGATCCGACCTGTTGTCGAGGCCCATAGAGGGAGGTAAAGCATAGATGGACTGTGCTTGTGAAGGTGTATACTCCCAGTCGGAACAGGCATGTGGGGAATGAGATTTCGTTAGTAGTGGGCGTAAGAAGGCTCCTAGGGAGAATCCTTCCGGTTGCCCTGTTCAGTTTTCCTGTAACCTCAGCCTAGCCTAGGATTCCCTTGCCTTGGGTGGAGCTTAGTCCCAGCTCGGGGGTGACCTGCTATTGAGTGTGATGAGCAGTGAGGTCTAAGGCTGGGAGGTTCATGGAACGTCTGCACGTGGTTGGTGGAGTTACTACAGTTTCAAAGATAAGTGTATGAATGTGTTTAAATTCACCTTTTAAATGCATGTCTGTGATGCTTTCAATATTATCATGTATTCTGTTGCGATGATGTTTATTGTTGATTGAATTATTTCTGTATGTTAGCAATAATTGTATGTTTACTCTGTTAAACCATTTAATTTGATTTAAATGCATAATATATAAGTATGATAATGTTTCCACATAGTAGTGTTGCCCAACAAGGGGGTTGATGGCCAGGGGCGTTACAATATGGTATCAGAGCTCAAAAGGCTAAGCAAGGGTTGTGTTGGGTAGCACTGCCCAGCCTTTTGGTGGCCGAGGATTTTACAATATGGTATCAGAGCCATGTTTTCAACGCTGACCTTGGATGGGCCGGATAAGTGGTCCTTAGACCCAAGGTTTCAAGTGGAAATGGTGTTCGGGGGAACCGATTTCAAACCTTAGATTGTTTTTGAGTGCCAAGGGTTTACATTGGTTGTGTTACGAAGCTCAGGAGGAGTTGCAGTAGAATAAAACCATAGCCATAGATCAGTTGTAAAGGAGAATATCTGGACTGTCGAATCCACGTCCAGACACTAAGGAGAGAGCACAGAAGATTTCAGATCTGGGCCATCAGATCTGAGCGTGTGGACTAGCAGCCGTTGGATCCAGGGAATGTGCACAAGGTTTAAAACCCTTTGGAGTTGCACAAGAGTGTGGAAATCGTGATACGTGAAGCCCCGACATCATCAGAACCGTCCATTGTTGACTCATGACTTAAAAAGGTCAAGGTGCGAGTCTGTGAAAATTCGTGAAATTCTAATTCGTGATTAGGTCACAACCATTGATCAAGGAGAGATATGGACCGTTAATTGACCAGAAAGGATTGTGGCATTTCAAGAATCGAAAGAATGAAGGTGGGAGGTCTTTCAACCTCGTGACACACGAAATCCCGATACGCGAAATCCCTACGAGATCTGAACCGTCAAATCATGGGGAAGTCAGGACCGTTAGATTAAGAGCTTCGAAATGTCGACATTTTAGGAGATCGGCTGTCGAGAGAAGTGAGATGTGTGGATGCACAAACTCGCGAGGCTCGAAATCGCGAACTCCCAATGATCCAAAGTATTGGGTCATGTTGAGGTCATTGGGATTGACGAGGACACATGGGATGTGTGCCACGTGTCAGTGGGTCCCGAAGGAAAAAGTTGATGCAGTAGGGCCGAATGGCATCACCTGAGGTAACGTGGACCTTCTTAAGGTCACCACGTGTCACCGCCTTGGTTGGTGACAACTGTGCTGTGGGCCCGGGGGTGAGAATGGTCGGAAATTCGGAAGTCGAGAGTTGGAGAGGAAAGTGAGTGTGTGAGTCTCCAGGACCGAAACCCTGAAACCTGAAACCTTGAAGTTTATTTTAAAGAACCTTGTAGATCTAGTGCTTGGTCATGACCCTTGGTTGCGTGGGGCTGGGAAATAGAGGAAAAGGGATATGGCATGAGTATACTGCAGAGCCGAGTAGATCTCGAAAAATTCATGGAAACCGAACGTTTTCTCGAATCAGGTTGTTTTTGAATGCTGTGGAATTTGTTAAGGATTAATCACTTGACAAATTCTGGTTGTCTGCACATTGTGTTTGTATAAGTTTAGCGAGTGCCAGAACTGAGTAGAATTTCCATTGAGTGCAAAAGAAATGGAAAGGGCACATACTGCTTCCCGTTCTGAGGACACAACAAAAGGAATGGATGTTCACTTGGGAGTTGAAGGATCGAACTCCAATGGGCATGGAGAAGAGATAGATAAGGAAGGAAACATGATGAAAGTTGTTGAAAAATTGTATAAAGATGCCCAAACTCGCCGAGCAAATAGCAAAAAGCTCAGAAAAGCTCAGGAAAAACAAGGTGAATTTAACATAAAGTTGTTAAAGAGTTTGGAGAGAATAGCGAAGAAGTTAGAGAAGGAGAGTGACTTGAACATAATAGGGAGTCACTAGACTTCTGAGGGAAGAAGGTCAAGGAGTGCGGGTATACACCATCATCGCTCCCAAGATCGCTCCAAGAAAAGGACACACAGTAGTTCCAACCCATCTCCTACCATAAAGCATAGGAGATCGGGAGTGGATGAATTAAAGGGAGAGATGAATAAGATTAAGCCGCCTACGTTTGATGGAGAGTATAAGAAGGAGGAAGATGCCGAAACATGGTTGCTTGGCACGAGGAAATATTTCCAACTGCAGAATTATTCCCCTCATGCAGAAGGAAGAATTGCAATGTATCAATTGAAGGGAAAGACATCCATGTGGTGGGATCAGCTTGTGCAGGTCCAACACCTTAGGGAGAAAGATATCACTTGGAAGGAATTCAAGAGGTATTTCGAGAAGAAATACTTGACTAAAATATACTACGACAGAAACATGAAAGAGTTCTTTGAACTCAAGTTGGGCAGCATGACCATGGATGAATATAAGCGAAGATTTTTGGAATTATTGAAGTATGTTCCATTCATCAAGGATGAAATTGTTAAGATTCAAAGGTACCTGAGTGGACTGCCACCTTCCATTAGGGACAAGATCCAATATGATGACCCAAAAACTATGGAAGAAATGATAAGAAGAGCGGAATGCTTATATGAATAGCAGAGAGAGAAGCCTACTTTCCGGAAGTCTTGGGAAGACAAGAAGAAATTCTAGATGGATCAGAGGAAGAAGGGAAACAAAACTTAATTTTTCAAGAACAGTCCTCAAGGACAACGATTATTTAGAGAGCTGAGAATGGTCGATGTGAGGGAACAAAAGCCAAGACAGACGCCCATTAAGTGTTGGGGCTGTAAAGAGAACCACAAGTACAAATATTGTCCCCATAAAAATGGTAACGTGAAAGCTGCCCATAATTTTCAGCAGGCTGAAATAGTGGAGGACATGGGTAGTAGAACGCCAAGGATCTACGCAGCCCTGGACAACAAGCAAGCTGAATTTCAATTGCACATGATTGAAGTAGAAGGTATGATTAACAACCATGCCTTTACTATTTTAATTGATTCAGGGGCTAGACGTAGTTATATAGATCCTAGAGTGGTGGAAAGTTTGCATTTATCGAGAAGCAAACATGAAAAGTCTTGGTTAGTGCAGCTAGCTACAGGAACCAAGAGGAAAGTCATTGAGTTGGTTAAGTCCTATAATGTGGGCAGGAATGGACTGAGCACGAAGGATGAATTGAACATTTTTCCTTTAGGCTCTTATGACTGTTTAATTGGGATGGACTGGTTGGACCAGCACCATGCCATCCTAGACTGTCGTAACAAGGCATTTACTTGCCTGGATGAGGAGGGGAATTGAAAAACAGTCCAAGGAATTCCCAGAGTTGTTGCTATCAGAGAAATCTCAACAATGTAGCTGAAGAAGTGCTACAGAAAAGGCTGTCAATTATTTGTAGCCCATGTGGAGGAAACAACCAAGGATAAGTTGTCATGTATCAAAGATCATGCGGTACTAAAGGAGTTTAAGGATGTATTCCAAGAGGTACTAGGATTACCTCCGAAAAGAGATATTGACTTCTTTGTAAACTTGATGCCTGGAGCAACTCTAGTGTCAAAATCTCCTTACATAATGAGTACACCAGAGCTGAAAGAACTGCAATTGTAGCTTGAAGATCTTCTGAAGAAGGGGTACATACGCCCAAGTGAGTCACCTTGGGGTGCCCCGGTTCTGTTCGTGAAGAAGAAGGAAAGAACGTTGAGTTTGTGTATTGATTTCAGACATCTGAACAAAGTAACTATAAAGAACAAGTATCCTCTACCGAGGATTGATGACCTCTTCGATCAGTTGAAGGATGTGAATATCTTTTCAAAGATAGACCTTAGATCAAAATATCACTAGGTAAGGATAAAGCATGAAGATGTCAACAAGACTGCCTTTAGAACAAGGTATGGTCATTATGAATTCATAGTGGTGCCTTTTGGGTTGTCAAACACACCTGTTGTTTTTATGTGCTTGATGAATGGTGTATTCAGAGACTATCTGAACAAGTTCGTCATAGTATTCCTGGATGACATTTTGGTGTATTCCAAGTCAGAGGAAGAGCATGAACAACATCTTAGGATGGTGTTGCAGGTGCTAAGAGAGCACCAACTGTATGCCAAGATGAGAAAGTTCTCATTTTATTAGGAGTAGATCCATTACTTGGGGCATATTATTTTGAAGGGTGGGATAGCTATAGATCCTGAGAAGATTAAGGCCATTAGAGAATGGTCAGTGCCAAAGAATGTGACAGAAGTCAGATCCTTCAAGGGTCTAGCTGGATATTACAGAAGGTTTATCGCAGGGTTCTCGAGGATAGCTCACCTTATCACTTCCTTACAAAGGAAGGAGAAAAAGTTTCAGTGGATAGAGGATTGTGAGAAAAGCTTTCACCAATTGAAGCAACTGGTAACCAATTCTCCAATCTTAAGGATTGCAGATCCAAACGAAGATTTTGTGGTGTGCACTGATGCGTACAAAGAAGGACTGGGAGGAGTCCTCAGTCAGAATAGATTCATAATCTGTTATGAATACAGAAAGTTGAAAGAGCATGAAAGAAACTATGCAACTCATGATTTGGAGTTAGGGGCCATCGTTCACACTCTGAGGAAATGGAGACATTACCTCATGGGAAGGAGGTTTGAATTGAGAACAGACCATAATGGTCTGAAGTATTTGTTTGATCAACCAACCTTGAATGCTAAGCAGAGCAGGTGGTTGGAATTTCTCAGTGAATATGATTTTGATATCAAGCATATCAAAGGGAAGGAGAATAAAGTGGTTGATGCACTCAGCAAGAGAGTACACAAATTACATGCTACAACCATTAGCATGTATCAGACTGATATAAAGAGTAGAGTTTTGGAAGATGCAAGTGCCAACTTGCAGCATAGGGAATTGGTAGCGAAGCTACAACAAGATAAGACGCTGCAAGGAGTGGAATATTATAAGCTAGGAGATGATGGAATACTTGTGTACAAGAACAAAGTTTATGTACCTAATGTCTAGGACATAAAACTTATGATTTTGCATGAAATGCATAATGTGGCTTATGTAGGGAACCCTGGATATCAGAAAACCATAGCAATAGTCAAGAGCCACAAGAGCCATTACTTTTGGCCAAGTATGAAGAAAGAGATTGCTGAATACATCGCCATATGTATGGAGTGCCAGAAGGTTAAAGCCGAGCATAGGCACCCAGTAGGGTTGCTGCAACCTTTACCCATTCCTGAGTGGAAGTGGGAAGTGGTGACAATGGATTTCATCACCAGATTGCCAGAACAAACAAGCAACACGATTCAATCTTGGTGGTGGTGGATAAGTTTACTAAATCTGCCCATTTCATTCCGTTAAACACTACTTACAAGGCAACAAATGTTGCCGACGTCTTTATGAAGGAAGTGACACGATTGCACGGAATCCCCAAGACAATCGTGTCTGACAGAGACCCGAATTTTACTTCAAATTTATGGAAGGGGTTGTTCAAAGGATTCAGAACAAATTTGAATTTTAGCACAACTTATCATCCTGAGTCAGATAGGTAGACAGAGAGGGTGAATCGAGTGATAGAAGACATGCTAAGGATGTATGTGATGGACAAACCATCAAAATGGGAAGACTACCTGCACTTGGTAGAATTCGCCTACAATAATGGGTATCAAGCATCATTGAAGATGATCCCATTTGAAGCACTTTATGGAAGAAAGTGCAATACTCCAGTAAGCTGGGATAATCCAACTGATAGGGAAGTGGTGGGGCCAGAGTTGCTCAAGGAAATGGAAGAACATATGCTAAAAATTAAGCATAATTTAAAGGCTGCCCAAGACAGGAAGAAAAGTTATGCTGATAGGAATAGAACCCACAGAGAGTTCAAAGTGGGTGACCATGTTTTCCTGAAAGTAAAAGCCAATAGAATTTCTCTGAAGCTAGGAAACTGCGCCAAGTTGGCAGCCAGATTTTGTGGGCCATTTGAAATCCTAGAAAGGATTGGGCTAGTTGCATATATGCTTGCATTACCTGCATCCATGAGTGTACATAATGTGTTTCATGTTTCATTGCTTAAGAAATATATACCTGATGCTAATCATGTAATTGATTGGAATGTGATTCAGGTGGAGCAAGAAGGTGTCCTTCAAGTGCATCCTGTGCGCATATTGGACCGGAAAAGAAAACAGCTCCGGAATCGAGCGATAGGTCTTGTAAAGGTCTAGTGGACCTGGTACAGTCCTGAGGATGCGACATGGGAGCATGAGGATGATATGCGGGCAAAATACTCGCATCTTTTTGAATATTTTGAAAAATCTTGTTGATGCTGTGTGAAAGTTGCACTGAGGACAGTGCAAAAATAAGGGGAGGGGATTGTAATATCCCCAGGGACGAACCTTGTTGTAATCATGTTTATGAATTGTAAATCATGTTTTGTAGGCTCGTGAGCTGAGTATTGATAAGCTGGAAGGCTTATGTGTTTATTAGGCCAGAGAGCCTAAGTATTAAGGCCAGAAGCCTTTTTTTGTATCTGTATTATGCATAAAATTAATAAAAATATAAAAATCGTTACATACAGACCGACCACGAAGAAAGAGTGATGAGGGACTAAGTTTCCATAGAGTGGGTAAGGGAAAAGGGGCTGAAAGATTGGAAAGAGAGGCTAAGTGTTGAGCCTAGGGGCTAAGCTTGGGGGCTTAAGTCCTTGGGAATAATAATTTATTATTATTCCAAAAGCTATGTGACAAAACATGTTTTTATCCTAAGTTCCTGGAAGGCAAAACGTGCGCAAAAGGGAACACAGGCTGATGGAGCGCATGTAGCCTCATGGGAGACATGTGTTGTCCCTGACACATGCAATTTAAACGAAATATTGAGCTATGGAGGGGGTTCGTCCTCCATTCGTGCATTTTTTATCTGAACCATGAGAATATGGGAGGTCCTCCGTTGTTGCTTCCATGCTGCCAGTTTCCAGATCCTCTGCCTGAAAACCGTTTGCCTTTGCTTTGGAACCTCTGTTTTTTTTTTTACCCTCACGCAATTCTAAGAACCAAAACTAGTGAACTGTTTTGTGGAAACCGACACCCGGGAAATCGCCTAAGCGTGCCGTGTCTAGCATCTGGCCGTTGCCATTTTCGTACCTATGCCCATCTACTATTGCGACTGTCATCCTTGCGTGAATGAGTGTTGAACCGTGGCTGTGGCTGTTTCCTGTTTCCACACCCTGTTTTCTTGTTGCTACTTTCACCCGTGAGTTAGCCAAAAGATATCGCTGCTGCCGTCATCCTGAACTTGTGGGAATTGAGTTGAAGACTAGTTGAATAACTGGGTTGTCAGGCCCCTGGTAGAAGAGGCAGATTGTCAGCCCTATGAGCATCTCTCTTCAGGTGAGAGAGGTTGCTGGGAAGTGGTTTTCTCCCAGAGAGAGTCGAGCACCAGCTTCAGATCTTTGAGAATTCCTAATCCGG
Organism: Picea engelmannii; assembly: GCA_009831015.1. NCBI lineage: Eukaryota > Viridiplantae > Streptophyta > Pinopsida > Pinales > Pinaceae > Picea > Picea engelmannii. Next base: position 23,952 of record ML804962.1, on the reverse strand, counting down.
CCTGTTGCCAAGGCCTAGAGAGGGAGGTGAAGCACCGATGGACTGTTCTTATGAAGGTGTATACTCCCAGGTGAAACATGGATGTGGGGAATGAGAGTCCGTTAATAGTGGGCGTAAGAAGGCTCCTAGGGAGAATCCTTCCAGTTGCTCTGTGTAGTTTTCCTATAACCTCAACCTAGCCTAGGATTCCCTTACCTTGGGTGAAGGTTAGTCCCAGCTCGGTGGTGACCCGTTGTTGAGTGTGATGAGCAATAAGGTCTAAGGTTGGGAGGTTTGTGGAACGTCTGCATGTGGTTGGTGGAATTACTACAATTTCAAAGATAAGTATATGCATGTGTTTAAATTTAGACTTTAAATGCATGTCTGTGATGCTTGCAATATTATCATGTATTCTGTTGCGATGATGTTTACTGTTGATTGAATTCTTTCTGTATGTTAGCAGTAATTGTATGTTTACTCTGTTAAACCATTTAATTTCATTTAAATTCATAATATATAAGTATGAGAATGTTTCTGCGTAGTAGCGTTGCCCGACAAGGGGGTTGATGGCCGGGGGCATTACAATATGGTATCAGAGCTCAAAAGGCTAAGCAAGGGTTGTGTTGGGTAGCATTGCTCGGCCTATTGGTGGCTGAGGATGTTACAAAATCTATGTATCCAATATCAGATTTCAGAAATTTTTCTAGGTTTACTTTATACTTGACATCCTTGGCCAACAACTTTCTTCCTTTTAACTAGCCTTTTCTTATTCGGACCCACATGCATGAGAGAACTTGCTCTATTATTATGCACATTGTTTTGAAAAACAAATTTGTTATGTGATAGGAGAAGTCACCGCTTGAATGTAGCAGCTCCCATTGGACTATTTTATGATAAATAAACCGTTCTGTAATGCCAGCGGCACATGGATTTCCATAGAAGAGTGTTGGAAAGTTCATTTCCTCAATGAATTTGTCCTTGAATATTCCAAGTGGACGCTGCCCCTCAGTAGGTGCAATTTCGACAATCTTATCTTGCAAGTCACGAATGCACTGTGAATTAGTGAATCCCTGCACCAATGTCTCAGCAGGTGTTTCATTCTACGATTCATCACTTGTATCAAATTCACTATCATTTTCGAGAGTATCTGCAGAGTTGGAATCCTCTTCTGGAAGAAGACTGTTCCGGTTCTCATTTATACAAATGTTCTGTGCTTTGTACAGGTCCCTGGAACATAATTCCTTTAATGCTTTCATAACAACATGCACACGCACTTTGCCTCTCTGATAGGCATTTTTGTATTGCAAGCGTCTTTTCAGAGAAACAACAATTGTCATTGTATCACTAATGAATTGTGGAAAGGATTTTTTCACAACATCTAGCTGAACATGCACATTAATAATTGGCCTTGTTAAGCCCATCTGGGTCGTTTATAGCCCCAAAGCCTGATTTGTGCAAATGCAATTCGCAGAGACACAAGTCTCTCCTTCAGTTCCGTAAGTGCACTTACATCTGGCAGTGGTGTAGTACATCTTATTTGCCCAGGGGTTGCAAATTGTGGCAATTTTCCATTTTCAAGCGACCCTTTGCATGGAAGACAAATTTTGCCACTGGAAAACAATTTATTGTGCACTGCCAAGTGAAGGTATTCTGCTTAGAAATTAGGCGTGAAAGACTTACTATTTTTTGAGAAATTCATTTGTTCACAAATTGCACACGCAATGGAAGGAGTGTCTTTAATTTGTTTCATGTACGTTTGTCTTGCATTTTTCTTTCGCAGGGAAGTATGAGTAGAAAGTGTTTTCTAGTTTTTATTGGTAGTAGTGAATGCTATCGCTTCTAGGCCAGGAAATGTGACAGTTGCATCACCGTTCTTGTTTATGTTCTGTTGTGCACGAACAAACTTCTTTAGATTGTGATATGTGAGTTTTTCTCTAAAAGGAAGCGTAGGAATGTATTTTTTTCTCTCGCGCAAGAGCTTTTTCAAGTTGTGGTAAATTACTCTACGTTTCTTGTCCAAGGGCACGGTGACCTGATGGAAACTGGGATGAATTTCACTCTGATTCAGGTTGTGATAACTTAGTGCACGTTTTTTTTTAAGGGTTGTATGACCTCATCACAACTCGAAGGAATTTTACGCATAAATTTTTTCAAGTTGTGATAAATTACTCTACATTTTTTGTTGAAGCCCTGTATGGCCTCATCACAACTATGATGAATTTCACGCATGGATTTTTTGTTCAAGCCCTGTATGTCCATATCGCAACTGGGAGGAGTTTCATTCTCACTAAAAATCATGCAACATGTATGCAGATTCAATGCAGTTTGGCTGGCATGGACATTAAACCCTGAACCACTGATATGTCCAAGCAAAGGTTCATAATGGATATGTGTTGTATCTGTTTTCAATGAGAGGATGTCAATTGCTCGATCGTAATTTAAATCAATAGACCAGGAATGGACAATTCCATCTGGCAAGGCCGACCAGACCTGGATAGTTACTCTGAACATGATAGACAGCCTTTGCAAACAGAATCTGCATCCCTTCACATTCCCTTTTTCATATGGCAGCGCCATGTTTACAAGGTATTCTTGCTAACTTCCAATCACTGGCATATTTTGTACGATATATGGCGAAAGGTGCTCATGAAAGCACCTAAAATCCTGTTGGCTGCCGCCTATAATTGCATTGCAAAAGGACTGTATAGTGTAAATCCGTAGCGATTGCACATCGAACTCTGATGCTTCCAAACATCAAATTGCACTGAACAAACTATTTCCACAGCTAGACACAATAGTTGTTGCTAGTTGTAAACCATGGCAGTCTATGTGATGCATAATCCATTTCCACTGCAATTTAAGGTCTTTGCAAATGAGGGACAAGTAAATATGAGGTTGTTCTTCCTATGGACATTTTTCTGTATAGTAATGGTTCATAATGACCACTGACAACATTAACATCATGGAACAAAATGCAATATGGATTTTCAAATGCGGTTTTGTTGAATAGTAGATATCTTGTTTTTCTTGTCAATGACCATATTGCAATTGATATATTGAGCCAGCTAGACAACCACTGTATACAAAATGTATCTCCACAAAGTCCCCTCTCATGTGCAGGCAGAATTGGAGATGCATACAACCACATCTTTGAAAAATACGTAGCGACATCATGTATTCCATGCAATTGTCGAAGAAAATCAGATTCCAGTTCGTATTCATATGACTCCAATGCCTCAACGTTGCCATTTATTAAACAAACCAATAAATAATCTATCAATCCATTGCCCAGGTCGGTCGAGGAATAATAGAATGCAACAGAACCTAAAATGCATCGAAAAGGAAATCCCCTACAGTATACGAGAATGCATCCAATATAAAAAGGCCATTGTTATGCAAAACCTCCTCAATCCTGTCATGTACAATGGAGTGTGTATCTATTTCATACGAGTCAACATCTATTACTTATTTCATCTTTTGAACTGTCATTTTGAAGCTGTTTGCTAGATACTTTCAGTTTGCATGAAAGCAAAGAAAAGGGGAAACAAAGAATAAAAGGAGGAAAAAAATAAGAAGGAAAGAAAAGTAGGAAAACCACAAGAGCGGAACTGGGTACCAATCCCCGTATGTATCTTTCAACCTTCTTCTTTTCAACTTCAATCCCCCCTAGTCCCCATAGTAGATGACAACAAAACAAAACCACACTGGAAAGCGCACCAAACAAAAAGAAACAATGCAAATAACAACACCATAAATTTACTCAGCAGAAAGATCAATTTGAACCTATCAATGGCGTGCATCCTACAAGCTTCTCAAAGACAAGAAAAAGTTCTGCAAAATACAAAGGACAGGACAAAGGAAAAAACTGGACCCAATTCTTCGACCCACAGAACAAAAGCATTCCCTGCGTCTACACCCCGGCGGATGGTTCCCTCTTGTGATAACCCCCAACTACTTTTTGAAAACCCCTCTGCACTGCAATTTTTGATATAGCTATGGACATTGCAATCAACATAGGTAGACACATGGTTTCTAGGAACAAAAATTAAGAGCACAAAGAAAGATGGTGTGCAACAAAATTTCGAGGCAGGGACTCCCACCATTGAAAAATACGAATGAAACGATGCCACAGAAACTTACCCGTCAACGAGGGATGAAAACAACTCATGCCCAAAAACTGCAAACCACAACAACACGTCCAACAACTTGCAAATTTGAAGAACAACAAACCAGTGAACAACCACAAAGAGGTCCAACTGCAACTGCAGGACCTCAACTTTTCAAAGTTGAATCAAATAAGAGCAAGGATCATGGAACGAACCATCGAACAAGCATCGACCACTGAACCACTGATGCTGGCGGAGAACAATTCATCACAATTTCATTGCAAACAACATCATAAAAAAATTGGAACGAAATTGTATTGCAATGCCTCTGTACTATAAACATTTAAGACTGCTAGACTTGTTAGGTAGACACTTAAGACTGTCAGAATTGTCGAAGGGCGTAGTACTATGCAAACATTTAAGAAAAAATGCAGTGTGACAGGCATGCTCTCTTGAAGCATGCAAGAATAAAGCAAAAATCACACATACTAATATGCTACATAATGTATTCTACCTAGAAAAAAATGCTAAAGCAAACATTCGAACCAATGCTAGCATTAATCCACCTTCGACCAATGTACAAGAAAATATGTGATTCAAAAAGACCATATACAATGAAATACTTTGGATATGCCAACATATATAACATTGGGAATATCGAAGCCGACAATAAGACCTCCAATCCGTTGTCCAATGAGATCATAACAGATATGGTACTTTTTATTATATAAAAATCGGTGTTTTCAGTTCCCCGGTTTCAACAATAGATAATATGGAAATATTTCTGGTCAATGGACAATCTAATACAAGGTCAACGAATTATCGATCGCTATAGTCCCTCTATGCCTACGACAGGGAATGAACAATTCAACACAATTTCACTGCAAACAACAACATAAAAAAATTGGAACGAAACTGTATTGCAACACCTTTGTACTATAAACATTTAAGACTGCCATACCTGTTTGGTAAACACTTAAGATTGTCAGAACTGTTGAAGGGCGTATTCCTGTGAAAACATTTAAGAAAAAATGCAGCGTGGTAGGCCTGTTCTCTCGAAGCACACAAGAATAAAGCAAAAATCACACATACTAATATGCTACAGAATGTATTCTACCTAGCAGAAAATGCTAAAGCAAACATTCGAACTAATGCTAGCATTAATCCACCTTCGACCAATACACAAGAAAATATATGATTCAAAAAGACCATATACGATGAAATACTTTGGATATGCCAACATATATAACATTGGGAATAACGAAGCCGACAATAAGACCTACAATCCGTTATCCAATGAAATCATGACAAATATGGTACTTTTTATTATATAAAAATTGGTGTTTTCAGTTGCCTGGTTCCAACAATAGATAATATGGAAATATTTCTAGTCAATGGACAATATAATACGAGGTTAACGAATTATCGATCGCTATAGTCCATCTATGCCTACGACAGGGACTAATAATATGTGTGTAAACATCACTCGTTGACATGTGGGTAGTTACGGGTCATTTACATGTATTATTATACTTTAACATATTTTTGTTGTATGTTAGAGTAAGTTCAACCTAGTGTCCTTCTTGGGGCTAGCACCTTTGTAACACCCTGTTTCCCTAACTTGTAAATATAACTGAACTAGCCAAGAACTATGGCAAACTCATAAATATGAATATGTGATGTAAATGGACCTTGAGGAAGAGGTCAATGAATGTGAATAACAGTATGAATTTATTGCAGGACTGCTGATGAGGGGATGTGCAGAAAAAGAGACCACGATGGCGGTGGAGGGCACCTGAAAAGGTGGCGTTAAATTCCACCGAGAATTAAATACCATATTTGGACTCCATTGGCCCGGAGAACCAAAAGCGGCTCGCTGGCCCTGAAATTCAATGCCTCACAGGCTGGTAGGCAGATGGATTGATGAGGGATGGGATGGTGAACCGCCCATCCGTAGAGCCGTCAGGACTGATCAGTGCGAGGGAAATCACGCCACACGCAACCTCGCGAGAGGATAAGACGTAAGGCAGAGGCAATTGAAAGGGCAGACGTGAGGGGAACTCTGGCACCACGCAGAGTGAGTGATAGCAGAGAGGAAGGATTGCAACCTTCGCTCCTGGTCACTAGCAGACAGAGAGACGCAGTCTCAGAGCATCGTGGTCTCAGCTCGGGGGTGGCTAGTGGTAAATCCGCTGGGAGTCGCTACGCCTACGGTTGGGTGGAAACGAGCACCCCTCTCAACAGTTGCACCCATTTCTGAAGTTATTTCTGATAAGTTTTTTGTTCATATTGCATCTTGAAATTTATATGCTGACATATATGCTCATAAACTGTGAATGATCTCATTATAAGAATGTCTGTATGGTGCTATGATCAGTAGTAGTAGTTGTATACTTGTATGAGAAGACTACATATGGCTTATGTCCTCATGAATCATTATTTATATGCGTACTGATCTAGTTTAGACTTCATGTCTGGTTCTCGGGAGAACGATACCCTTACCTGCCTCAGACAATGCCCTGGGTAAACCTCCCCGTAGAGAGACCCTCCTTGAAAAGTCCATGAAGAACTGTGGAGGAGAAGATGAAGGCGTAAGACCTTAGTAAACCTGCACGAGGAGGATCGATCCTCTTGAAAACTCGGGATGACAGCATAAGGACGAAGTATCGAATCGACGGACGAGATCCCGTCAGGAGATCTGTGGTCACTCACCACCGTCAGATTGGAGGAAAAAGCTGGGAAGTTAAGTGCCTTATCCCTGATAGATGATGATCGATGGACGAGATTCCGTCAAGAAATCTACGGTCACACCCGATCGTTAGATCGGTAGGAAAAGGTAGGGATGTTAATGGCCTTACCCCTTTTGTCTTCTGTGTCTTCGCGGGCAACGAAGAATTCGAGATCGTAGACCTCCAAGGTCCATGAGAATATCTGGACCGTTGATTTTTCCACGTCCAGGGAGTCATGGAAGAATTCCTGGGTAGAAGCTGATCTGAGCCATCAGATCTCGACTGGAAAACTCGACAGCCGTTGGATCTGTTCAGAGTTATCTGAGGGTTAAGACCCCAGTGTATAGGGGCGAAAACCCCCAGGATAGATCTGAGCTGTCCTAGCGACAGAGGCCACGTGCCGCGAGATCTCCCATTTTGGGAAATCGAGAATCGCGAGATCGGGAGTCCTGGTAACAAGAGATCGGGAAGTCCTAGGTGAAAACCCCGACATAATCCGAGCCATCTGTCCAGAGGGACAGGTGTCAAAAATCTGACGAGAGTCGGAGAATCGGAGTTTTCGAGCACAAAGAAATCTTGTCATACGAAATCACGATCCGCGATTTACCGACAAGATCAGAACTGCCCGTTGGGTGGAACACGTGTCAACAGATCCCGAAGAGTCGGAGTTCGAGGCATCGGAGTTTCCAGAGGTAAGAAACTCTCACACATTGGAATCGCGATCCACGATATCTCGAAGGGAGAGCCATGTGGGCCACAACGGGAGATAGTGGAGGACAGGTGTTACCATATCGGGGTTCGGGACTTGGAGAGTTCCGTGAACTAGTGCAACGGGAATCGTGATATCCCGATACGTGATTTCCCGATTTGTCACCGGAGTGTGGGTCACAGTGAAGGACAGGTGTCGTGCGCATTTCTGTATCGGCATATCGGGGATTGGAGAATCGCGAGTTCCGTGGGTGAATGTATTTTGACATCGCAAACCCCGAAACCCCGATGAAAAGATATGACTGCGGTCATATAGAGGGAGGTCGTGTGGACCAAAAGGTCTAGTCCAGGGGACTAGCGAAAGATGACGTCATATCGGGGATTCCGAGGACAAAATGTTTATGTATTCCAACGTTGTGATATTCGAAACCTCGATGGATGGAGGAGATTATTTCGGAGGATCTCCGAGTTTGTAATGACCGTTAGATGTGGGGAGGAGACGTCAACTTAAGCTAGGACGTGAATAAGCGTTAGGATAAGCGACAAGTGGATCTGGACGACCAGAGTTCAACCGTCCAGATCTACGACTGAGGTTCCATTCTGGAGCCCCCTTACTGTTCTGCCTTTAGCGGTAGGAGGGGGGTCCGGAATTGGGTGCGCAACTTTCGAACGATTGAGATTTACTCAGTGTGATTAACGGTTTCCCAGTGGATTCCGGACCCCCCTTACCATTCTACCTTTAATGAGGGGGGGGGGTCCAGAATAGTGTGGCGTGTGAAGTGGGGCCCCTCCCTGTCATGACGACCCTCGTGTCGCATTTCCCTTTCACCACCTGTGTTATACCTAAACGCGCGACGGGGCTTGTTCTCATTGGTGGTTCGTTACCCCTGTGGGAGATTGTTCCTATTGGCCATTTGCTGACCTGGTAGGGACTCGTCCCCATTTGTTGGGCGCGTAGATATTACTGTAGCGCCGAAGCGCGAAATACCAGAGATGCTACGATCGAATTGAGCCGTGAACATGTCCCACGATCACATGGGAATGGAGTAAGAGAGAGATAGAGCCAGCTTACGCTGGGCCTCCTTGGTTATTTAGGAGTTCAAGTCCGACAGAGGACCCGAAAATTTTGATTTAGGTAGTGGGTGTGTTACAACCTTAACCCTAATGGAATGGTATAAATACACCATATCTCTCATTTGTAACATTCATCTCATTCAAGTTAATTCATTTATTTTTTTATTCAAGCTATAATTTTTTTGTCCTACTTATGGTGACTTTCTCTTGGTTATGGTTAAAGTATATTTCCAAAGTCTTCTTGTGATCTATGTTAAGTGTTGGATTATGGTTGGTTAAAGAAACAACACAAATCTACTATTTCTTATGATGTCAACATTATTTTAGAGCTTTCAAGGCAGCTACATATACAAAATTACGGATTTTTTAGCATCTTGCTTTTGTGACAATAATTATTTTTACGGTTTTTTTCTTCGCTTTATCTTCACTAGTGAGAGCCTCCTCCTTGACATATTTGTCTATTTTTTTTGGCAATTTAAAGGATGATTTTACAATTTTGTGCCCCTTTTTAGGGCAATGTACTCCTTCCCCTTAATTTTAGTCCATCACACTACAAAGTTTTCAAGGCAACACTAGTAAAGTGTGACCCATGGATGGAAAATGGTCAAAACTTGGAGGGACTCTTCATGATCTAGGAATAAGACCAAATCTTTTTTATGTATATTATATCACTCACCAACAAAAAGGTGATTTTTTTCCAAATTGATGGGTTATCAAGGACATAAATGATGATTTAAGGTGATTTCTTATGGTTGTTGTGATGAATATGATCATAAGAATCAATTGGGGAAATATTCATCTCCTTCAAAGTGAACTAGATTCTTTGCAATGGTTTCTGATATCGACAACACCAATGAACTATGGCATCAACAATTATGTCATACCAACTTTGGGACCTTGCATCATATGAGTCATCCAAGGGTCGTAGATGCCCTTTAATTGATTCAACTACCCAGTGGTGTATGTGAAGGATGTATGCTAGGATAATATCATTGTAACACACCCGACCCCTGAGGGGCTTTGCTATGGATGGGGCCTCAGAATTTCATTCTCCTTAGGTGATCAAGTCCTTCATTCAGGGTTTCTACTACACTCTACTCATCCAAAGTTTTCCAACCACGGTCTCCATGCACATAACCGATCCCAGAACTGACAGATGTATCTCTTTGAAGTTCTTTGGGCATTTATTGGTTGAGGGCCACGTGTTGCCCACGTGGATCCACCTCACACGTACTACTTCCAAGTTCCTTCCTCCATAGTGGAAGACCATCCTCAATACGATCTCATGACTGGACTTACTCTCTTCTTCCCATGTCAGTTGTGGAGGGATTTGATGATTCACGCCTATTTACTATCTACCAATGAGACCACCTGAGCTTCGAACTTACAAAGTCCCGTAAGCTCACCACATGGATCTCGCCTTCAGACCGTTCGGTCTCTCTACTGTACTACATCTAAGATCCTCCAGAGTCTCGAAGTCCCAGAGTCCCGGTCAGTTCACCAACTACGTTGGCTAGGCAGACACATATCAGAAACTGACACGTAGGAGGGGTTAGAGTGACACAGGGCACGTCAAGATAGATTCCACGTTGCCCTGGGTGATGTCACTACACCATGTCACCCTAGAATGACATGCCTCTAACATTCTACAGATCTCATGGTCAAGATCCAACCACATAGATTTATAGATCTATGGTTCTGGTTACCTCAAGGATTCGACATTCGAGAGTGTTGTGGTGCAACATCCTCTTATCTCCAGAAGTGCCTGACTTCCAAACTAAAGAGGCTAGCGCAATGCGTCCTCGGTAAATAGAAAAATGGGAAAGAACACAAAGGGTCCCTTGATCTATGGCTCTGGGCCCTTCGCAGCTTCGACCTTCAGAGTTTTGGATCTTGGCTTAGTTGGTAGGATAGGTACACCTAACCCCTAGGGAACCGCCTAACGCCAGTCAAGCTTATGGGAACTTGAGTCTCCTGGTTACTTCGACTAGTATAAGGATAGCAAGGTCATACATACTCCAAAGTCTTGGACTTCTGGAGCTCCAAACCTAGGAGGACTTAGGTTCCATAGGCTTAGTCCAAGGTTCCTAGGTATTGGTCATATGGGTCCTCTTGAATGGGTCTCGTCCGTTCGTCTTCCAAACAAAGAGACCTCCTCTTTTCAAGGCTTGAGCTTTGCTATTCTTTTTGAGCTCTATCATGAAATGGTTAAGGACTTTGGGTCTGGAATAGTGTTTTAAAAATCGTTGAACCGAAACTGAAACCGGCCGGTTTGACCGGTTTGATGGTCGATCGGTTCAAACCGGTCAATAAACCGAACCGGTTGGCCGGTTTGGTCCCAGAAACATAAAACCCTTTAAAACCCCCTAAAACCCCCTAAAACCTAAAACCTAAGTAACAAAGAAGTACAGGGCTCATGTTTTCTCATGCAAGTTGGAGTTGTAAGGTGTTTTGGTGTGCAGCTGAGGGTTATTTTGCCTTATTAATGCTATTTATAGAGGTCCCCACCCCCTCCATTTCACCCACCCTAGTAATTAATGGTAATGTTAAATTCTTAAAGTAAAAGGATGAAAATGAAAGATAAAGACAAAGTGACATTCTCCTTTATCTTTCATTTTCATCCTTTTACTTAAATTTTTAACATTACCATTAATTGTTTCAGGATATTTGAGAGTGGTTCCAACCTCATTGGACTTCATATGGAGAAAGTAGAATTTTAGGTCCCATTCA
>ML804961.1:171889-194592 GCA_009831015.1 Picea engelmannii | reverse complement strand
TAGGTCGGTAACATACTAGGTGGCAATCCAAGGGCCACTAGATACATGGTGGGATATGGGCCAAACTATCCTCATCAAGTCCACCATAGGTCTTCCTCCATTGTATCATACAAATATGATTCATCTTATGTTGGTTGCAAAGCATGATATACTACATGGTCAAATTGCTAAGGAATTGACCATAATGTTTTAGTAGGTGCTCTTGTTGGAGGACCTTATCACAATGACAACTTCATTGACACAAGAGACAACAATCTATGGACAAAACTACCACATATAATACAATATAATACAATATCAAGTACAATATGGACTACGATATCATAACATTAAAGAGCAGTCTTTGTAGCTAATTTGGCTCATGAGAAATCTAAGTGCAAAACTAAATCAAAGTGCATTGTTCTATCAATTAATTAAATATTATGTTGGCTAGGGAATATGTAGAATCCAAAGAAAGACAAGCACCCTTCAGACATGTCACACACCATGTAGGCTACTAATATAGCCTATATTGGTTGCCTATATGCCTTTATGTCATAACCAATATTGGTTGCCTATATATTGCATCAAAGATGACATTGTAACCTATATTAGTTGCATATATGGTGCATCAAAAATGACATCGTTTATAATTTTTTTCCTATATGGCGCACGATGTGTTTGAAGGGTGCTTGGATTACTTTCCGTTTCTTCATACTCCCCAACCGACTTCATACTCAATTGATCGATGGAACAATGCACTTTAATTCAGTTTGCACTTAGATTTCTCAAGAGCCAAATTTGCTCCACATAGTGCTTTTTAATGTTATTATATCCAAATTTATATTCAATGATCTCATATCATAGTCCATATTGTACTTGACATTGTTGTCATTATCATTGCTATTATTTATATTGAAAGTCCAATGGTTTAGAGTGTCGTGAAATAAGAATTATCGTATATAAATTTATACTACGGTGTTAAATGATGAAGAAGATCCCGCACATAATTTCTAGATAATCAATATGCATCGAGTTGTAGCCTCATTAATATCGCTATCATTGCATCATAGTGTATATATTATATTCACATGTTTTTTCCTCCGTCAGAATTTATACTTATTCCAAAATTTAAAAAATAAAAAAATTATTAACAAAAATTTAAAATATTTGTATTTATCATATGATAGAACTTATGCTACAATGTATTTGTATTTAGAACTCATGCTAAAATGTAGACATAGATTTCCTCGGATCTATGTCTATCGATCTACCATTCTCAACTGATAATTTCTGATCAAACGCCTACCCTACCTTATCGATCGGATCTGCACCGAGAAAAAAATAAATAAATAATAGAAATTCAATTTACAACGATCTATTTCTATGTCTTGCCACGCAGTGACGTGTACAGAGCGAGGAATCGAGGTCTAGACAAGCAGTGTCATTGGCCCCCAACGGATTTTCTCTGTCTGCTCTCACACTCTGGTATTTACATTCAATTTTGCCTTCAGTTTGATTAACATACCTTGTAAAAGGGTTTAAAGGTTTATTGATTCCTATCAAAAGTTAAAGTGGTAATCAAATATGGTTTATGGTATGTGGACATGTAGAACATTAAATCTTCAAATTGTATTTGGACATTGTCATCACAAGTGGGATATTCATAATAAATCAAAATTTTGTTTTGCTTCTCATCCTAGGTTTGTCTTAAAATTGAATAAGGGGGTTTAAAGATATTGTCTTTGTGTGTGATGGTGAATATTATTTTTATATGTTTTTATGTGATGTTTTATGTCTAGTTTTGATATAAGTACACTTACAATTTGGCCTATGACAATACACACATGGAGTACACAACAAGTTAAGGAAATTCAAGCACAGGATTAATGTCATTCATGCACATACAATCAAGCATGTCAAGTAGCTACCACACACATTCAAACATTCACGTTGTCGGCCACATCAACATTCCATATCAACATTCATTCTGGTGTACATCAATTCAACTTCTAAATTAATATCAATTTTGAGAAACATAATTGCAATAGTTCCTTTGTAAGTGTGAAATTAAACTTGAGTTGAAATGTAATTTTTGGGTGCATTCTAGGTCGAGCCCAACACCCACGAGTCATTGTAATTTTGAGTCAAAATTGACAAGGTTGAGTGACTGAAACTCAAATCATTGTAATAATCATGAGTTGGGGTGAATTTTCAGTAGTATCTAACATCCTCAACTTCCTGGGAGAAAAATCAGGCAAGAGAGTTCAAGAGTACAAGCAAGCCTGAAGTTCAAGCGAGCTATTACAAGGGAGCCTAAGAACAACAATGGCTAAAAATCATGGAGTTGGTTTCCTTATTGGAAACGTTTTTAGAAACAATCGAGAATAGTGCAGTGATACTAATCAATGAAACATTGGAAAATGTTATCACGTGTTTATGAGTCATGCAAACAAGCATTCATATGTTGCAATCAAAATCCCAGCTATTGAATGATGAGTTGATAGATCTAAGAAATCAACATCCAATGAAGTGTTATGAACTAGTTTTTGTTCAAAACAACTCTTTTTTCAATGACGACGACAACGATGATACATATGAACATTTGGTGTAGGATAAAATCAGTGAGCCAACTTCATATATAAGTGAAAATGAGGATGAAGTTGTGCATGAACAAGTTCAACTTTCTCTTTCCAAGCCAATCTTCATACCTTGGGGAGAAATCAAGAATAATAAGCACAAAACGGGTATTAAATATAATAAGGGAGTAACTTTTCATACTCCAAATTATTCAAAACTAATTCACTTCTAGAGTGTTGGATTGCTTCAATAATTTTTAACTTCATTTGTTCGATTTTAGTATCAAAATGTGAAATGCCAACATTGCAATTGAGTTTTTCACATGGAGAGTCAATGTTTTAATATTCATCCTTGTCAACATTGTGGCAAGAAGAATCATCCATCAGACAAATGTTCGAAGAGGAACAAAATTACAAGATTTAATTTTCACTATGAGTGGATTGATCCTTGGCAGTGGTCATCAACAGACAAGTAAGTATTTTAGTCTTACCAAATAATTCAACTGCATCTCTCCACAAGACTTGCGCTCTGATTGGGTGTACAAATGAGCTAAAACGTCCTCTATTTATATTAATCTATCGAGTGACTTTTTTGGATGAGCCGACGTGACTTTCTAGTAATTACATTTTTTGTTTATCTTTTTCTTGTGGAGTCGACTTGTCTTTCTAGAAGATAATATTCTGATATTATTTATTCTGCTAGGCCGACTTGTCTTCTAGGGTTTTCAAACATCTGTTTAAGGTTTCCCTTGCTTCTAGAATATTACATTCTAGTCAAAGGTTACACGTGGAGGTTAATACCTCCCGCAACTACCAGAACATCAACACTCCCTCCTAGCTAGGGAGATATTAACGGTAATGGTCTTGAGCACACACAGACCATGATGTTGGTAGCATCATCATAACCACACAGGTTATTTCATGATCACGTAGATCAAGTCACAAGCATCATCATCACTATCAGTATCGTCTGATAGTATCCTGGTATCAACATACATCATCATTCGCATTAACTCTCGAGGCCATACTACATCTGAGTAATCAAGAATGATGTTGAATCAGTCATGTGTTGAACGCAACTCACTCAAGAGAGTGTCTCGCATGAGTCACCCACTCAACAGAGTGATATAGGGACCATTCTTCTAATCTGAACATACGTACTAGAAGAATATTTGTTGCAACAGATGTTGAAAGCCTCGCAATGGGATACAAGGACCATTATTCTAATCTGAACCTACGTCCTAGAAGAATGTCAATCCTCCCAGATGTTGAAAGCCACGCCATGGGCTACAGAGACCATTCCTACAGGAATGTCAGTCTCAAACTATTTTCTAATCGGGTCATATGTACCATAGAGGTCAATCTCTACCCATATGCCTTAGAAAATCTCGGTCATGTATCAACCACCCTAATAGGGACGTAATGTATCAACCACCCTAATTGGGCCAATAACTATGCCTCGGGAGCATATCGGTCCTGAACCATTTTCCTAATCGGGCCACAATATGTGCCTTAGGAAACTATCAGTCCATGATATGTCATCAATCTGTCAACGTGGATCATTATCCACATGAAGAATGTATGTCCACCAGCAATTTGTTCTACCTGGACCATTCTTCACCTGGAGAATGTCTATGCACCAGCACACTGACTATCCATCTAGTTGGCAATCATCTCCAACACTAGTGGTACTCTCCATGGCAATCAGATAGTAGCATACAACTGCTACAATTCGATCTAATAGAACATAAATGTGTCTATCCATAGTAGTACACAACTACTACCCACAGGTACACAACCACTCCTAGTAGCACACAGATACTAACCAATTATTGGCATCTTGAATGAGAACTACAATATTTCATCATAGTCTAAACATTCTACGAAATAATTCTTTTTAGGCGATATTTTTTGGGATATTTACTCAAAATTCAGTGAGAAATTGTTAGATCGGTAGATTTGAGTGATTATTTTTGTATAATCAAAATACCTTAGAAGTTTTTTAGCATGCTAAATCCATTAATTTTAAACAACATAAAAATAATGATTTTATACAAATTTATATCGCCCAATTCCAAAAAAAAATCCATTTTGTAAAACAGTTAGACAATGCCCAATATTTTAGGTATTTGTTTTATCTCACGTGCATTAATATTTTGAACAATTTCTTATTTATATTATAATATGGGCCATATATTTTGAAGACAAGGCATTGTTGATCCAAGTGGATGTCTGTGGCCACCCACCTTTTCCAACTGGCTCAAAACAGTTTTTTGGCAATTTTGGTAATTTACTATTTTTAGCAGTTTTTCAGGTCCTTAAACTTCTGGAGTCGTTTTGAGGCCCTAAACGAAGTTTTTTTAGAAAATGGATAACAACATGGAATTTCCCTAAATGTTTCCCCCAAAATGAATCTCCTCGATGATACCTTTCCAACGGGCTATCATGCGCCTAAAACGGAGATCGTATGCAAAAGTTACGACCCCGAGAAGTTGATGTACTAACTTACCCAAACGGGGCCCACGTGACTTTTGGTGCTTCATCTCCTAGGGTTAGGTTTTTGAATGTATAGGTTTTTTTGCATTCTTTTTTATTGTAAAAAGGCCTTCAGAGCCTCATTTTAATCATCTTCTTGCGAATGAGCGCAGTCATCACATCTCTTCTCAGAGATAAGCCACCACCATTCCAGTTCAGAGCCTCATTTTAAATATTCTTCTTGCGAATGAGCACAACTGTCACATCTCTTCTCAGAGATAAGCCGCCACCATTCCAGTTCAAAGCCTCATTTTAATCATCTTCTTGTGAATGAGCACAGTCGTCACATCTCTTCTCAGAGATAAGTCGCCACCATTCTAGCAAGCTTGTTTTCTGCTGCATTTTATAGTTTCAGCATATTTCCTTATTGAATAGAAAACTAGTTTTAATGTATCTCTGTTATTTTGTGTTAAGCACCTGTTAATAATCTATAGTCATTTCTTTCTGCTCATAAAATATGGATCAGTGGTATTAGAGCGGTCTGCTCCTTGTCGTCTTAATGCATGTCCCCAACGAGGTCGGAGTACAAAGATTTGGGTCTCGAGCTTATTTCTCTTGAGGAAAAAATCTCTCGCACGCCCAAGTGACCTCTCATGGCAGGAGAAAAGAAAGATGACGGGATGGGATATCCTTTCAAAATGTTGCTTGAGGAAGCCCTCACGCAACAGAGGAAGGAGATGATGGATAGTTTGGCTCAAATCCTTCGGTGGCTACCAACAGGTGACGCATCTTCTTCGAGCACAGGCATCACCCCCTTCAAGGTACAAATAAACTTTGATATTTCTATATTTGAAGGTCAAATAGACACAGATGTTGTAGACAAGTGGTTGAATATACTAGAACGGTATTTTTTTGTCCATAACTTTTTCGAATAGAGAAAATATTACTTTTGTGCTCCTAAAAGTCGTTCCCCATGTCAAAGATTGGTGGGAAAATTTCTGTGAGCAAAAGGAAACAGAGGAACCCTCATTATTTACAGTCACGACCACCTGGGAATCCTTCAGGGATTCTATTAAGGAACAATACTACCCTGTCGGAAGTTATGACGACTTGTATACCAAATGGACCACACTGCGGCAAGAAAGAGACCAAGTAGTGCCAAATTTCACAAATATATTCCATACCTTGTGCACCAAGCTGGGTATCAAAGATTCGAAGAGACATCGGGTGCTCAAGTATCACGGTGCTCTGCATAGATACATCCAGATCGAAATGGAATTTCTGGCCATCTCATCCTTGGGCGTGGCCTACCGATATGTCGTCAAAATCAATAAAAAGCTCAAACAAAAGACGCGGCAATTTGGGCCTGGGAACCCCTCACAACAAAAGCCAGGAAAGGACAGCCCCAACCCACAGAAAAAAGGACAGAGAAAAGATGGACATTATCAGGACAACCAGTCCAAGCCGCAAGCAAAGAAGGACATCAGAAAGACACTGGGAAGTGGTGCGACTTCCATAAGATCCCTTGGAATAGCACTGTTGAATATCGCTCAAAGCAGTCATTGGTGGCCGAAGTGAAAGCCTATGAATCAGATGTGGGTTCTGACTCTGAGTCAAAACCAGAAAGGGGAAGATGGATCATTGACGCGGAACCCATTGCCACCGTTGCTACCACCAAGCTCCAGCCTGGTGAACCAAACGAGCCAGAAGAAGGAGAGCGCCTCTTCCATTCACATATGTGGGTAAAAGACACCCTGATGCACTTCATCATTGATAGAGGTAGCCAAAAGAATATCATCTCAGCAGAGGTCATCAAGCGGTTGGCCCTGCAGACAACGCCGCACCCACAACCCTACACCATTGGATGGCTCTGCCAAGGAAGTGATATCTGCATCAGCCAACAGTGTCGACTTTCGTACGGCATCAAGCCCTTCAAAGATGAGGTATTGTGTGATGTTTCTCCTCTCAAAGTTTGTGTTGTTGTTTTGGGCCAACCTTATTTATGGAAATGTCATGTTGTATATCATTCTAGGCCTCGTAGTTTTATTATTACTTTGAATAGGAAATTGTACAGGATACCCGAGGCAGTCCCACCTAGTGTTATTTCCTTTATCTCTACTAAGCAATGCAGGAAGGTCATCTCTCAGACGAAGAAGTTTGTCTTCTTTGTGATTTGCTCTCAGAATGAGCGAAATATCATAGCCACATCTAGGGTATCTATGGTCGACCTCTCCACACAGCAGAAACAAGTAGATAAGGTCGTGGACGAATACTCAAATATATTCTCCTCACCTATCAGGGTACCTTTGCACTGCCAGATCAAGCACCCCATCGATCTGACCCCCAACGCACCACTGCCTAATGGGCCAGTCTATCGTCATTCTCTGTTAGAGAATGAGGAGATAAAGCGATAGATACAAGAACTGCTCCACAAGGGGCACATCCGTCCCATCTCATCACCTTGCGGGAGCCCAATCGTGTTGGTATAGAAGAAAGATGGAACCTAGCGACTCTACATTGATTATCAGGATCTGAATAAAATCACAGTAAGAAACTAGTACCGAATTCTCTGAATCGATGACCTCCTTGATCAACTCATGGGGGCCAAATACTTTAGTAATATTGATCTGAATTCTGGCTACCACCAGGTCCCGATAGAACAGACATATGTATGGAAAACCACCTTCAAGTCAAATGAAGGCCTTTTTGAATGGTTGGTCATGCCCTTTGGTTTTACAAATGCTCCAGCCACTTTCATGAGGATGATGGATGATATACAGCAACCTTTCACCAATACTTTTGTAGTGGTGTATCTGGATGACTTTCTCATTTACAGCAAGACTTGGGTCGAACACTTCAGCATATTCAGCAAGTTCTTCACACCCTACAGTAGCACAAGCTATACGCCAACTTGGAAAAATGTTCCTTTAGCATGGACAGGGTTCATTACCTGGGCTACATCGTTGATCAACATGGTGTACATGTGGATCCATCCAAGATCCAAGTCATCTGTGACTGGCCATCCCCAACCACACTCACTGAGCTTTGGAGCTTCTTGGGCCTTGCCAATTTCTACTGCAGTTTTGTGTTGGGATTCTCCCATATTACATGGGCCCTCAGCCAAATAACTAGGGGTGGTGGTAAGGAGAAATTTGTGTGGGGTTGGTCCCAAAAACAAGTGTTCGATGATTTGAAGCAGTGCTTGTGCTCAGCCCCCATACTTTCACTACCAGACCTGCAACATCCCTTTGAGATTGAGATAGATGCTTCAAACTATGTTGTGGGCGTCGTTCTCACTCAGCACAGACACCCCATGGCCTATCATTGTGAGACACTATCAGATGTTGTATGTAAATACCCTACTTATGACAAAGAAATTCATTCCATTGTGAAAGCCTGTCGCCAATGGAGACATTAAATTCTTGGGAAGGAGACAGTCATCCACATTGATCATAAGCCACTGCAATTCATGCAGACACAAGGAAAATTGTAGAATGATCGCCATCAAAAGTCGTCCACATACTTGCAGTAATTCCACCTCAAAATCAAGTATAAAACAGGAAGCACCAACCCTATCATTGATTGCCTCAGCAAACCGCTAGTCACGACACTCACCACGGTGCTAGACTCTTGTGGCCATGATACCTTTGGATGGCCCCAACTCTATGAGACATACCTGAACTTCACCACCACCTACCAAATGTTGGGTGCAAATGCAGTTGTCCATAATTTTCATCTTCAAGATGGGTTGGTGTGTCGTTTGGACCATATTTGTGTTCCATCAAGTGAGTGAGCAAAGCTGATCTGGGAATCCCACTACAGTCGGGTGGCAGGACACTTCGGTGTCGAAAAGATGGTGGCGATGCTACAGAAACATTTCTACTGGCTGAAACTTCGACAGGAGGTCAGCAAGTATATCAGGTCTTGCATTGTTTGTGTTATTGTCAAACCAACCACTGAGAAACATGCCCTGTACACCCCTCTTCCTACTCCTGACAGACCATGGGAATCAATCTCAATGTACTACATGTCGATCCTCCCGTCCACCAAGTGGGGAAATGAATGTGTTTTTGTGGTTGTTGATCGCTTTTCTAAGATGGTTATTCTGGTTTCCTGCAAGAAGAGTATCACAGCAGAGGCCAGTGCCAAGCTCTTCTTTGAACGAGTCTGGGTACATTTTGTAATCCCAAAAACCATTGTCTCAAATCGGGACAATTGATTTCTCATCACATTCTAGTCGATTCTCTGGTCACTGTTGGACACCAAGCTCACCAAATCCACGACCTTCCACCCCCAGACAGATGGCCAAACCAAGGTCGCAAATCGAATGATTGTGCATATCCTTCGTATGTATAATTCCAAGCACCCTCACACATGGTATGAGAGACTTCCCTATGTCCAGCATAGCTACAACCGAGCCCTGCATAGCTCAACCGGCCACAACCCCTTTCAGATGGGGTTGGGATTCCAACCATTGGATCCTATAGATGTTTCACTTCCCCTTGTGGTCACCTCGACCGACTCATCTCCTACCCCAACTGAAGCTGACAAAGACACTCAGTTCATTAAGAAAATCTAGCACATCCGCCAATAGGTTCAGGATATCCTACAAAAGTCCAATGACAACTACAAGAAGCGCCATGATCAACATCGGGTGCCACATAAGTTTTAGGTAGGTGACAAAGTTTGGTTTCACTTGCAGAAAGAATGCCTTACAGAACCCCATCGGAAGCATCACCCACTCTATTATGGGTCGTACACCATCACCAAGGCCATGGCGGATGATTCTTTTGAGCTCAACATTCCTCCTTTCCTTAGCCTGCACCCAGTGTTCAACATGGATCTCCTTCGCCCTTATTTCCCACCATTATTGGACACCTCAGAAGTAGCAAAACAACTGACACCAACATAGCTCAACCCTAACTGCATACAACAGGAATCCAATGATAAAATTGTGGACACACATATCAAGGGCACTCGACAACAAAGGATCAAGCTTTATCGAGTCGTCAAAGCAAGGCAGCTCCTGCACCAAGGCAAGTGGCTCCCCCGGGGCCAAATTCAACAGAAATTTCCTCATCTTATGGGGGAACTCAATGAAATGGAGACCATTGCTTCCTAAGGAGGGAGGATTGATCCAGGTGGATATCAGTGGCCACCCACCTTTTCCAAATGGCTCAAAACATTTTTCTGGCAATTTTGGTAATTTACTATTTTTTGCAGTTTTTCGGGTCCTAAAACTTCTGGAGCCGTTTTGAGGCCCTAAACGACGTTTTTTGGGAAAACGGGGAATAACAGTAAAGTTTTGGTGATGTTGCCCCAAAAATGAATCTCCTCGACGATACCTTTCCAATGGGCTATCATGCGCCTAGAACAGAGATTGTATGCAAAAGTTACGATCCCAGGAAGTTGATGTACTAACTTACCCAAACGGGGCCCACATGACTTTTGGCGCTTCATCTCCTAGGGTTAGTTTTTTAGATGTCTAGGGTTTTTGGAATTCTTGTTTATTGTAAAAATTCCTTAAGAGCCTCATTGTAATCATCTTCTTGCGAATGAGTGCAGTCGTCACATCTCTTCTTAGAGATAAGCCACCACCATTCCAGCAAGCTTGTTTTCCGCTGCATTTTACAGTTTCAGCTTATTTCCTTATTGAATAGAAAACCAGTTTTATTGTATCTTTGTTATTTTGTGTTAAGAACTTGTTAATTATCTGTATTCATTTCGTTTTTCTCATAAAATCCGGATCAATTTTGCTCACGGTTGACCATAGACATTAAACTAAACTGCTGGAAAAGTGAAATGGTGATTTTTAATTTTTGAAAAGAAGATCAAAGGATATTGCAAAATGTATATTCAATTCTTTACTTCAAAGGTTTGAATAATTTTTCAGTGTAAATATTTGAAGAAATTTTACTTGAAGGTTTGATTGACATACCTTATAAAAGGGTTATAAGGTTTATTGATTCCTCTCAAAAGTTAAAGCGGTAATCAAATATGGTTTATAGTATGTGGACATGTAGAACATTAAATCTTCAAATTGTATTTGGACATTGTTATCACAAGTGAGATATTCGTAGTAAATCAAAATTTTGTTTTGCTTCTCATCCTAGGTTTGTCTTAAAATTGAATAAGGGGGTTTAAAGACATTGTCTTTGTGTGTGATGGTGAATATTATTTTTAGATGTTTTTATGTGATGTTTTATGTCTAGTTTTTATATAAGTACACTTACAATTTGGCATATAACAATACACACATGGAGTACACAACAAGTTAAGGAAATTCAAGCACACAATTAATTTCATTCATTCACATACAATCAAGCATGTCAAATAGCTACCACACACATTCAAGCATTCAAGTTGTCAACCACATCAACATTCCATATCAACATTCATTCTAGTTTACATCAATTCAACTTCTAAATCAATATCAATTTTGGGAAATATAATTGCAATAGTTCCTTTGTAAGTGTGAAATTAAACTTGAGTTGAAATGTAATTTTCGGGTGCATTCTAGGTCGAGCCCAACACCCAAGAGTCATTGTAATTTTGATTCAAAATTGACAAGGTTGAGTGACTGAAACTCAAATCATTGTAATAATCATGAGTTGGGGTGCATTTTTGGTAGTATATGACATCCTCAACTTCTTGGAAGCAAAATCAAGCGAGCAAGTTCAAGAGTACAAGCAAGCGTGAATTTCAAGCGAGCTCTTACAAGGGAGCCTAAGAACAACAATGGCTAAAAATCATGGAGTTGGTTTCCTTATTGGAAGCTTTTCAGAAACAACCAAGAATAGTGCAATGATACTGATCAATGAAACATTGGAAAATGTTATCACATGTTTATGAGTCATGCAAACAAGCATTCATATGTTGCAATCACAATCCCAGCTACTGAAAGATGAGTTGATAGATCTAAGAAATCAACATCTAGTGAAGTGCTCTGAACTAGTTCTTCTTCAGAACAACTCTTTTTTCAATGACGACGATGATGATGATACACATTAACATTCAGTGTAGGAGAAAATTAGTGAGCCAACTTCAGATATAAGTGCAAATGAGGATGAAGTTGTGCATGAACAAGTTCAACTTTCTCTTTCCAAGCCAATCATCAGACCTTGGGAAGAAATCAAGAATAATTATCACAAAATGGGTATTAGATATAATAAGGGAGTAACTTTTCATACTCCAAATTATTCAAAACTAATTCACTTCCAAAGCGTTAGATTGCTTTAATAATTTTTAACTTCAGTTGTTCGAGTTTAGTATCAAAATGTGAAATGTCGACATTTCAATTGAGTTTGTCAAATGGTGATCCAGATGGATCTCAGTGACCATCCACCTTTTCCACTGAATCACCATTTTGAGCCAGTGGTTTTGATAAACCATGACATTCACCCTTTTGATGGGGAATGGAATGGAATGCCATCTTCATTTGTTAATTATAGAATTCATGTAATGATTTCCTAGTGGTCTTATGTACATGCCTATAGCATAGCATTAATGCACCGGATCCCATTAGAACTCTGCAGTTAAGTGCACTTAGGCTAGAGAAGTACTGGGATGGGTGACTGCCCGGGAAGTCCTAGTGTTTTACATGCCTATGGAATTTTATAAACTTAGTCCAATTTATCCCACATGCATCGTGGGAATTGTTATCCTCTCACTCTCTCATATATAATTGGGGTGAAGGAGACCCTTTAAGCATGCAATGGAGTGTGATGTAAAGCTTGTTGTGAATTAAGTGTAGACAACATCTCTTTATTTTCAGAGATAGGCTACCCCATTCTGCTAGTTTGTGTTCTACAGTGTTTTTCTCTCTTGTTCATTAATATAAGTTGGTTTTCACTATATTTTTGTGTTCTCCGCATTATCTCTGTGTATTTCCTTGTTATATATCAATTATATTTTTGTCTTCATGGCGTTCTCAAAATAATATGGATCAGTGGTATCAGAGAAGGTTTCTCCTTGTCATTTCTTAGAGCAAGTCCCTGATGAGGTTAGGGTATAGAGAGTTGGGTCTCGAGCTAGTTTCTCTTGAGGACAACTACTCTCGCCAACACAAGCGACCTCCCATGGCGAAATAAAAGAGAGATGACAAAGCAGGAGATCCTTTCGAGACGTTGCTCGAGGAAGCCCTCGTGCGACAGAGGAACGAGATGACGGACAAATTTGCTCAGATCCTTCAAAGACTTCTGATAGCATCGGTAGAGGCATCTTCAATAAGAAGTCATTTTGCAAGTGCAACACCCTTAAAGGTACAAGTCAATTTTGATATCCCCTTATTTGAAGGCCAGATAGATGCATATGCTCTAGAAAAATGGTTGAATCTGTTAGAAGGTTATTACTTTGTCCAAAAAATAATTGATAGTGAAAAGATCACCTTTGCGCTCCTTAAATCCCTTCCCCATGTCAGATCTTGGTGGGAAGGTTACTGGGAGAGGTACATCGTGGATGAATATACACTATTTGGGAGAGAACCCACTTGGGAGGCCTTTGTATATTCCCTAAAGGAGGAGTTCTACCCTGTCGTAAACTATGATGACCAATATATGAGATGGACAACTCTATGTCAGAAAAGAGACCAAACAGTGTCGAAGTACACCAACATATTTCATACCTTGTGTTCAAATCTGGGTATCAAAGACTCTGAGCGGAACTTGGTTTTGAAGTACCGCAGTGGTCTACACAGGTGCATAAAAATAGAGATGGATTTCTTGGACATCTCCTCATTAGGAGTTGCTTATCGATATGTAGTCAAAATTGAGCATAAATTCAAGTAGCAGAGTAAGTGGGAGAAGCATGGAAAAGGAAACTCTAACTCACATAATGAAGGGCAAAGCAAGGAAATCCAACCTCAAGAGAGCTAGTCCCAGATGCATGCAAAGAAGGGTAACGGTAAGTCTAATAAAGACACTGGAAAGTGGTGTGAGTTCCACAACAACCATTGGCACAACATTGATTAATGTCACTCAATACAATCATTGGTGGTCGAGCTTAAAGACAAAAAGTTGAACCTCGACTTGGACCGTGATTCAGAAAACAATAAAAGGAGACTAGATTATTGATGCAGAACCCACTTCTATTGTCGCAATTGCAACAATCCAACCAGAAGAGGATCCTTAGGAGGGGGAGTGACTCTTCCATTCACATATATAGGTGAAGGGGACCCCACTGCATTTTATTGTTGATAGTGGAAGCCAAAATAACATCATTCCAGCAAATGTTGTCAAGTGGTTGGATTTTCCAACAACACCACACCCATAGCCATACAACATCGGATGGCTTCACCAGGGTCAATATCTTTGTGTCATCTAGCAGTGTGACCTGTCCTACGGCTTCAAGCCCTTCAAGGATGAGGTATTGTGTGATGTTCTATTAGGCCAACCATATATGTGGAGCCATCATGTTTTTTATGAGTGTCAACCCTGTAGCGTCATTGTTACTCTGGGGGGTCAGTTATACAGGATACCAGAGGTCGTTGTGACTATTGTCCCACCAAAGCAATGCCACAAAGCAATCTCTCATACTAAAAATTTTATCCTCTTCACAATCCGATCAGAAGGTCAACAAAACAACACTAAAACCACTGCATCCTCAGCCCAAGACCTTTCTATCCAGCAGAAGAAGATTGACAAGATTGTAGAAGAGTACCAAGATGTTCTTGTTGCACCTATGGGGGTGCCTCCACACTGCCCAGTAAGACAAGAGTATAACATAACCCTTCATACTCTTCATGATGCATCTTCATTGACATAGTCCTCCCATACTCAGGTAGATCATGCAGCTAGATTGGTTGAATGTATCCAACCCCTCCAACAACAGGTTCATGACAGCCTTCAACAAGTTAAGCAGGACAACTTCTTCAGCAAGGAAAGAAGCGCACCTAACTTCAGATTTAGCATAATTATCTCTGTCTCCCAAGGGAACTTGATGCAATGGGGACCATTGCTTCCTAAAGGGGAAGGAATTATCTAGGTGGATCTTGGTGGCCATCCACCTTTTCCATTGAATCACCATTTTGAGCCAGTGGTTTTAATAAACCATGATATTCACCCTTTTGATGGGGAATGGAATGTAATGTCATCTTCATTTTTTAATTACAGACATCATGTAATGATTTCCTATTGGTCTTGTGTACATTCCTACAACATAGCGCTAATGCATTAGATCCCATTAGAACTCCGGAGTTAAGATCACTTAGGCTAGAGTAGTACTAGGATGGGTGACCATCCGGGAATTCCTAGTGTTTTACATGCCTATGGAATTATATAAACCTAGTCCAATGTATCCCACATGCATCACGAGAATTGTTCTCCTCTCACTCTCTCATATATTATTGAGGTGAAGGAGGCTCTTTAAGCATGCAATGGAGTGTGATGTAAACCTTGTTACGAATGAAGTGCAGTCAACATCTCTTTCTTTTTAGATATAGGCTACCCCATTCTGCCAGTTTGTGTTCTACAATGTTTTTCTCTCTTGTTCATTAATAGAACTTGGTTTTCACTATATTTTTGTGTTCTCTGCATTATCTTCATGTATTTCCTTGTTATATATCAGTTATATTTTTTTCTTCATGTTGTTCTCAAAATAATATGGATCACATGGAGAGTCAATGTTTTAATCTTCATCCTTGTCAAAATTGTGGCAAGAAGAATCATCCATCAGACAAATGTTCCAAGAGGAACAAAATTACAAGATTAAATTTTCACTATGAGTGGATTGATCCTTGGCAGTGGTCATCAATAGACAAGCAAGTATTTCAGTCTTACCGAAGAATTCAATCTCAGGTAAAGACACATCTTGCAGTAGAAGCTCTTAACTCCCCTACACCTTAAAGGGGAGAGTTCATAAATCCAATGAATATTGTTCATGTTCAACCAAAAACCACCTGTGCTCTCTCCTTTCAGCTGACAAAGGGGGGAATTGAAGATGGTTGTCAAACTAAAAGTTTTGACAACAAATATGCCAGATGGACCTTTAAAATAAAGATGTGTTTGTTTTACCATAGACAATATCAAAGTATTTTCACCCAACCATAGGCACAAGGCCACCCCCAAGAACCTTTAACCTTTGACAAAATTATTCTGGAAAGCCAAACTAGAACCAACAGATAAACCCTAGTTGCTAACTGCAACAACAACTCAATACAAGCAAAGTGCTCCTTCTCTGAGGGTAGCACACAATAAAGAGAGTCTCCATATACACAGAACAAGTACCATACACAATTGCAGCTACACTACTCTCTCAAACTTGTGTCATACTTAGCAAGAATATCACCAAGAAAATCACCAAGAATATCACTTTATAGAGCTAACGAGAGACCAAGACCAAGAGATGACCATACGCCCTTGTTCCTCCTTCCAGCTGCACTTGCATCTACAACTGCATCTCTCCACAAGACTTGCGCTCTTATTGGGTGTACAAATGAGTTAAAATGTCCTCTATTTATATTAATATGTCCAATGACTTTTTTGGATGGGTTGTTAATACTGAGAGGGGGGTGAATCAGTATCAAGTACAATTTAAAAAAAAAAATCAACTTATACTTCGAATAGATTATATATTCAATTATATCCAATGAGCAATGAACAATAGTAGAAGAGTTACACCAATACACCACCAATACACCACAATACACCATGCACAATATATGAGAAATAATCAATAATTATTGTTCAAGGGAAGTAATGACTTCCAAGGGAAGCTACAACTTCCAAATATAAAGGGAGGGATAAACCTCCAAAAGGAAGATACAATCTTACAATATCAAGAGATGGTTGACCTCTCCATCATTGCCCCTTCCTTTCACCCAATAATATATGAGAGATAATAAAACTTTACATTAAATTATCACCATCAACCAACCATCACATAGAACCTAATAATGCTTCCTGAGACTTCTTCAACTTCTGCAATTCTTCACTTCTTGGAATACTTTGATCATGTAGATAATATTACTCAATGTATTCTATGAAACTCCTCCAAGTTTCACTCCTTGAATCCTTCCAGAAAAGGAGTTATAGAGAAAATGGTAGACCTTATTCAATTTTGGTTTATTCAGGAGAGTGAACTTGCACATAATGCCTCGCGCTCAATATTTAACATAAGATTCTAAAATTTGTACACAAGAAACTAAATCTCGTACTCTTTCCAATGCAATTGGTCTCACTTCATATGGATTCTTTATGAAAACTTCATGATTGTTTTACCCAGAACACATGTTTATGACTAGCTTTAGAACTAGTCAAAAACCCTATCTTCCACAGAGTGTATCTCCAAAATTATAGCGAATAAATAGATGAAATTTTTACCACATGTACCTAGATATGTCTTCTCAATAGCCTCCAAATTTCACCATTTGAATCGTTCTAGAAACAAAGTTATAGCGAAAATGGTAAGATGACTTGTAAATAACATACCTTAGAACACATCACCAAAAGACTTCATCCTCCCTTGAAATTCGGCCTTCTTTACTTCATGTTTCCTCTGAAATTTGACTTATATATCATTGTTCATTAAAAAACTTGTGTGTGTTTAAAATGAATGTATAATGATATGTATTTATACCCTTTATGTCACTTCCTTTTAACATTAGGACCGACATGTAGTTTTTTCTTTAATTCACATTGTCATCTTCAAAAATTCATTTTTCCTCAATCGTGAGGATCCATATGGCATGCCACATACCACCGAAAGAAGAATGACTTATATTATCCATCCATGGGTGTTGTATCTAGATGTGTAATTTTCGTCATGTCTATCTACTTTGATCAACTGTGGATTCCAAAAGCCAATGGATAGGGTTGAAATCAATGACTACAACCAATGACTAGGGTTGACATCAATGACAACAACCAATCTTCCAACAATATCCCCCTTTGTAATTGATGGCAACACCCATGCTTCCCCTGTCCTCATGCTCCTAGTTTCTCTCCCCCTTTGATATCAATGGCAAAGGGTGGGGTTGCTCCCCCTGAGTTTAATGGCAAAAGGTAACTCTCTTCTTTGGGGTTGCTCCCCCTGAACATATAACACTTAATAACACTTCATTTTTATGGTCTCTTTCTTCCTTGGAGATTTTTCATGGATCCAGGACATATATGTTACTTGGTCTTCTTATTGCAATTGCAACCAATCTTCCTGAACCTTCTTCTTTTATTTTGAATCTTTGTGAGTCAAACATGAGAGTATATCCTTGATCACACATTTTACTAACACTGAGTAGATTATGCTTCAAGTCTTCAACCAATAGGACATTCTCTGCTTTTACATTTTTGCTTCCAGGCTCTATTGCACCTTTTCCAAGTATTTTGGTAGATGAGTCATCTCCAAATGCAACAATGCCATCCTTTCTCTTCAAGCTGATGAATTTCTCTTGATCCTCGGTCATGTGTGAAGAACATCCATTGTCTATGTACCATTCATCTTCTTCTTTACATTCTTCAGTGGTTAATGCTATTTGACAATCTTCATTGTTTGGAATATCTTTACTTCTCCATGTTGTGGTTGGCATAGGGACATTTGGCATAGGAGCATATTCATTCATATATCTACAATCTTGTGCTTTGTGACCAAGATAATTACATTTGTAGCATACAATATTTTTGTCCATCAATGGGGAAAATGAATTATAACTTATGTTGACAAATCCACGATTGTTTCCCTATATTCTATTTACACCATTCATTTTTCTTGCATGGTTGTTCCTTTCATTGATTTTACAATTAATTTCCTTATGTCCAAAAATTTTGCAAGTATAGCAATGATCAAGAAAGAATTTTTGATACCTGGGAGTAAGTGACCTTCTTTGTGATGTAGTCCATCTGGTTTCATGATCTACTCTTCTGTAGTTTCCTTCATACTGATTGAAGCTTCTCTGATTCCTAAAGGTAGGAGGTCTTCTTGGATATTCATCTCTTTTGTAATCATTCCTTCTTTCTGGTATCCTGATCTACTTCTCATCAACCATCTGTGTAGATCTTTCTTCAACATTCTTATGGGTATTTGCATCTTCTTTGTATGAAGTTTCACCCATGCATCCAATATGTGTTAAGTATTTTGGCACTTGAGAGTTTCTTATGATCTTCCTCAATGAGACAACTTCTTGTTCAAGTTTCTCACAATCTTCTTCTTTCTTCATCATTTGGACATTCCTTACTTCTCCTATTCTTCTTGCTTCTTCGAGTAGAGTTTTCAAGGAAATCGTTTCTTCTCTTAGTTTCTCAAAGTATTCTAATTGTTTCTTCAAGCTTTCAATTGTCTTTTCACAACTACCCAATTCACTTCTTAGTTTTCTATGCATGTTTTTGAGCTTGTTATTTTCAATCTCAACATGCTTCAATTTTTTAAGATTATCATCTTCTTGTTGAATCATTTCTACTTCATGATTTTCTTCTTCTTCATTGGACTTTTCTTCTTCAGTATCATCTCTTTCAATCCTTGGATAAGGACATTCAAATTCAACATGTCCTACTCCTTCACAATTAAAGCAAAAGAACTCACCTCTATTTTCTTCTTTGAATTATGAGATGTTGTAATTTGCTTCAACTTCTTCTTCTTATTCTACTTCTTCCCTTGCATAAAGGTCTTGTAGCTTGTCCCAAAGATCTTTTGTCAATGCACATGATCCCACCTTGGATTTCATTGAATCTGTCAATCCATCCAGGATGGTATCTATTGCCAATTTGGTGTTCCTTCTTGCTTCCTTCTGAGTTGGAGTCTTTGGTTTCTTCAAAGCATTGTATCTAGAAGCAACTGAGAACCAAACATCTGCCCCAAGATATTTCAAGTAAGTTTCCATTCTATTAATCTAGTATTCAAAATTGCTTCCATAAAATGGTGGAATCCCATTTGGAATGTTGTCTTCCATTTCTGCTTAAAATCTTCCTTCCAGTGGTTAAAATGCATTGAAGGTAACCTGCTCTGAAACCAATTGTTGATACTCAAAGGGTTTGAATCAGTATCAAGTACAATTTAAAAACTTTTTCAACTTATAATTCAACCAGATTATATATTCAATTATATCCAATGAGCAATGAACAATAGTAGAAGAGTTACACCAATAGACCATAATACACCATGCACAATATATGAGAAATAATCACTAGTTATTGTTCAAGGGAAGTAATGAATTCCAAGGGAAGATACAACTTCCAAATATAAAGGGAGGGATCAACCTCCAAAAGGAAGATGCAATCCTTCAACATCAAGAGAGGGTTGACCTCTCCATCCTTGCCCCTTCCTTCCACCCAAGAATATATGAGAGATAATAAAATTTTACATTAAATTATCGCCATCAACCAACCATCACATAGAACCTGATAATGATTCCTGAGACTTATTCAACTTCTGCAATTATTCACTTCTTGGAATACTTTGATCCTATAGATAATATTACTCAAGTTATTCTCTAAAATTCCTCCAAGTTTCACTCCCTGAATCCTTCTAGAAAATGAGTTATAGAGAAAATGGTAGACCTTATTCAATTCTAGTTTATTTAGGAGAGAAAACTTATACAGAATTCCATGCGCTCAATATTTAACATAAGATTCTGAAATTTGTACACAAGAAACCAAAGCTCATAATATATCCAATTCTAGTCAAAGGTTACATGTGGAGGTTAATACCTCCTGCAGCGATCGTAACATCAACACTCCCTCCTAGCTAGGGAGGTATTAATGGTAATGGTATTGAGCACACACAGACCATTATGTCGGTAGCATCATCATAGCCACACAGGCTATATCATGATCACGCAGATCAAGTCACGAGCATCATCATCACTATTAGTATCGTCTGATAGCATCCTGGTATCAACATACATCATCATTTACATCATCTCTCAAGGCCATACTACATCTGAGTAATCGAGGATGATGATGAAAAATTCATGTGTTAAACTCACCACACTCAGTAGAGTGTTTCACATGAGTCACCCACTCAACAGAGTGATACAGGGACCATTCTTCTAATCCGTACATGCATCATCTCCAACACTAATTGTAGTCTCCATGGTAATCAAATAGTAGCATACAACTGCTAAAATTCCATCCAATAGAACACAACTGTGTATATCCATAGTAGTACGCAACTATTGCCCAGTGGTGCACAACCACTCCTAGTAGCACACGGCTACTAACTATTGGAACACATCCACCACAGTAGCATACAACTATTGTCCAGAGACATACAGTCTCCACAGCAATCGAATCATCTCATCTGATATAATCCTCCATCAACAATGTCATTAGTTGCATCACCTCTAAATCATACTAGCATGATTCGAATGCATCATATCTAAGGTGTACTGGCATGATCTGGAGTATCATCTACATCATCTCTAAGTCGTACTAGCATGACATATCTAGAATGTTTCCAATGCATCATATCTAAGTTGTATGCCACCTCTAAGCTATACTCGCATGATGTAGATTAGTGCCTCACTATGTCATCTTTAAATTGTATGATCATCTCTAAGCCATATTATCATGACATATTTAGCATAATGCCAATGCATCATATCTAAGTTGTATGCCACATCTAAGTTGTACTCGTATGATCATATATAGCATGACACAAGCCCCCTGCATCATCTCTAAGTTTTATGGCCATCTCTAAGTCGTATTAGCATGACATATCTAGCATGATGTCAATACATCATATCTAAGTTGTATGCCACATCTAAGTTGTACTCGCATGGCCATGTCTAGAATGATGTGACTCACCAACATCGTCTATAAGATGTACTAGCATGACATATCTAGCATGATGTAAATACATCATATCTAAGTTGTATGCCACCTCTAAGTTGTACTAGCATGATGCTCCTCAGGCCATTGTATCAACAACTCCAACCATTTGTATCATATCTAAGTTGTACTAGAATGATGCAAGCATCATCTCTAAGTTGTACTAGCATGATACAGATCCACAACTCACTGACAGACCATGATTCCATATATCAGAGCTCCCTCCCAACCGAGGAAGTCATCTCCTCCCTCTCAACCAAGGGAGCAATCTCCACGAGCCCCAGCTTGTCCCTCAAGTATGAAAAATTTATCTTGGATAGAGGCTTAGTGAAAATATTTTGTGTCTGCTCATTAGTGAAGATATACTGGAGAACCACTTCTCCCATATGGACTTATCAAGGAGAAAATAGTACTTGATATCAATGTGCTTTGACCTATCATAGAACACCGGGTTCTCTGAGAGTTTCACACAGCTCTGGTTATCACAATATATCACAGTTGAATCCAGTACATGATCAAACAGTCCAGAAACCATCTTACAGAGCCACATTTCTTACGTACAAGCATCACAAGTTGCAATATATTCTACTTCTGCAGTGTTGAGTGCAACGGACTAATATTTCTTGCTAGCCCATGAAATCATAGTAGATCCCAAACTGAAACACATACCAGAAGTACTATTTTTGTCACTGTTTTAGGATAAATTCGTGAGTGCGGACACAGACCAATCTCCCCAGATCCACCTGGATCTGGAACAAACCATGACAGAATATTACTCTTTCCCTAGATCTAGATATTGAATGAACTAAGAGAAATGGATGGTGGACATACCTTATGAACGCTCTCCTTTAATCTCTGTTGTTCCTTGCTCTGCTCCAATGCTCTTGTGTTATTCCAATCACAACAACACAAACCA
>ML804961.1:153122-171789 GCA_009831015.1 Picea engelmannii | reverse complement strand
ATCCCAAGATATCTGGAAAGTCAGTATTTTGCCAACCATTCGAACTCCAACTCACCCTTCTAGAAGATTCCTTCTAGAAGGATCGAGAACTTATTCATTTTCTCACGTTAGAAACATGTCCGCACCCTAACCATTGACACAGTTCGGAAAGTCCGCATCCAAGATGAGTGCAGAATGTGGGAATGAAGATTTCCGCAGGTGAGTATATATGCAGCCTACATATTACTTTCAAAATATGATTTTTGAGAAAATGACAAGTGTAACCTTCTTCAGGAAAAAGTTCTTAATGAAGAGTTTGATCTTCCATTATCGTGACATAATCATAATATCATCTCGATAACCAAAAATGTGGATAACAGTCACCTGCACTCCCTGCCCAATCTGAATCAGTAAATCCATGTTGTTGTACTTCATTTTTTGAGGCATATCTCAAACCATAGGTTATCATCCCACGAAGATATCTCAAGATATTCTTTGCATCTATCCAATGCTCATGTTTGGGTTCCACCTAGAACTAGCTCAACATGTTCACAACAAAACAAATCTCAAGCCTGGTAATTACCAAATACATCAATTAGCCAATCAACTATCGGTACAAGGATGAGTCTACTAGATATGAATCGATGTCTCTCAACTTCCTCATATATGTTACCATGGGAGTTTCTATGGATTTTAAATCCATCATCCCAAACTTCTGAAGGATCTTTACAACATACTTCCCTTGTCTTGGGAAGACTTCACCATGCTTTTGGCATACTTCTAGTCCCAAGTAGTAGTGCATGAGACCAAGATCCTTCATATCAAATTTTGAGGCTAGGTATTTCTTAACCTTAATAATGAGAGGCTCTGCATCAAGATTTTGGAGCTTACTCGAATCAATACAAGGCATTCTTTAATCTGCATACATGGGTTTCTCTCTGGTGTACCTCAAAACCTTGAGGTTACTCTATGTAAACCTCTTCCTCAATTTCTCCATTGAGAAAAAGTGGTCTTTACATCCATCTAATGTAAACGCCTACCCATGGATGTTGCTAGAGATAGGATGGCTCTAATAGAGGTGTATCGGGCAACTGGAGAAAACATCTCATCATAGTCTTCTCCCTCCTTCTGGGAGATCCCTCTAGCCACAAATCTTTCCTTGTATTTACTGATACTTTCATCCACTGCATGCTTTATCTTTTAAACTCATTTAGGCACAATTTTCATACATCGTTTTTCATGATCGATATTCTTCCATCACAGCTTCCGTCTATTATTTATGCTTGACTAGTTCTTCAAAGGTCGAGGGTTTCGTAACTGGAATATGGTTTTGACTTCTTTCTTTCTCTTAAAGTTTTATTTGGAGCACCATACTTCTCTGCATGATCTCACAAGCTCAAGTTGGTCTTCTCTTCTTATTCTTGGTGTGGATCTTCAGATATTTGTGGTTCTACCATGTCTGATACAACATTCTTACCTTCCTCTACAACTACAATCCTGGGAGTTGCAAGACCTCATCACGTTCATGGTTGTTTACTGAGAAGGTTGACATGCATATGAGTGAAGTATGTCCAAAACTTCTTTTTCTTTCCATGCTTCCTTTGTAATTGATACTTGGTGAGACCATCTGCTTCACCATTGATGAAGTCCTCTGCTCCATGCTTGCAACTATCATTGTATCTCCCTCCTAAGGTTATCACTTGTGACCTTCCTAGATCAAGAACAATAATGAAGGAAAATAACAGACAACATTCTTCAACACTCTTCCATTGTTGTGATCAATCATTCTTCCATAGTAATTTATTTGGAACAGACAAATACATCCTCATGGTAGCCTCCATGAAATCTTGTAAGATAACCTACCCAAGATAAGAAAAATAAAAGTATTTCCAGTATAATAGCATTTTCATAAGAACGTATCTATGGTAACAAGAATGAATAACAATTTTATGGCGATCATAATAGTATGACCAAGATGACCTACCCAAGAGAAAAACAAGAAATATCTCTCTAAAGGTTGTTATTTCATTTTTCAAACAAGTACAATAAGCATGTATATCAATAGTATTCACATGCCATCAAGTATTCATTACATCTAACAATAATAGAACCTTTCAAATACTTCTTTCACAATTTGTAATGTACCGACTATCAATCTTAATATGTGTAAATTGGAAACTTATCAATTTAATCAATCAAACCTGGAACCTGAAGCCTCAACTATTAGGGAGAGTGCACTTGTTCCTTTGAATGTATTGAATCCAAGATCACTGCTTGGACAAGGTCTCTAGTACAATCCCTGAAAACATACTCATGCTTTGCTAGATGATATAACTTGAAAAGCATATACAAGTGCATACCTTTGAAATATTTGTAGCATCGTCTAGCTTGTCTTTCTAATATGAAACTAGACATCATCTTGACAAGAATATATTAGAAACTGAATCATAAGGTTCAATGATTAAACCAAGCTAGAAACTCTTAAATTTCAGCGCCTTTGACCACAAAGTCAAATTGACCAGAAGTCAACCTTTGAATTTGAATTTGACTTTGACCAGACAACCTTTGACTTTGACCAAAAACTCAAACCTGACGTTTTTGCTAGCTGAGGGTGCCAAGAGGTGCACTAGGATAGGGCGCACTAGGATGTCAAAGAAATATGACAAACACTTCATTTTAGGTACTCGAACAAATGGGTTTGTTATAACAATATTTACCTCACCATTGCTATCTTGCACAGAGGGCCTTTTTCCATTTCCCTATGCAGACTTGTCATCCCTTTTTGATGAATCCAGAGCTAAAAATACATATTTTTCCACATATACGTGCCATATCTACTATACAGCATGCGTATACGTAGGCTACTCCACTACAACCCGTGTACATCGAGATTTGTGCCAAAAAATACAAAAATGGAGTCGGGTTTCCATGTCACGACAGGAGATATCTGATCCTTGGCCTTCCATATACTGGAAACGTTCTGACTCGACCCTTTAGTTGCATTTTGAAGGCTATAAGAGAAAAATTCTGAGCTATGGAAAAGGGGAGAAAGCATTCAACTTTGAGAGCAAAGTTACTTTGTCAATTGACCTTTCATATTGGTTAGCAGTGAGGTACATCAGTCATAGACAATGGGTCTCACACACTCTACTGCGTAAAACATGAGCGGCCTCGATTCCTAGTGCAACGAAGCTGAACCAATAATCCTAGTCAATAAAAGCATGATGATATTTAGGTTAAGGTTATTTATTTCCCGGATAGGGACTTGACTTCCCACCTTGGGAGTCCCCGCTACACAGTGGGCATCGATGTACTCCTCGATCTTCATTCCACTCCCTGCTCCGCGTGACTTGAGGTTTACAACTTCTCCTCGGCGTGATAGACCAGTTAAGAAGTATATGTCCTCTACTTCGATCCTCAGTGGTTTTGCATCGAGGATAAATTTTTCGCTATCAGGATCCCAGTAACCCACCAACATCTCCAACAACCTCACTTGGGCCTTCATTCCTTTGAGAGCCCAAAACTTATACAAGCCACATATTTTTAGAGTCGCTTGAGCCTCCGGATCTCGATCCACAGCTGCATCTACCTCCTCATGCTCTCGCTCCCTCCATTCAAGGACCATTATGCAAAAGACAAATCAATTTTTGAGTTATAACCCTTCTTTTTGGCCATTTGTGTACCTGTACGCGGCTTACATTTCATACAGTCGCCTTTAAGTCTTAGTATACACACCATGTGGTTCACACAGAGGCGTATACTTAGTCGTATACACGACCTAAACAAAGGCAGCCCGCGTACACTGAAATTCCTAATTTACGCCCTCGAAAACTAAAAAATTGAAACCTAATTCAAAAATGTAATCCACTGAATTTGAAGAGGATGAGATGTAGAGTTACTTGATCAAGATGGTTCGTGATTTTGTTTCCCAATACTCCCGCAATCGTTGTTTGAATCTTGGAGGTATTTTTGGTCCAAATTGCACTATTTGAGTCAAAATCAAAATCATACATTAATTTTTTATTTTATTACTATTTATAAGCTATTTTTACCCACTTTATATAGTTCCATGTTGTATTTTCACCTAATGGACTAATACAAAGTGGTTTTGAGTTGGCTTTTGTAGTTTTGACCCAGATTTCTTGTGGATTTGATCTTATGATTGGTCGTTCGTCACCTCGGGCAGGTATTTTCATAACCTAGCATATAGAATAGGTATCCATTTCATCGTGCTTTTTTGCATTATCCTTCGACTACCATTTTTACGCCTTAGGTACGAACCCATTTGTTGCGACACAGAACCTTCTGTCAATTATAAGTAGTGTCACTAATAATAAATGGTAGAGACTTACCAAACATGGGTGCCCTAGTTAGATCCCCTTTGTCATTTGGTGCCCATGCTAAGTTTTTCCTTAAGACCGGGAGTCCATTATAACTTGATACATGACTTTATGACAAGCCTCATTTCTCACTCATGCAAATGCGGCCTTATTCCCCGCAAACTCCCAAAAACGAGTCTTAGTTAAGCTCTTTTCTAACTCGTCTAAAAAACCTAAAAGATTGTCGAGTGATTTTTCCCTTTCACACTCATTAAATTGGAATTTGAAAGGTCATGAGTCTTAGTTAAGCTCTTTTCCGACTCGTTATCAAAAATAGAAAAGATCACCGAGTGAACTTGTCTTTTTCACACTCGTAAATTGGATTTGAAAAGACGTCTATTTGGCAAAAGTTTACCCCTTTTTCACACCAAATAGACTAAAAGACATAAAAAAGGACATTTTTTGGCGTTAAGTTGTGATTTCATCTCATGCCCTCGCTTACAGTATTGAGCCTTTAGTCGGTTCTTGCTTTGCATTATAAATTGTTTCCTAAGCAGTTTTTGCATCCTAAACCAAGCAGAGCCCTGTTTATATCCTTCGCAATTTGACACCCAATACCCTGGAGGGAACATCACCCCGAGTGTCCATCTCCCGCATGCATTTCCTTGCATTGAGCATAGGTACGTTCCACTGTTGGAACTATTTTTTCTTACTTGCGACACTCGTTTCCTCCTCTGTATCATAGCATTCATTTGTTATGAAAAAAGAAAAAAAGACGGGCGGGAAGGGAGTACTATATTATATTTGGCATAATTCGTGTAGCCTTTGAACAGAGCACAAAGTTATTGAGTCCTTGCGTCATCATAATTTTGGGTTTAGCATGGCCTTAGGAAGCCAATCCCGTTACAGAGCTTTCTCTACCGACTGGTTACTCTTCCAGTCCCCATAGAGAACATTATCGATGCCTCTTACATCTGATAGTTATATCATTAGGTCTATGCTACCAGAGTCTACCATATGTCTCATGCTCTTGTTCAAAGGAAGTGTATCAACCTGTGTCGGCCACTCCTCAAAAATCATGACTTTGCATGTCGTACATACCCTAATTTTGTCTCAGAATCACATGATACTATGGTCTGATCATGCACCCTGGCCCTACTTTCATCATTGGTAGGTCACCTTGAACCCAACAATCGACATTTCATCATTAGTCATTGACTGGGTGGTTTCCCTTGTGTTTCACACTTTGGGATTTGTGAAGTGTCTTGGATGCCATTAGCCATATTGGTGGTTTCCTCGCCTTTGTCAGCATTTTTCATCATTGGTTGTTATTCAAAGGGTCGTTTTCGTGTACCGCTTGCATTTGGCACACATGAAAGATGCACAGGGTCATTGGTTCGTGAACCTGTTCTTTGTCCAATATCCACCAAATCATGAAGATCTCGCTTTGTTCCTTATGTTGACTGATGAGAGAGCCTTAATGCTCTCCTTTCAGCGGGTCTCTTTCCATCGACTCCAGCTCATTTATTCTGGATATGAGACCTAGATTTTTATGAGTACCTTGATTCTTGCAGTCATTGGTGGTAGGCTCTCTCGCCATTGATAGATGGGAATACATCAATGTCTCTTGATCAATGGATTCCTCAAGTGTTCGACACCAACTCCTTTATTCACACTTGTAGGAATGTGCTCAATGCCTTGATACCTACTTTCATTATTGGTAGGTTGTCCCAAGTTTGTTAACGGTATACCTCAATGACTGGTAATAAAACAATGTCTCATTAAGTTCGACCTCAACTCCTTTATTCACATGATGTAGACTTGCACCCTTACACTTCGTTGAGAAAGAGACACATCTACATGTTCTTGGAGATGATGCCAGATATAATGTGAGAGGAGTTGGAACTTCTAACTTCCAACTAGATTCAGATATGCAGCTTAATCAAGAGGGAGTTCACAGTTCCTTACAACCCTCAACAAAATGCAATTGTATGTTACACATCAATAATTAATAATCAAAACAACTAGAAATCAAGAAATGTCATGCATAGCTCTAAGGCTTAAAAGATGCAATTGTAGGTTACACATCAATAACTAATAATTAAAAAAACAACTAGAAATCAAGAAATGTTGTCCTCGAGGGCTCTTGGTATTAAGATCTTGTTGACTAAGTCGAGTGCAGCTATCTACATCACTTATAAATCAGATAGTGTAGAAGATTTGAAGACATCACTATGTGGTCATAGCTTTCCTGAATTGGCAGATAGTGTAGAAGACTTGAAGACATCACTATGTGGCCGCAGCTTTCCTAAGTTGTTGCTTCCTTTTCATTGGACCAGTACCTATATGACTTTCGTGGTCATGGGATATCAGATTGTACTCCATGGTATACATATATCTTCATATTGGTTTTGAGACCGGTTCTACTGGGCCTTGTTTGTGACTATGACCGCTTTTGGAATGTAACCGCATTTGTATTTGCCTATTCATGGCCACGGACACTTATTTGGTATATTTTCCACATGGATCTGCATTGTATTCTTGGAAGCCATGTATGCAAAGTCAGTACAGAATGTAATGAGTAATCAAGTTCATCCAGCTAGTGCTCTACTACTCCACTCCTGGGTTATTTATAATGTATTTTGGCCATCGTAGATACTCCTCTGATCTCACACATTAGGGGGCATCTGTTATAGCAAGATTTGCCTCACCATTTCTATCTTGCACAAAGGGCCTTTTTCCATTTCCCTATGCAGACTTGTCATCCCTTTTTGATGAATCCAGAGCTAAAAATACATATTTTTCCACATATACGCGCACTATCTACTATACAGCATGTGTATATGCAGGTTGCTCCACTATAGCCCGCGTACATCGGGATTTGTGCCAGAAAATACAAAAATGGAGTCAGGTTTCCATGTCACGATAGGAGATCTCTGATCCTTGGCCTTCCATATACTGGAAACGTTCTGACTCAGCCCTTCAGTTTCATTTTGAAGGCTATAAGAGCACAATTCCAAGCTATGGAAAAGGGGAGAAAGCATTCAACTTTGAGAGCAAAATTACTCTAGAGAAATTACTTCATATTGAGTCTGCATCCCTTTGTCCCTCAAGTCTAAACACAGTGTTTAGCCCCCAAGCTCTTCCCCTATTGCATAGAGAACCTCATTGTTTACTTCCTATGAGCTTGCCTTTGGTGGAGGATTGAAGTGGTGGAGGCCCAGTTGCAAGGAACTTGGTTTCTTGGTTTTGAACTGTGCCGACACGGAAATATGTAATGTTGTCACTTTTGTTGATCTTTCATTAATAGAAATACTCCTTTCCCATCCTATTGGTATCGTGCAAATATATGATTATTATCCATGGGCATATTTGTAATGTTTATTAATGGATTATGTTATCTGATGTGCTAACCCCTTTTATATTATCACTATATACTTGCTCTTCTTGTTTGTTGAAAACTTGTTGCAGGTATAAAGCTTTGGGTCGAAGTGCTCAACGGTGGAATATCATCGAACGTTGGATCAAGGTAGGCCTCTTTCTTATCTTGCACATTTGTTTATATAGCATATGTTGGAATTGATTTGAGTTCTGCAGTCATATCTGTCTGTTGTGGTTTACCCTGGCCATAGAGAGTTTTTCCCTTGTAACAGGGTTAGGGTTTGTTGTCATTGCAAAACCTGACTGCAACTGCAACTAGTGCTACAACAAGCTTAACAATGAACTTCCCAATATACCTTCCAGTGGTTAGATTGTCTGAAGATAGTGTGGACCCATAACCTATTAAAATAATGATGTGCTCATTTTACCATAGACAATATAAAAATATTTTCACCCAACCATAGGCACAAGGCCACCCCGGAGCACCTTTAACCTTTGACAGAATTATTTAGGAAAGACAAACTAGAACCAACAGATAAACCCTAGTTTCTAATTGCAACAACAACTCAAGACAAGTAGAGCGGTCCTTCTCTAAGGGTAGTGCACAAGAGAGAGAGTCTCCATATCCATAGAAAAAGCACCATACACAACTACAGCAGTTGCAGATGCACTTCTCTCTCAAACATGTGCCATACTTAGCATGAATATCACCAAGAAAATCACCAAGAATATCACTTGATAGCGCTAGAGAGAGACCAAGACCAAGAGATGACCATATGCCCTTATTCCTCCTTGCAGTTGTAGTTGCAGCTGCAACTGCAGCTCTCCATAGGACTTACACTCTGACTGGGTGTACAAATGAGCTAAAACGTCCTCTATTTGCATTAATCTATCCA
Source organism: Picea engelmannii (assembly GCA_009831015.1). Lineage (NCBI taxonomy): Eukaryota > Viridiplantae > Streptophyta > Pinopsida > Pinales > Pinaceae > Picea > Picea engelmannii. Next base: position 163,214 of record ML804961.1, on the reverse strand, counting down.
GTGACTTTTCTAGATGGGTTGACCTGACTTTCTAGTAATTACATTTTTTGTTTATCTTTTTCCTGTGGAGCCGACTTGTCTTTCTAGAAGAGAATATTCTAATATTATTTATTTTTCTAGGCTAACTTGTCTTCTAGGGTTTTCACACATATGTTTAGGGTTTCTCTTGCTTCCAGAATATTCCATTCTAGTAAAAGATTACATGTGGAGGTTAATACCTCTTGCAGTTACCGTAACATCAACATGGACAACTATAGTCTATAGAAATAAGACTAAACAAAAACAAATATGTCAAATGGGCATACAATTTTCTAGATGGGAAATTGCAATCTGTAGATGGCAAACTTTGGCGGAATTATGGTTCAATGACTTGCAATTGAATCATACACAGGATACAATATTGTGATGTTTATTTTGAGATCAATGATGTGGACATTTTGTTCACCTAAATGGCCATTCGACCTAGCAGAGAATAGTTGGATCCTTCTGCATTGTAGCTTGGCATTTGATTGAGTTGTCAAATATTTCCAAGGATGTGTCATACTTGCAGCTGATTCACTTCTCGTGGTTTTCTCTCATTATATTGGAGTTTAGCATCTAGATTTGACAGTTTTTCAGGCAGTTCTTCACTAAGGCTTAGCTCAAGAGTTTCAGCATAAATACTTGGAGATGATACTAGTTTGTGTTGCATTGTTGGTATTATTGTTCAAAATTATGATTGAATGGGGGAATGTTATCCTATGACTCTTATACAATCATGAAGTCCTAGTATACCACCTAATGTATTTTACATTTAAGAATACAGTTTTTTATCCTAAGTGTGTTTCTAGATTCCTAATTTGTCTCCTCCTACTTTATCTCACGATGAGGTGTCGATATGAGAGCAATTAAGGTGGTTTCATTCTTGTATGATATATTTGTATCATTATGTTATGACCCAAGGGGGGCATATATATGGATAAATGTATATGATATGACCGAGCATATATGGGCCTAAATGTACATGTAATGTGTAAATATATATGTAATAGGGTTTTCCTAGTAGTAAAGGGGCCTCATGTGCAAGTGTGAATAGTTATATATAAGAGATCATGTATTCATTTTTGGGGAGGTGAATTGTGATGTATGAATATATTTGGTTATTTGGAGGGGGTTCCCATATTCTTTGAGTTATTTTGTAACTTATCTATCTTGGAGTTGTGTTCCATGCTCACATTATGTACATGGTGTGTACATATGTTATGTTAATATATTTTAAGCATTTAGTACATTACAGGAAATGTTGGAAATATTGTTGTCATTGATGTCAAAGACATGGGAAGAAAATGTTGGAAATATTTTGCTAAATTAAAAAAAAAAAAATCAAAACCATGACCAAAAATCATGTGGAAGCATATGCCCTATTACAAGGTATTAACCTGACCACTTCTCAGTAGATTAGAAAACTCACGGTGCTAGGATATTCTAGCTTAATTATAAGGCACATGAAATCAAACACCACCTGCTGATATATCCACCTTGCCTCCATTCTAGCAAGGATTTGGAATAATTCTAAAAAAATTTATGCATTGGAATGGTTCCACATCTTGCGAGAGCACAATGTGGCGCCAACCTAAAATACAACTCAGACACTAAGAAAAATGGGGGGGAGCTCTACATCAATAATTAAAGGTATGATCAACCTATACCTTAGTTTACATCACACATCAATCAAACCCAAATAATTTTGGAAAATGATGTCATACATGGAATACAACACCCACGTATCAAGGACAAGATGGATAAGACCATCCCATCCCCGAAGCATGTTTTATTTATTACCCTCTCCTACTAATGAACATCCCACTCCATATATTAGGTGTAAGGTGGGATAATGTTTCGACTACTCCTGGTTGTTGACTCAACCATCTTCCAATTTATTTTGGGAACTCTAGAGCATGGAGTATGTTATCACATATAGTTCTCAAGGGCAGCAGGTCATCCAAGTTCGTGGCCTACATAAGAAACATCAAAGCACAGCGTTCAGAGCAGTCCATTTCGAGCTCAAAATGCAAGCTATAGGCAAGATCAGCTTCAGTGGCAGACATTTTTGAGAATATCAGATTGGCGGATCCTAAAGTTGGCGAGCGGTTGAGCTTGGCAGTGGCGCTAAATCTAGCGGGTGCACCCAGATCTCAGATCAGGACTAGATCTACGGTCACAGTTCATTGCGGGGATGCAACATGCTCAGGCGATAATTTTCTTGAGCAGTCCCACAATTGAAATCGTGGTTTGGAAAAAGGACTACGTGGCAAGAGGTGGTGGATTGTGGGCTCAAAAGTGGTGTGAACCCAAACCACCTTTTAGTGGCCCCGCAATCACGTGTTTATATGGTGTCCTATCCGAGAGCACCACGTGGTCGCCCCCTAGGAATTTAATCTTGTTGATTTCCCAATGCAGACATTTAATGAAGGTGAGGAAGGTTGGTGAAACCTTGTCTCACTACTTAAATGGAATGATAGAAGGACTATCAGCAAGACGACTCTTTTGCAGGTCCCTGCTGAAACCAGCTCGCGTCTGACAAAAGACTACATGTGCAGTCTGCCAGAGAAGACATAAATGTATGGCATTGGACGAGAAGCTCGAGCACGCCTCTATTGGTAGTGGCAAATTTTTTTTAGTATATAGGAGTCATTTTGATATTTTGTAATGGTCGATGGTGGAGCTAGGCTCCCGCATTGTAAACTTTTGATGAAGCTTCTATTTTTTTGGTTATGTAACAGGATTTGAGACTTCTGGTTTAATCTAAGTCATCTTCTTTTCCATCTTGTTTACCTATAATGTTGGAGTGTCCATGATTGAAAGATTCACATGGATTGTTATGGTTGTATTGTAATGTAGGTTTGATTGCAGTTCTATTGTAACATTCTCTAGCCTTTTCTGAAACTTTGAATCCAAGAGGATCTTGTTTTTTGAGTTGTTCCTCCTTAGGTTGTTAGAAGACCGGATTTCCATAGCAGAACTCTACATTATTCTCTCTAGTTCTTCCTCCTACTCACCCTTAATACAACTTACTGACTGAAGTTAATCAAGACCTCACATGCTTGTGCATGTTGGTCCAGTTTTCTGACTTAGAACGATATTATTGTGAGTCTGCACCCATTTGACCCCCTTTAAATTTTTTCATTGTGACATATAAACTAATGGGTACTGGGCTTACCCTCTCTGCAATTGGAGGGTCACTTCTAGTGCTAACATTTCTAGCACTATTGTCGGGGAACGAATTGAAGACATTTCCCCGGGATAGAACGACAAAGAGCTTATGATTCTGAGGGTGCATCAGATATGAGAACCATTGAAGATTGCAGCTTGCACCTGGCGACTCAACTGTTTCGACTCCAATTTTTTAGTTGTGGATGTCTCTAACACACCTGAAGCTGACCCAGAGAAGATTTCTCGAGAAGGTTTTTAGCAACTGCTTTCTCAGCTTGAAAGTTCCCTGGGAAAATGACAACGATTAGATCTGGTCTTTGATGGTGAAAAAATACCAGACGCATTCAGGCTGCATATCATTCACCTGGAGACTCCATGTTTAAAGAATCGATCGGTGACTCCACTGGTCTAAAATGGAAAAAATCATGGCTTGGAGGTTTGCTCCTTTTGATTTTTCCTCCATTCTTAGTTTTCCAAATGTTGTTCCTTCTATGAATGAATGGGGTGATTTTTTGCCCAAATTTAGAGAGCGTAAAGATGACAACCATGTCGAGCATCTCCATGAGGGACGCAACATGCTCGGGCGATAATTTTCTTGAGCAGTCCCGCAATTGAAACCGTGGTTTGGCAAAAGGACTATGTGGCAAGAGGTGGTGGATTGTGGGTTCAAAAGCGGTGTGAAACCAAACCACCTTTGAGCGGCCCCACAATCACGTGTTTATATGGTGTCCTATCCGAGAGCACCACGTGGTCACTCCCTGGGCATTTAATCTCGTTGATTTCCCGATGTAGACATTTAATGAAGGTGAGGAAGGTTGGTGAAACCTCATTTCACTACTTAAATGGAAAGATAGAAGGAATGTCAGCAAGTTGACTCTTCTACAGGTCCCTGCTGAAACAAGATCACGTCTGACAGAAGCTCGCGTTTGACAGAAGACTGTATGCGCAGTGTGCCAAAGAAGACACAGACGTATGGCATTGAATGAGAAGCTCGAGCACGCCTATGTTGGTAGTGGCGAATTTTTTTGAGTATATAGGAGTCATTTTGATATTTTGTAATGGTCAATGGTGGAGCTAGGCTCCCGCATTGTAAACTTTTGATGAAGCTTCTAGTTTTCTGGTTATGTAACAGGATTTGAGACTTTTGGTTTAATCTAAGTCAGCTTATTTTTCGTCTTGTTTACCTCTAATGCGGGAGTGTCCATGATTGAAAGATTCACGTGGATTTTCATGGCTGTATTGTAATGTAAGTTTGATTACAGTTCTGTTGTAACGTTCTCCAGCCTTTTCTGAAACTTTGAATCCAAGAGGATCTTGTTTTCTGAGTTGTTCCTCCTTAGGTTGATGGAAGACCGGATGTCCATATCATAACTCTACATTCTTCTCTCAGGTTCTTCCTCCTACTCACACTTACTACAACTTACTGACTGAAGTTAATCAAGACCTCACCTGCTTGTGCATGTTGGTCCATTTTTCTGAGTTAGAATGATATTATCATGAGTCTACACCCATTTGACCCCATTTAAATTTATTCATTGTGACATTAAAATTGAAGGGTATTGGGCTTACCCTCTCTGCAATCGGAAGGTGACATCTAGTGCTAATAGAGTAGAAGATTTCTTGTGCCACGACTCTTATCCTCCCTCTCCATTGTCTCCTTTGTTGAGGTATGGGACTAATTACGTGTTGGAGGCATATTTCTTATCGGTTTTCCTTTCCTTCATAGAAAAAACAATCTTGGATTTTTTTACTTGGCACTAGTTGGGGGAATTGATTTGTTGGCATATACTTAGTGTTGTATCTGCAGTTTATCATTCCATGTCTACATCTCCCAGCTTATCTTGGGAACTCTGGTATTATCAATTCATCACCTCTAGGCTCATCTTGGGAACTCTAGAGCATGGTGTATATGCTTTTTGGTGTCTCAACACTGGTCCTCTTTTCCTATCATTGACAACCACATAGCCTTTATCAAGGTACAAAATTAATTGCACGTTGGAGAATCCTTCTCTTTGGTCTGCCCTTCCTTTATATAAATTGCAGTAATATAATCAATAGTTTGGCATCGATTAAGGGAATTATTTTGATGGCATATGTCTGGTGTTACCTCTCCAATTGGGTATTCTTAGTTTGTTACTCCTTTCTCAAAGAAGATGGACCTTTGTGTTATATTTTCATTAGTTTCATTAACATTAGATTTACCATAGCATTTTTATCTTCTTTTAAAATTAAATAATCATATATTGGAATATATAAGTAGTAGATAAACAAGCACAAGAGGACACAAAGATTTATCTTGGGAAAACCCCAAACTCAGGGAAAAAACTCAGCCAACTTTTCTTAGAGAAAATATTCCATAACAACCATCAACGGGCTCTAAGCACAAGATAAAACCAACAATCAAGAACCGAATACTTATATGTTCTTCTTGTCAAACCCTAGCGAGGGTAGACAACTAAGTCACCACATAACTGGTGAAAGATAGGTGCATCACTAGTGCACCACAGAACTGGCACAACTAGTAATTGTAGCTGCAGTTGCTACTGCAATTGTAGTTGCAGTTGTTGTTGCAACTGCAACTACAACTATAACTACAACTACTATTTCAATTGCAACTGGCATGAAGCAACTAGGAAGCACCACACAACCTTAGCACAACTCTTCCAAAGGTAGCACACTGGAGAGATCACCAAGAACCACCAAGAATATCCTTCCCCAAGTGGGGTGCACTCTCCAAGAGAACCGGAAACCATAAATAGTGCACACAACAGAAGGAGAAATATGTGTCTGTACAAATGAACTAACCCAGAATTGTATTTATACTAATTTGGGTGCCTATCTAGGGCCGACTTCTTATTATGGGTATTTATATTTTTGTGGGCCAACTTCTCTTCCTGGAAATTACATTTCCACTTTATTCTTTTTAGGGACTTCTTCAACTGTTCAATGGTCTTCCTTTGACTTCTTGGAATCTTCTTCTTCTCTAAGAAAAGTTGTCTAGGAGGAAAATACCTCTCGAAGCTACCAAAACATCAAGACTTTGTGAGCTTCAACATCTGCCTCTCTCTTCAACAAAATGAATGCACACTCAGTAATATAATCACCTCCTTCTAATATCACCTTGAAGTTTCGCATAAAATGGAATGTCACTTCAGTATCAAGATTGAAATTATCATGGGAATGTTGTTGAAGCATAAGGAATGGTTAGATGCATTGGAAATATAGGTTTGAGAATTAAGTCTGCAATAGGGTTCAACTTTATCAAGATAGCAAGAGGAATTTTCTTTAGCATCTTCCTCCATAGGACCACACTAGCTTCAATTTCAATTTCCCCCTACTTTATAGGACAGTAAGAATCAGAGGATCCCATACCATCCTACATAATCAAGGAGAAAAAATATGGGGACAACACAGTCATGGAAGCTACACTCCATCTTTAAATTTCTAGTAGATACGTCTGGTATATTTTATTTTCTGAATCTATTAATAGCAGCTCTTGTATGGCCCTGTATATGGTTAATTTAGAGGAACTTATCAGGCCCTATGAACAACATCATCATGGCAGACTACCTTTCCGTATATCTTTGTCGTAAGCCTCAACTTTTACTTCATATAAATTTTCTAGTGTGTGTTAAAAAAAATATATAATGATGATGATGATGGTGGTTAATGTCTATTTTAGCTATATTATAAATAATAATATTTATCATTTTTTTTTTTAAATTACTTCCCCTCATTTCAAGGATGGTACCTAGTGTGAACCCTAGAATCTTCAGGGCACAAGGTCGATCAACATTAGGACTTAAAGCCATTACAATAATATACTTGTTGTGACCTCAACATGTCACTTACATAAATTGAACATGGATGTGGAGGATAACAATCACTCCTCCCAACCACCCGATCTAAACCCAATTGAATTTATGATAGTTATTAAATACTAATATTTACATTAAGTTTAGGTAAAAATAATTAAATATATATCATTATTAATATCAATTATACTAAAAATACTTAAACATGATTAGAAAAATCATTAAATTGCTTGTTGTATTGATAAATTTGGTAATGTCAATTAGGTTTAGATCGAGTGATTGGGAGGAATCATTTTTATACTCCCACCCAGGTTTAATTCCCACAAGTGACATGTTGATCTCTTAACAAGTATATTATTGTAATGGATTTGGTTCTTGTTGTTGACTGACCTTGTGCCATGAAGATTCTAGGGTTTACCCTGGGTACCATCCTCAAAATGAGGGGAAGTACTTGAGGTTTTCCCCGAGCTTTGTAACCTGGAAAAAAAATGATAAATTTAGTGGTGAAAAGATTTATTTGCACTAAAAAAGGAAAATAATATAATTTTTTATGAACGTATTTATGATATTTCTCACATATCATGAGAAACAAATTATAAGATGCTTTAGGATGTGCCTATTGAGATATATTGTATGTAGGATGTCTTACTAGGGAGAGGCATAATGAAGTGGATAAATATATTTTATGTATTAGATGGTGCTCTCTCTTTGGACAACCCTTATCCTGGTTTGAGATTAATTTCATCATGGATACCTCCTCTGGAGGGGGGTTCCCCCCTCCATGCCTTGAAGAAACATCTTTTCAGGCCCTGGCTTCATCTATCAAGTAGATAACTTGGACGATGGTCATTCCAAAGCTGTTGTAGTTAATTGATCAAGTGACATGAATTGAATCTGTCCAATAATTAACCTCAATGGAGTCTGAAATCAATTTCTAAATAAGGGATATCAGAATTACAATTTGACATCCATCATTATAATCCATTCACAAATCTAATAGCAACATTTCACACACATGAATTACTCCACAACCACAAAGAAATTCATACCATAAACACGTATGTTTTACCCTAAAAACCCAAATGAGAAAACCAGCATTCAATGGTTGCTCGGTGCTCTTATTCTGACAATATCTGGTTACAATGCAGTTAATGTCTCTTTATGCATCCTCATCTCCTTGTCCAAATTCCCTTTGAGAGTACAACTACAAGAAGAAATAGACAGAGCTAAGGTAATGGGAAGGCCAAGTGGCTTGACCTTTCATTTCCCATTCATGTGTCTTTTCTCCTTTATTATTATGTTTATTTTCCATTGATTTCTCTCTTTTGTCTCATTTACTTTTACATTTGTATTGTTTTTAATAGTTTACTAATTTTCCTTAATTATTGAATTACAATTGTAGGTATTGAGTCTTACAACTATTCACTTGTTTAGATACATTTTGGATCATTTATGTAGGTTAATTTCGTCAAGATTCTTAATAAATGTATCAACATAACTTATGAAAATTTTATGGTCAATCTACAATTCACGTTGGAAAGATTCACTCGGGGATGTGATTTGGGTAGCAAGACAAGTGGATCAATATGTCAATTCCCATAGCTTGGATAACGTGTTTACTCGATCTTCGATGTTACTAGTTACCATTCTTCGAACCTCTTGCAATAGTTCTTGGCCCTTCATTATCTTGATATATTTCTCAGGTGTCTCATCTAAGGGCTCATTGGTTACTTGAATATTTGAGGGTTGTGTAAACAAAGGCACAATATTCAAGGTTGCTTCTAACACCACCACCCGTTTCCTCAAGGAAAATGTTTCACGTCATTAGTTAGTTATAGAATGTGACAACATATCTCCAATAGATTGGTGAATTTTCAAGGCTCCTTTATCCCCCAAACTTTATGCATCCAATATAGTGTTACAATTATCCAATAATCGCTTTCCTTTAACCCTAACCTTTGTAACCTGGAGCTTCTTTGATTGTGGTTCAAATTTAATACGATGCAAGCTAACAAAGTTGTCCTCAAAAGTAAGAGGAAGTGATTGTCAGGTGATTTATATGCATAAATCATGTTACATTAAATTATCAATCTGGGAGTTCGTAAACTTTTGAAATGCAAGAACAGTATGTGCATAATTAGATTATTTGCAGTATGATTTACCTAAGATGCTTATGAATTGAACTATGAAAATTAATTTCTTTGAAACAAAAATAAACAAAGACAAATCCATTACTAAATTACGTCTTACTATATCCACAAGTGTTGTAAATTAGGTTGTAGTTAAGTGTTCAATTCTTAAGATCTGAATCTTTCTACAACAACTCTTTGTTTTGGTATATAGATCATAATTCAATGAATGAATATAAATCAAGTCAAATTCAGAAATGAAACACACCACACTTCATCAATCAAAAGAAAGTTTAATCAATTCTAGCAATGACGATGTACTCAAACACCATCATGCTACTAGAACCCTATTGTCACCAGATTATCTCTCGACATGTGTTAGGCACCTTTTCTTTCCATGAATCAATGCTTCAATAAAAGGAAAACACACTTGCATAAAATGAAATAAAATACCACCATGGTCCATTTAGAGTGAGCTCAATTCTCCCAGGAACAAGGTAGCAAACTAAACTACAACATCATAAAACTAAATCAAAGCATGTTATTTATAGATTTAAAGAATGGCAATCTATATGAAGAGAAATATCAAAGGCTTTATTCTATTCCATCATAATCTGTACATATGCTCCAAGAGTCCTTGATCCAGGTGGATATTGGTGGCCACCCACCTATTCCACTTGAACCCCCACCATTGCTTCTTTCATTTTTTCAGTTTTTGCACAGTTTACTATTTTTAGCAGTTTTTTCGGGTTTTGAACTTCCGGGGCCATTTTGAGGCCCTAAACGATGTTTTTTTGGGTATGTTGCTGTCGAAAAATGGCATCTAATGATGCCATTTTGTCTCAGGCATTGTAGGCCTCGGATAGATCTTTCCAACGAGCTATCATACGCCTAAAACGGAGATCGTATGCAAAAGTTACGACCCCGGGAAGTTGATGCACCAACTTACCCAAACG